>JAJKFI010000091.1:4890727-4907386 GCA_029204185.1 Lerista edwardsae
GGGGGGGGGGAGATACGGCATTGAAAGCCCAAATCCATTTCTTTTACATCAGAGAGATTCCACAAGAGCAATAAAACAAAGTGTACGTTTGAGTAGCTTAGAAAGAGGCAGCGTGGTGCAATGGCCAGAGCAGTGCTTCAGTAACCAAAGGAAGCAAGAAAGGCAGAGGAGTTGGATCACCTCTTTTGCATCTGTGAATTACACAGACCCAATAAGCACTCTCTCTGCGTCTGTCTGTGTATCACCTGATTGTACAGATCTATGGTGCAGCCACATTTGAACACATAAGCAGCTGCTTCCTGCAGATTACTGGTCTGTCTCACTCAGTATTGTCAAACACAGGCTGGCAGCAACTCAGCTCGAATCTTCCTAGCCACACCTGGAGATGCTGCCAGGAATTGAACCCGGGACCTTCTGCATGCAAAGCAGCAGTTCTACCACTGAGCTAGACAGGCATGTCCTGGCATCCTCTGGGGTTCTGTTCCGGACCCCACAATTGATACTTGAAACTGTGGATACTGGGGATGCCTTTTTTAATATAGGGGAACATCAGTGGTTTTGCTGCAACAAGGTAAAAAAAGATTTGTTCAATATTCCCCATCTTTTTAATAGGTGTCCCGGTATCCACAGTATCCGTGGATAACTGAAACCATGGATATTTAATTGGTGGATACCGGGGCAAGCTTGGACACCGCATGATAGTCCTGGGCTGCTTCCTGCTCTCAAACAAGAGGCGGAGACTAGGCAATTCACACTAGAACAGTCTGTTCTTAATGAAAAGTCTCAGCCAGCAAGAAGCTGGTCTGTGCATCTTAAGAGAGGAGGATGAGTCGTGTTGTTGAATCAAGTGGTGGATAAACTGACACTTTCCACAAAACAAACAGTCAAATACTACGAATGCATTGACTAATACTGGGTTGATTAATGTTTAAGCTCTACCAGGTTATGTCGAACCTTTAACCTTCATTTCTCCCTCTTCCTTGCACGCTAGCCTTGCAAAATGTGGCCCTTTTCAAGCTGCTTCATCTGCGGCCAGCAACCTGTGCCTGGAACAGCCAACGCCAGCAGATCAAGCCCCTGACCCACCACTCCGCAGTTGGCGCATGAAACGTAAAAGCATTTTTTTTCTTTGAAGCCCGCATCATCTGCTTACGGAACTCATTGCCACGAGATGCAGCGGCTAGGCACTGGCATTGATGGCATGAGAGAGTAGGCAAGCTGACTGAGAACAAGTCTGTCTTCGGCAGTCAAATTGAACCTCCACTTGAGAGATAGTCTAAACCCCCCCCCAATATTAGATACTGGAGAATTGCTGCCTTTACGCCCTCCTTGTGGGCTTCCATCAAAAGATTAGGTGAGTCATTGGTGCTAACTAGAGTCTGGACTGCATGGTCCCTTCAGATGGGGCAGCAGAACAGTTTCTCATGAGCTGTAAGAGTTGGGAATGCAAACTTAGAGCACAGTGGCAATATACCTCTAAATACTAGGCGTTGGGAACAAACAAAGAAAAGTTATAACCCTTCTGCTTTGCTTGCCTGCTTCCTTACTTACATTTTATAAGGGGGAACAATAAGTGCTGGAACTTTACCCAAGAAACATTGTTCTCAGCTTGGTAAATAAGAATGCTTTTTGCTCAAAGGGCACAATCTTAGCTGCCTGTCCTGTTGAACTAGAAAATCCCAGGTGCCTTGTTGCTTAGGTGCCTAGAAGTTTCATCCCAGCTGGTCTCTAGAAACCTGAAACTGTTTTTCCTACCAGCTTGGCTTTTATGACTGAGCAAAGACAAGGATGGGCCTTATTCCAAACATCTATTCACAACCAACCCCTCACCCTCCATTTATTCCATGTAGAAAGAGACAAGCACCAAGCAAGCAAAGTGAAGAACGGAAAAAAATCAATCAAACAGGTACTTATATACCGCTTTTCAACACAAAGTTCCCAAAGCTGTTTACAGGCAAATAGTAATAATAATAAAGTTAAATGGCCCCCTGTCCCCAAAGGGCTCACAATCTAAAAAAAGGCAGACTACCAGCAACAGCCACTAGAAAGACTGCGCAGGGGTGAAGAAGGACAATTTCCCCCTGCTAAATGGTTTCTAAACAGAAAAGATGGTTTCTAAACAATAGCCTTTGGTGAGTTGTGTAAGTGAGCCATGCTGCGTATGGACCATTTCAACACAACAGAGGCAGAATTTTGGGGGCATGGAGGTTCAACCCCCCAAATTCCTCTTCAAGACGCTGGTCGTGAGGAACACACTTCTTATTCTTGGGAATTTCCATGTTGTGGTCTGCGGCATAAAACGCACACGTGTACAGCTCAGCAGGCACCCCAAGGCAAAAGTGCTTTTGTCAGCCACCCGATCCTTCCGAGACTGGCTGACGTAATGGAGAGGAGGAAACGAGAAGCCCTTAAGCTAATGAAGTTCTTATTTTCATCCAGGATGCCAGTACAGGCTGTAACGTAATGCAGTCAGCTGGTGGGGCGGGGGAAGAAAGGGGAAGGAGGGCAGGAACCAGCCCAGGAACACTCAGCTTTCATACATTCAGCCTGCAATCACACAAACGCTTACAAGACTGGAAGCACCACTGAGCCCAACCAGATAAACTTCCAAGTAGACAGCAGAGTAATCCGGCGTGTGCTGGCTCAAAAGGGAGTTCCGTCCACGTAAACACGCAAAAGAGTGCCGCTTGGATGCCTGGGCCTATTTTTGAAGTCCTCCAGGGTCGTCCACCCGCACCTCTGCTCTCATCTCCCAACCTTCTGGGATGCTGAGAATCTCAGCTGCTGTCCTAGTATCTTAGAAGAGTCCCTGCCTTCAAACCTCCACCTAAAATCCCTCTTTTCCTTGGAGTTTCGGGCACCAAGACCTACACCTTTCCCCTACTATGGTAACAACACTCCAATATGTGTTAATGGACATAACTGCGCAGACTTCCCCGAGATCCATTCTCTTCCTCTGCAGCCTCCCTTGTGCCAATATCTAAACTGTACGCCCCTCGGGGAGCGGGCAGGCAGTGTCAAGCCCAGACTCCCCAGCCTGTGCTGCCACAAAGCCAAGGCATCTACCAATGAACTAAAACGACCACATATTCTCTATCCAGACCAAGCCTGTCTCCCCTTCCTTTGTTTCCTCGCTTGTGTCAATTTTTGATTGTAAGCCCCTTGGGGCAAGAACCCGTTTCTTAATTGATTTTGCCAGGTGCCATGCCGCTCAACAACGCTGCGTGAACAAAACCATCACCTCTGAGCCACAAGGACCAACTTGGGCTGCAATGCCAAGTTTGACTGAAACTGGATCCCAGCCCGCCTCCCTCCTCACTGCAGGTCTGACACACACTGGGACGCTGGACGTGTCAGAGCAGAGAAGTCTTTCCCCACTCTGCGGAAGCCAGTCATGATGCAACAATTGGAAGAAGTGTCCTTACGTTGCCCTGCTCAGGAACCGGTGCAAAGCGGAGAAGACAGCGAGAAGCACATTTTAAAATGCAGTCTTAAAAGAAAAAAAAATGATGACACAGGGAGGCAGGACGCCAAGGACAGCTGGCTAGGAGCAAAGAAGCAAGAAAAGAGGAGAAAAAACAGTGTTGGCTTATTGAATGCCAGCTATCAGAAGGGCAGTCAGTTTAGGAAGCTGTCTCAAAAGACAAGAGTTCTGTGGAATCTGGAAGACTAATACATCAACACACCCAGGACATGGAACAGCATGACCCAATCTGGCACTCCCAAGATTTATTTGTAATAGTAAAAAAAGGAAGCTTGACACCCTAAAGACACAGGCCAGCAGTGGGAACAGAACCTGTGGTCTCCAAAGCCACATACAACACTGCTCAGTTTTCACTTTCAATATCACAATTAACTATTCAGAAATGAACTGTACAGTCTAGAGTATGTTCAGAACTCTGCACAACTCTCCAAGAGTACATCATGCAGACCAGGTATGTCAAAGGATTCTCTCTCTCTCACATTGAGGGAGAGGGAGAGAGATTTCTACCCTCGAAATCAGGGAATGTTTTTCCAAATCAACCAGACTGTGCTTTGGGGAGGGGGGGGGCAACGACGACGACGACATGCAATACAGATACACAGGCATCCTGCGCAAACCATTCCATTTCCACACAGGAAGCACCCCCATGCACCAGCCTGTTCAAGAGGAAGGCAGGGGAGTTGGCAATTTGGCAACTTAAAGGGAAGTCAGGTGTGCCATTTGGGTCTCCTCCCCTTAAAGCCCCTCTCCTAGCTCACATGTTAAGGCAACATATATTTCACAAACCTTCCTGCAGTTCGTCCCATTTTAGAGATGGAGAAACTGAGGCTGGGAGGGAAAGGAAGCCCAAAGCCTCAGAATGGGTTGGAACCTGAATCCCAATCTGAAACCTTCTACGAAAGATGGTGGACATACAAGAGCACTCTTGCTGTATCTGGCCATGACTCAATCTAGTCCTGTACCCTGTTTCCAACAGAGGACAGCCAAATACATGTGGGAAACCTAAAAGCCAAGGCACAAATGCAACAACCTTCCTGTCTGTCCCCAACATCTGGCATTTGGAAGTAGCTTCTCTCTCAATATGGAGGTTCCATTTATAAATCAAGACCAACAACCATCATGGGTCTAACCCCTTAAGAGGCCACTTCCTGTAACATGAAGCAAATAGTCTGGGGACTGGGCTGTTGTGAGAATTACTGACAATGTATGCGCAATGTGTTTTGAATACTAAGTGCTACGGAGCATCAGTGGTGGTAAATTCCTGGGTGAATAGGGTGCTGCCTTGTATCTGCTGTGAGAAAACAGGCAAAAGTCCCAGATGTGCCCTACCGAGTTAGGACAAAGTCACAGCTACTCAGCTGCCTGCTTGTAACAGCAGCGACCCAGATGAGAGAAGCCCACAAGCAATGCAGGAAGGAGACGGCCTTCCTGTCTGTCCCTGGCAGGTGATACTCAGATAGACTGCATCTGTCCATGGGAGGGGCTCCATTTAACATTCATGTAAGTGAGCTAGTAAAGAAATGTAAAACAAAAGGAGCTACAAAGAATGCTGAATAAGAAGAGGAGACACATGGAGAGCAGAGAGAAAGAGAGGGGTGATGAAAAGAGAAGAAACTGACAGAAAGGGGTAGATGGGTAAGAGAGACTTAATGGGGAACAAGGCAGAAAAGAGTTTTGCTATGGGGTGCCTGCAGGGCCCTTAGGGAGACTGAAAGGGCTAAAAACTAGAACTGTCAGCACAATCCTAGATATGTTTACTAAGAAGTAAGTTCTGTTACACTCAATGGAGCTTATTCTCAAGTATGGGGAAACAGCATAGAGGAAGATGACCCCTTATCCACACATCCAAAATCCAGAGATTTTTTTGTCCAAGACATTTTCAAACACTTTTTGTAGCGTGACCACTAAAAAGTCTTGTGCTCGTTCCCACGTACAGGCTGTAAGTTCTATTCTCTGTTGTGTGCCAGTGTTGAAAAATGTCAACGAGGTCAGCAGACTCCCGAACGGGTCACAGTGAAAAGAGCAAGAGGGAGGAAGCCTTTCTCACGACATCGATGCAGGCAACGACTCCATAAATGCAGACAAATCCGAGATCCAGACACTTTCCCCAGCAGCCCGGATAAGGGATAGGTAGTCTGTATAAATATAGAGAGCGAAGGCAAAGAGAGGACAGGAAAGGATGGCGACCAAGAGGAGGCGAAAGCAGGAGGCGAGGCGAGAAGAGGAGAAATGGAGAGAGAAGGAGAGGGATAAAGGGGTCAAAGGAAGGTGATGGACGGGGGAATGAGAAGATGGGGAATGAATGGGAGGAAGGGATGGGGACCAGGGGGCAGAATGAGGGCACGGGGGAAAGGGCGAATGGATGGATGGATGGATGGACGGATGGATGGACGAACGGGGACTCACCCCCCGGCGAAGAGATGCAGCAGCGTGTTCCTCTCCTGCGCGCTCCCCGCCATGCCTGCGCGGCTGAGCCTCTCCGAGCGGCCCAGCCGTCCCCTTCCAAGACTGCTCTCGCTCTGAACGGGGGCAGCTCCACGGCGCCTGCGCTCTCCGGCCGGGCCAGGTCACGCGATGCCGGCAGCCGACTCCACGTGCGCTGCCGGCCAACCACGAGGCAGCGCAGCCGGCGGGGAAGGGGGCGCGGCCCGGGAGAAGGCGGGAGGGGGGGTGAGGAGCGGTGACGTCGGGGCGTTCCGAAGGACGCGATTGGCCGGGTACAGCGGGGCAAGGGGGCGGTGGCCCGCGTACGAGCTTCCCGCAAGCCGGCGGGCTAAGGGGCGGAGCCACTGCCTTTTTTGTGAATGGGAGGCAGGGAGACGGAGAGCGAGCATAGTGGGCGGGGTCGCCACGAGGATTGGTGAATTCAGGGAAGCTGTGGGCGGGGCAAGGGGCGGGGCTGCTTGCAATAGGCCCGAGGGGCAGGGTGACTTGGGTGTCGATCCGGTGACAAGCAGGGTGACCTGCTCGCGAGTAGGCATGCACTGGCTGCTGCTGTTGCTCCCGCGTAAGGCCGCAATACTAGGCAGTTACTGGGAGGGGAGGGGTCGTTAAGCCATTCGTTAGACGCAGCGGGTTTTTACTCGCGAGTAAACTTCCAGCAGTGATTTTTGTTTTGTTTTGCTTGCTTCAATCTGCCCTCTGTGCTGCTAACCTAAGTTTGTCCGGTTTGCAAAATCAACTTTCACTCACGCACGCACGCACGCACGCGCCCAGAAAAACAAGCAGCCCCCGGACTCCGGGTCACATTTGCAGCCCGGCTGGCACTTGACCGGCCTTTTGCAACGGAGCAAACACCCCCCCCCCACGCGCGCGCCTCTCCTGCGAGCTTGGCCGAAAGGGCAGCTGCCAGTCACGGGACGCGAGGCGCCTGCGGATCAGTTGGGAAGGCGGCTTATGTTTCCAAAGGCCAAGGGGGCAGGCGGGCGTGGGAGCCAGCAGCGCTTTGGCAGGCTGCACGCACGAGATCCCACAGTGTATATAATAGCACTATGATGACATTAGCACCGCCCACGTAAACAGCGGCCGCAGCAGCCAAGAAGCTCCTTCGTTCAAAGCCAGAAAAATAAAATCAGCACAAGATTATCAATACGAAAAGAAAGGACGGAGGTAGACCGTGAAGACAGCCTTCCTCCACCTTCTTATTTTATTTATCTCAGATTATTGGTCGGGAAAATAAACATGATTGCTCCCCTACTAAAGACTCAAAAGTGGACAAGAAGCAACACAAGATCAGCCCAGATAATTTTTATAAAAGCATTTGAACAAAAATGAATTTTAAATAAGCACTATCAAAATAGTTTTTTTTTTAAAGAAAAGTAGGAATGCTATAGCAATAGCAGGTTGATGCCAATAAAAATTACATCTTCCCAACCCCCCAGGCAGCCTCAAGCCTGCATAAAAGGAGGACAAAGAGAGTGCCTGGTGGGCCTTTCTAGGACCACACATACGTTGCGGTGTCACTTCTGCCGGCCAAACTTCACTGGCATAACCATGTAATCCTAACACCAGGTTAAGACTGTGCTCTCAAGGGAAGAGGGCTGCTTTCCGCTTTCTGAATATTGATGCTCCACTCTTATGTAGCACGTGGACAATTATTGCTCCAGTCAAGTTCAGAACTGGCCTTATGGCCTTTGGAAGTTCACAGGGACATTGACCTGATAAGCATTCCCCTTTGTCTTATTTGCAGAGGGCCTCTCAGCATGTGATTTTGTGTTTTTTGGACAGCCTTCCGGGAGGCACACATCCCCCTGGTCAAATGACTGAAAACCTTCACCTTTATCCCAGAAACAGCTTTTCCCCAAAGCTTAAATTACCCTTAAAGTATCACCTTCCTCCACATGACTTTGCAAAAGCCCAAAAATCTGCTTCAAGGAGCTCTAATTTCTGACTTTCCCGATTAACACACCCTATTGGCATATACCAGTGACGTGATACATTTTCATCATTGTACAGTGTTCTCCCTAAAGAGGTGGGACATACCTCCCCTGCCTTCTCATGAGCTTAGTCATTTATTTCTTGTTCATTCCAACAGGAAACTCAGACTTCATGACTTGCTGTTTTAATTATCTCTTGCACACAATTGTATTTGGAGGACTGGTGTTGGCCACAAGTGGTAGTGTTGGATAGAATTGGAGTGCATGGGATGGATAGAGAGATGCCTCTCTCATAACACCAGAACCAGGGGGCAGCCACTTAAGAAGTTGGAAGAGTTAGAACAGATAAAATAAAATATTTTTTTTACCCCGCTGGTAGTTTACCTGTGGAACTCCTTGCCACAGGGGGTGGTGATGGCATCTGGACTAGGTGCCTTTAAAAGGGGATAGGACAGAAACAGCAACGTCTACGCTGGCTTGGGCATGTCATGAGAATGGTTGTCGGATTCCAAAAGACCTCCTGTATGGAGAACTAGTGTAGGGAAAGCGCCCTAGAGGGAGACCACAGCTGCGATACAAGGATATCTGCAAGAGGGATCTGAAGGCCTTAGGAATGGACCTCAACAGATGGGAAACCTTGACTTCTGAGCATTCAGCTTGGAGGCATGCGCTGCAGCATGGCCTCTTCCAATTCGAAAAGACACTTTGCTTAACAGGCTGAGGCAAAGAGGCAGCCCCAAAACCAGCAAAATTAGGGAGCTGAACAGGGGACAGACTGTATTTGCCCTCAGCGTGGAAGGGATTGTCACTCTTGAATTGGCCTTTTTAGCCACACCAGATGCTGTTCCAGGACCTCTATTCACAGCACATTACCATAGTCTTTCGAGACTGAAGGATGCCAGATGGGAGGACAGATTCATGGAGGAAAACTCCATCGCAGGCTACAGGCGATGTGCAACCTGCTGGTTTTAGATGTAAGCCACCTCAAGCCAGGCACAAGGAAGAGGCAACAGGACGCAGGCATCTTGTGGTCTTGTGTGCTCCCTGAGGCATCTGGTGGGCCACTGTGAGATCCAGGAAGCTGGACTGGTTGGGCCTTTGGCCTGATCCAGCTGGGCTCTTCTGATGCTTTCAGGAGTTTGCTCTTTCTATTGAGTGCTGCTTTACTAAGCATCTTGTGCGAGCAGGATCGAAATAAATGGAACAACGTTAGATCGGAAACGCGGCACTGTAGCAGGCAGCCAGGAAGCAGTCTCTGCCTCAAAGCCTTGGGTCAGCAGTGCAGCTCCCCAGGGTCTCCAGCATGGATTTCCCAGCCTGAGCAGAAGGTTCTTCTGGAAACCTGGGCCCCCTCCCACTATGTACATTCCCGAGTCACGGACCCCCCCCCCCCCGCCACTGTCAGTCAGGTTAGCAGCCTGGAATTTCAGGGAGAGACGACTAGATCTGTGGCAACGAGAGTTCAACCTCCACTGTGATTGTGCGGCTTCTGGGTAGCTCCCAGAATGCCTTGCGGTGCTTCACCAGCCATGCCCATCACCGCATGTCACTGCGCTCTCCCTGAGCTGTACCCTCATTGGTATGCCTGCCCTCAGCTACAGGGGGGATTTTCCCCATTCCAAATTGGGTGAGGGGAGGCCGAGGCTATTTCCTTGGAGTTTGACTCTTTCTCCCCTGACCGCACCTCCCTGAAGCACCCATGTGTTTTGCATGCAGAAAGTCCTATGTTTGGATTCTGGCAGCCTCTCCAGGAAAGATCCCTGCCTGACAACACCGGCTTGGATTGGCCAATAGTTTGGCTCGGTTCTCTACAGCTAGCAAAATCAATTAATGCAAAGGTAGCAAAGCAGGCCAGAAATAAAGGATGCACCACATAAGTGATGACCTTTGAAAGTGTTTCAGCACCAGCTTTCCATGCCGGACAAGTGTTTTCCACCTGGGGGGGTGACCAAGAGGAGGTCCTTCCTTTCACCCACCAGGCCTCAGGAAGGGCCTGTCCTATCGGCAGTGCACACAAAGCCCTCAGCTCTCCCTTCGCCAAAAGAGTATTAATATCCTTCCCGCAGATCCAGGACAGAACTGGTTTGTTCAGCTGCGAGCCTTGCCAGATAACCTTTTGACAAGTCTGAGGGGGAAATTGGAGCTGCAGCTGGGTCTGGGCGTGAGAGGAGGGAGGTTTCGAGGTGGAAAAATGAGGGACGAGGAAACGGAGAGGAATTCCCAAGAGAGCAGCTTTGCATGGGAATGTGCTAGGGTGGGCTGCATGTTTTCCAGTTGCCACTTGATTCCCCGCCTACAACCCCCACCATATACTGTACAGAGTCAAACCTTTGATCCAGAAACATCAACTCTGGCTGGTAGCAGCTGTCAAACCTCTGTCCTAACCTTTTAACTGGAGGTGTTGGGACTTGAACCCAGGACCTTCTGCCTCCGCTGAAGCTGTCTTACTGAGTCAGACTGTTTGTCCCTCTCTCGACCACCATTGTGGGCACGCTCCAGCAACAGCCTTTCTCAGGTTTGTTAGTGGAGATCCTTTGTATGTGGCGCTGCCATAGACTGGATGTTGATCCTAACCTAATGCATATGCTTTAGCAGCCTCAAACCTATTGCCTCTTCTTCCCAAGCCTGTTTTCAAGTCACTTACCTACTTCAGCCCAATAGCCATATATTTTGATCCACTTACAAAAAGGCATCTCCATCTGAATGGCTACAGCACAGAGATCCTGACACAAACATTCTACAGTACAGCCTGGAGAAGGGAATCAATTAATATTCCCATTTTACAGGTGAGGAAGACTGAGGCTGAGAAATAAGGTGTTAGAAGGTGGTCACAGATGGCAGAGGTTTCTTCTTTAAATTGCAATTGTGAGGAACTGCAATTTGTGTCAGAGCTCCTATGGGTGAAGCCCCATTTCACAGCTGGGGAATACTGAGGTTAGCAGCGACGCAGCTTGCCCCTCTGCTCCAAACAACTAGGAGTCAATCCACTGCAAATCTGACAGTGATTTCCCAGCATGATCTACCTACCATTTGCCGACCCAGTCTACTCTACCATGAGACACGAGGCCACAGAGATCGGCCCTTGTGCCAGCGGGTTCTTAAAGTAATGTTTGACAGGGAAGGAGATAAAAGGCAGAGGCGAAAGGAAAGGAGAGGTGGCAGCAACAAACCACCTGGAGCGAGCAGCAGTTGCTCTAGAGAGGAGCTCACCGCTGAGATGGACTCGCTGACCCACATAAAGCCTAGAGAAACGGAGGCCTCTCCTCCTCCTCCCCGCTCAGCATTTCAGTCACGCTGGCCTGGCTGCAAGGGAGTCTGGATACCAGGCAACACAATTCCTCATGTGCCCGAAAGCAGCCAGTGGGCCAAAGAGGGACGAGGAGACATGAATCACCAGCTCAAGCCAGGGCCAGAGGGCAGCCGGTGGGCCTGCGGGATCCGAGAGGAGGGCAAGGCGACGGAGGCTGGGAGAGATGCTTCGTAAGGGAGAACAGCAAGACAGCCTCCAAGGACCACTGCCTGGGTCTCCCCAGGTCTGTGTTCCCAGACTGACAGGCAGCAGTGCTCCAAGGTTTCAGGGAGACATTTTTTTTTGCTCTACCTGGAGATGCTGCCAGGGATTTAGCCTGGGATCTTCTGCGTCACTGAGCCCACCTGGACCCTGGGCCTGTCTGGGCCTCCAAAGAGACCATAGAAACCAGGCCACTCATACAGCTTTTGCAAAGCCAAAACTGTTCCTCCTTTTTTCACGTGGCCTCTCTCATCACGAGGCCTTCTGGGCTGGGCTCTTCAACGAGGCAACTGACAAGAGTTTACACTTGGTTTTCCACCTGGGGGCTTGCTTCGCCCATGTGATCCCACTGGAATATTAAGATCTTCATTGGAAGCTTTTCTTTGGGTGCTCAGAGCGGCTCAGCCACTGACATTATTTTGGCATCGCATCAATCAATCAACATCAATCATATATTTATATACCGCTTTTCAACACAAAGTTCACAAAGCAGGTTACAGGATGATGATGAAGTTAAGTGGCTCCCTGTCCCAAAGTTGCTTTGTATGTTCTCCAGCTTGGACACACACAATTCCAAGACACCCTGCATACCAAAAAGGTTTAAAAGTATGACATTGGCACACTGGATGAAGAAAGTTACACCAAGCAATATAAATTCTATTTGTTTTAAGGATTTATATCCTGCCTTTCCTTCCACAACTTGGGGGAGGGGGTTGTCCAAGGCAGCCTACAGCTTAATAATCATAAATGCAGTACAGTCAGGTACAACAAATAGAGCAATTCTCAATACTCCATTGGCAAACCAGAGAATGTAATGCCATATGGACACGTCTTGTCCTGCATTTGACAAATCAGCCGTTGTTATTCCGGGGTCTGCCACCAGAGGGCAACTGAAGACTAGAATCAGCAACCCTCATGGACACATACTTGCAAGATAGTTCAGGCTCACTGGGGGCTGCCAACATCACAAACACGAAAGGGGTCAGGGTGGGGCTGGGCCTGCAAGGGGAAGCCTGATGCCCGGTTATGCTGCGGCCTGCACAGCCATCCCCATGGCGGGGGCATCTTTGCCAGAGCACACTGCAATGCACCGAGTTACTCTCCACGAACTGTGTGTGGCATCCATTCAAGGAATGAGGTGCTTATGCATGAAACATTTTGCGGGGGGGGGGGGGCGTGAGTGATCAAAGGAAGGGTGGGGATCAAGGGGGTACACTCTTCTGAGGCAGCCGGTGGGCCGAGCTGGCCCTGTTCTGGAGGGAGGACACCTGGGCCACTCAAAATTGGAAGTGATGCTAAACTGTTGTCGCTTCCCAGCAACTGGCATTTGGTGGTATACTGCATCTGAACATGGAGGCTCTGTATTGCTATTGTGAACTAAAGGTTGTAATTGAGGTCCCCTGCCTACTTAACGCTCTCACACACAGACAATTGCAGGTGCCTCCAGATCCAAGCTAGAGGCAGAAGTAAGTCCAGTTCACTGGGGGTGCAATCCTAACCTGGAATTAGGCTGGCACAGTTCGGCCAGCAAAGTTTGACCAGCCCAAGGGACACCATAAAGTCTGTTTGGACCATTCTTGGAATCAGAGAGGCCAGCACACAGACATGCGCCATCCTCCCTGACTCCCAGAGTGCTCCAAACTCGCTTTACCCTTCATGCCGGCCAAACTTAGCAGGCCTACGTGTGCCAGCCTAACTCCAGGTTAGGATTGCGCCTTGGAACTTATTCCCGTGGATTTGTGTGTTTAGGAATGTGACCCGAATCTAATTTTATTGTAAAAACTTAAAAAATATACAGTATATTTATTTTATTTTGCTTCCTTGGGAAGATGTGAGAAAAGTAGGGCAGAAATGCAAAATGCAAGTAAAAAGAAAACTGCATAAAATAAATGTCACCCACTAAAAACCTCAGCCGATCCGTCCAATCCCTGCGCATTCTAATCTGCCCTGCAGCCTTCCAGGAGCCAGACCCAAAAGCGCCTGGGCCCCCTCTGCCTTGGACAAAAGCCATAGAGGGGCTGCTTGCTTCACCCAGCTTTAAAACAACCCACACCGCAGCAGACATCAGTAGACCTTCCCTCTGCATCCCTGCTGGCTTCGAGCACCGAGTTATTCTCCATGTCATCTTCTGCACTGAGTGTTTGGCTGTTGCTGAGGCAACCGCGCAAACACACCTCACCTCCCAGGCCTCATGACGGATTCACGTGGCTGCTGGGACGAGGAGGCCCAGGGTCGCGGAAGCAGACTTCATCGGCTTGCTATTAACACCCCGAGATCTCCGAGGAGGCAGGAAAGGAGGGGACAAGGAACATTCCTCACGCCGTTGCCTCGCAAAGACTGGCAGCCCCCAGTGTTGCACAGGGCTCTGCACCAGGCATTGCAGGATTCGAATCCAGAGCTGGGGCTTCCATCAGCTGGAGTAAAGACCTGCAAGTGTTCAGGCTGGGGGGGCAGGTCTGCTCCGCCATGGACAACCATCCTGTGGTTCTCCGAGCCCCACGTCTCAAATCAGGGCTTGCAATAGGAAGGTTTGGGTGCTTGCAGCTCTGTGCTTCGAGGGCGCCCTCTAGCTGCAGTACCAGCCTGCTCGAGTCAGCTGACTCCCAAGGGCCAATCCCTGTCTACCAGACCCTATAAAGCCTGAATAACTGAGCTTGGTGGTGGTGTTTTTAAAAGCTTGGTAAAGCATGCAACCCCTCTCTGGCTTTTCTCCGAAGCAGAGGAGACCCAGGAGTTCGATTCTGGCTCCTGGAAGGGGCTTGTCTTGTAGGTCCCAGGGAGGAAGCAATTTTAGGCCACCATTAAACAGAAGTTGAACATTTGGTGCAGCAAAAATGCCGTTCTCTAACAATATTTAGAGGCTGACACAGTGACATCTACATGCCTGGCACTGAACAAAGAGTGAAAATACAGGTCCCTGCCCCAGAGGTTTACAATCCACATATCAACACAAGGGAGACAACAGAGGGAGCGAAGGGGGTTGGACACAGGGGTAAAGCATAAGACGGCTTCATTACTTGTACTTAAGTAATTGTCTAAGACATAATGAGCTGCAATTGAAACAGGACCCAAATCTCACCACCCACCTGCCACAAGCAGCCCTTAACATACATCATACTCACCGCTTTTGGGCAGCAAAGGTCAGGGCGTTGTGATGGCTGCTTCACAGGGGCTTCCCTTCTCCTTGGGAGACCTGTCGAAGCTCAAGACCATCAGTGAATTGTGTGCATGCAGAAACGGAAACTCCGAGCGTCCTGGAAAAGACCCCAAATTTAGCCAACTTTTCTTTAAAGTATACCTAGTTTAACTGGGGAAATATGATCAGCCTGGGTTGAGGCATGTTGTGCATGCACGGGTGCATAGATTTTCAAGAAAGCATTAAGGTTTTCCTTTCCCTCTGCGTGCGTGTGTCCGTGCGTGTGTGTATGTACGTACACATCAAGATCCATAAATAAAACTTTCCTAGAACTGTCAATGTTCTGTACACAAGGAGGTCAAAGCAAGATAACTCAGGTCAGGTTGTCCAAACTAGTTGCTTACCCGGAGCTCCTAGTGAAGCCGTCAGATGCTTTTCTGAGGGTTGGGGTGGGTGTCATCTCCAGAGCCCTTGCAAGGAATTCTTTATGACCTGGACCTGCCTGAGAGTCAAAACAAGTGTGTTGAACACTGGCAAGCGAATGCCTGCGATAAGGCAAGGCAGGCAGCAGCCGTCTCGGGGACACACAGGGAGGCCCAGCAACCCCTATCAAGAAGAGAAGTTTGGTTGGTGGTGGCTTGGGGTTTCACAGGCCTTCAGGCAGGCATGGATAGGCACGACTGGGACAGATGTCCAGGAATAGGGATTCTGCCTGCAAGTTTGCATTTGCTTCATTTGCCAAGAGCTCTTGCCAACCAACCCGCAAGATCGACCGACAGAGATCACGATCCGCCTCCTGCCCGTCCCCTTTGGTAGATCGCAGGGTGAAGGGGGTTGTTTTCAGAGCAACTGTGGCCAGCACCAACGACACCACGGCTAGTCCAACCAAACTGGAGATGAGGCTTGGCTCGCTTGGAACCCTGCCTGCCATTTTGCAAAAGCAGTATCCAATTTGTACAAAAGAGGGTTGTGCTTTGTATTTTTTTTTGCCTGTGGCAGACTCCTTTGACACTTCTTGGCCAGCGCATCATGCTGCCTCTCCCCCTGCTTGTGGGGCAAATGGCACCGCCACAGTTCCAGCTCCCTGGATTTGGAAAAAAAAAGAATAGGGGGATAGAGTGGAAGAGGAAAGATGGAGGGGAGTAGAGTGGTGGGCTAGAGTACCTCCAGATGCAGTACCAGCTAGTACCACCCATCTCCTTTCCTTCCCACTTCTTCCTTTCCTTTCCGCATAGAGAGAGATTCATTCTCACTCTTGAGGAGGAATCGCCATCATCACCCTCAGAATAGCCACCTTCTGTCATCCACGAATGGGCCAGTGGGCTGCTGTTCCTGTGGGGTTCTGAGCCTGGCAGAGGCCAGATCTGAGCCAGGGGGATGCCCAAAATTGCACACACTGCGACTATTTTGCCCAAAAGACTATGGGCTGAAAGACCAGTCATTCTGCACAAAAGAAACCTGAATTCTGTGACGGCGGCAAATCTGGCCAGTCCCCCACCCCAATGTGCTCCCAAATTAACCCTGGATTCCCTTCATAGCCAGCAGCCTTGTCGCTTCAGACCGTAAGTTCACCACCCCGATGGCTAAAAACAGACTCGCCACTGAATGCTCTATTCACCTCCCACATCACTCACACCCCAGGGTTATAAATACTCCACATGTGTCTAGACTGTGTCTAAACTTGGCCTCTTGGATACCAGAAGGCTAAAAAGAGTGGGGGGGACTTTGGGGGGGCGCCTTGGAGAGGCAGCACCGGCCTCCCCCTTTCACTGCAACACACACACACTGGCATCCTTCATGCCTGGGTCTGTGCAGATCCCCTGCCCTGTACAAGGCTCCTGGGCGCCCTGCCCAAAGGAAATACCTGACCCCAAATCGCTTCCTGATGTGCTTTCAATGCTCCATTGAACGCGAGAGGCCCGTGCATACGCCCAGGAGATCCACACCAAGGGTGGTGAGTGTCCCCCCACCCCCGGACCGATCCAGGGTAAATTTCCTTTGGCAACGTACACAGGGATAGACAGATCTCTCTGTTGTTGTTCCAGCCAAACGTCCCGCCGTTTCTTTTATTTCCATTCCACTAAAAAACCCCAGATTTTCTTTTCGTGTGTGTGTGTGTGTGTGTGTGTGTGTGTGTGTGTGTGTGTGTGTG
>JAJKFI010000091.1:4907396-4986242 GCA_029204185.1 Lerista edwardsae
TGTGTGTGTGTGTGTGTGTGTGTGTGTGTGTGTGTGTGTGTGTGTGTAATGCATATAAATACACATTCAACTACACATTTTTTTTCCACACGTCTTTTCAAGCATTCCCTACCCAAACAGTTCATGCGATCATACATGGCAAAGTATGCACAGAACTACAGATTCCCCCCTCCCCAAATATACAGAGCAGACGGATTATGGGTCTCACTCATTGAGCTGTGAAGCTTGCTAGATGACCTTGGGCCAGCTGCGTTGTCTCTGCCTAACCTATCCCACAAGGCCATAGTGATGATATAAAGTGGAGGGGACATGTATAATTCCCCCCCCCCCCGTGATTTCTTAGGCAATCCTATGCATGTTAACTCAGAATGACGTCAACAGGACATTCCCAGGTATGGGTGCATGGGATTCAAATCCCTCCTTGCTAGTTAAGAGGCCTACGTGAGATGCGTCTGCAGCCAAGCAGAACATCAAGATGCACTTACGGGATGGAGAGCTCTCCTTTCCATTGTAGAGCAGGTTTGGGCGTAGAATCCCAGTTCGGGTCTTGGGTTTGGTTTCCAAGCAACAAGGCTGGAAAAGGCTTCCCTCTGTGCCCAAGACCATGGAAAACTACTGCTGGTCAGAACAGGCGATGCTCAGCTCTCTGGCCCAATGGGCTGACTCAGCCCAGCTTATGTGCACTGTCAGTGTGCACCACTGCCCTCTATTGGCAACTGCTAAAACAGTAGGTCACGGCATCTTGTTGATACGGTTTCATCAGCTATGGAAAAGTCCAACATGGATCTATGTTCATTACTTTTTGTTTTTACCTGCAGCCAGAGGCAGATCTAAGGGAGGGCAAAGCTCTAAGTTTTGCAAGAAGCCTTACCTTGCAGTGGAAATCACTCCTCTCCTGCACCGTTTTAGCCAATCCTCACAGGGAAAAGCAACATCTTGGCGTTGCTTACTGGCTACAGCAGCAAGGGAGAGGAGGGATTTACATGACAGGGTAAGGCTCCTTGCAACACTTAGAGCTTTGCCCTCCCTGTAGATCCGCTTCTGCCTGCAGCAGATGAGGCAGAAGACCTCTCTTTACTGGTTTTCCTTTAATGATGCAGAGGAGGCCAGCGGCAGGCCTTGGATCAAGGCTTGATCAGGTCTTCCTTAGGAGGGCCATTTCCCATCCTCCCCATCACTCGAGAAGCAGCCCCTGTAATGTGCCAAGTGAGGGAGGGCTGGAGAGGCAGAGTAGCAGACATTAGAGTGGGAAGGAGATGGAGGAGAGGGTATCTTCAGGTTGCCGTGTCCCTGGGTGGACCAGGAGGCGATTTCATCACGGACCCACCAGACCCCGAACAGCCAGCACCCTTGACCCAGCCTGGTTGACCTCTGGCCCTGCTCATCCATGTCCTCCCTTAGCCCATTCTAAACTAAAAAGGCCTAAACATTGTTACACAGGAACATTGGGGGAGGGCAGACAGTCACCCCTCAAGGACCAGACTTGCCTCAGGGGGGGCCCTTCAGTGGGTCCCAAGCTCAGCGGCTGCTGCTTGTGTTCAGCTGCGTTTTGTCCTTGCTCCTCAATATCATCAGGCAAGCAAATGCAACACCCCCAACTCCATATGAAGCTGCTAGGGGAGGGCAGAGAGATGCCCCCTCTTCTGTTTGGGCACCCAAATACAAACACGCCCAGGTGAAGTGGGTACTGGACGGGAGATGAGCCCCGTCCCGGGTGCAAAAGGGATGGATGGAGCAACAAGGGCACACTGAAGACACAGGCGAGCGAGGGCTGAATTCCAAGCATTTTTCACGTGCAAATGGATACTTCCTTCGAGAGTCTCTAGACTAAATATCCCTCCTTGTGTCTGGAGCGGGCAGCCTCCCCCCTCTCCCCTTTTCAGGCAACTGGTTGATGTCTTCCCCCAAGCCTGCCTTGGGCTGCTGCTGCTACATTTAACAGCTTGTTGATTTCGGCACCAGGCACTGTGCAGAATGTCGAAGGGCTGCGCTCCCGTCTCCCCCTGCAGAGCAATGGCGGGGTGAGAAGTGGTGGATCTTGGGGGACAGGGAGGAGCAAGAGCCAGCATAACTCTGATATGGAATTTACGTGTGCTGACCTGTGCATGCGGCCAGCCGCCAAGCATGCAGGTAATGTAGGCCCCTGCTCTCCACTTAAACATACACACGCATTATGGCCACCCAGGACAGCAGGAAAAGGGGTGGAAGCACTAGTCAGGATGCTATTCTAGGTTTCTAGTCCTCATTGCTTTGAAACTATGCTTGAGAATGTATGGGGCAATCGCCTGCTATAATCTGAGCTTCAGGGAGCTGGTGATGGCCTCAAGATTTTCAGGGAGTGGGGCATGGGGTTTCAGGGCACCCCGTACAGCTTCTTTGCCCAACAAAACCAGGATGCCAAATACCTAAACAAATTACAGAACAACTTGTGCAGCCCAAGAGAAATAGTACTCATATTTGAAGGCTTTTGTGCAGATCACAGATTTGGAGCTACCTGGCTTCAGAAATACAAGCTTCCTTCATGCAGCCTTAACAGGCCACAATTGGCTGGCAGATATCTTTGGAGGAGTGCCTCTGTGCTTGTGCAAAGTGCCTTTCCCTCATCAAAGCATCCACAGCTGGTTTTCATGTAATTAGTTGGAGTGGCAAGTTGGAGAGCATCCGAGCATGGGCAAAGAGCCTTTCCCTTCATTGCCGATTAATTGCACCAAACTTGATCCGCCGCAGCAATACCAAAGGCGATCAGCATCTCAGTTTGACCAACAAGGCACATGAAGTACCTCTGAGCATGCACATGGGTTGAGGGGAATGTTGTTGCGCATGCTTGAATAACGTGCCCCTAATGACTGTGTATCCACACGCAAGGCTAAGAAGGGAGGCATCTCAGTGGGGCTGGCTTGAGCAAATTCAGCAGTCGGGGGGGGGGGCGAGGGTAACCCAGTCTCCTTTCTGCATGAAAGAAGTAGCCTGATCACAAAAGGACGCAGGTGCCTTTTTGGAGGACTTTTCTTTCCAGCCTGCCCATCCTCTTTGCTACACAGTAAAGGGGACCATTGCGAGCAAACTATAAATAGGCGTCAGGCTGGTGTCAGCGCAGTCCACTATTACTCACAGCCGGCGTGTCAGCCAAAGTCCTCTAGCCAGGAAACGGGAGTTCCTTGCAGCTCGGCTCCCTTCCCTTTCTCAGAATTGTCTTCCTCCACACCTTATGCTGAGGCCGACAGTGGCCATCGGGCCAGGTGACGGCCCGACCACAGCCCTCTCCTCCTGCAGCGAGCTGGCAGGTTTCCGTAGGAAGTGGAGGAGGAGACGGCGGGGCTTGGAGCACTGAGCAGAAGGGAAACGCCACACCACGTCCCCACCTTCCCACACACGCAAACAGTTATTTGAGTTCTTACGGGAAACGCTTCCCAAGAGGTGAGATACGGCCGTGCACTTGCCTTCCCCCTTGTGGTGAAAGAGAGTGTCAGGTATCACCGCTCTGGTGACTGCATTTGCTTTGCGAATGGTTCTGGGTTCAGTCCCTGACAGCCTTTCCAAGTAAGGCTGGGAAAGACAGACCCCCTTCTCCAAATCGTTGGACAACTGCTGCCAGTCAGTGCTGGCAACGGTACGGTGCTTGGTGCTGCCAATCGGTGCAGACAGTGGTAAGATGGAGCGAGGATCTGACTCCATATGGTGGCCTATCCTTGGCTTCACCACATGGGGGTGCAGTTATTGGACCATTGTCAACTGCAGGCACCTTATGGCCAGAATTCCCTGTAATTGTTTAAGGTGAAACAGTGAAGCGAGCACATCCCTTCCCCACATGGAACTGATTGTGGATGCTGTTTGCCATGCTGTGGACTGAGGCTGGATGGTTTGGGAATCTGCTGGTGTACACGAAGTCCAGCTTTGGAGGAAGGAAAGAAGATCATATTCCTCTCCGCTTCCTACACCAAATGCAAGATTTTTGTCTGTGATGGGCCCTGTGGCATCATCCCCTGGTGCGTTGGGGTTAAGTGGTCAGCGCTAAACTGCATTTAAGTACATTTGATTTGCAAGCTGCTGAAATTAATGCTTTGAGCTAAGGAATTTTGTGATTCAAAAGAAACAGATCTACAATCCTACTGTGTGGGCAGAAATGGGGGGAGGGAGAGATAGTTGAATGGCTTTGGCAAGCTGCCTTAACTAATCTCCTGTCTCATGGATAGAGGTGTTCGAAAACAGTGTTATTTACCTTACTCAGCCTTACTTACTTACCTTACTCACTCACTGTGTTCAGTAAGACTTAAGCAGCAATCCTATCATACTCCCTGGAAACAAACATCTCTATTCCTGGATGAGGTCAATTTCAAGATTTGGTAGTTTGTTGAAACAAGGTGTCAATCGATGGCTAATAATAAAGATAGCTAGACAGAGCCTCTAGCTTTGGAGGAAATCTACCTCTAAATTACAGTGAAGGTGAGAAAAAAAGACGGTTGCCTCCTACAAGCTGCTTTTGGATGCTGGGTTGATTATCTGTTCTAGCAACAAATTCCTTGCATTTGTAGCGTCGGAGTGCTTCAAAGATACCTGTGCAAAGAGACAAAGATGGAGGCTGGGCTTGGGTTTCAGCCGCCTCCTTCCTTATCCCTTGGAGGCATGTGGCTTCCAGCCCCATCTGCCACTACCATCCTGCAGAAACCACACAGACAGACAGACAAAAACCAGGAGAGAAAAATCCAACGCCCCCCCCCCCAAGCCTGCAAGGAAACCAGGGACAGATGTTCCCACTTCCCTGTCCAAGCCTGTCGCACAGCTGCCGTAGCTTGTGGTTGTGGGCGGTTAGTCAGTCAGTCTGCCTCAGATGCGACGTGCGAGACGCTGAGGCTGCAATTGTGGGAAGCGACTGTCGACTCGCGGCCGATTTGCTAGGCTGATATTCGAGGGCCTGCCCCATGGTAGACACCGGGGAGGTCCCTGGGTTCAAGTCACCCACGAGAGTGTCAGCCGCTGGGTCTGCACTGCCAGAAGCTGCCTTAGAGCAGGGCTCCTTCCAGCTCGTATGAATGTGCTTGTTTGAGAGCTATGGAGCTAGACAGAGGACTGGCAGTGCAGTGTAGTGGTTATAGTACTGGTCTAGGTCTGGGAGACCTTGCTCCAGATTCGTCTGCCAAGCATAAAGCTTGCTAGAGGCCCAGTTGCAATTCTGTCTACTGCAAAGAGGGGTTGCAAGGACACAATTGCCTGCAAGGTGGAAGGAGAGAGAAAAAAAATCACACACTCGGCAACAAGACAGTTGGAGGAAGTGGAGCTGGAAAATTGCCTTGCAACCTGCCACATGAACTCGCACAAGGTCTCTGCCAGTGGCCTTGAACAGTGGCGTAGCCACATAAGTGTACCGGGCTGCACACTGAGATGAGTCGTTCTTTTCCTGCATGCAGCCCAGCATCTTCAGCTGCTACACCGCCACCCCCTGAACAGTTGGACCGGGGGGTGACGGACCACTGAGACTCGAGTTCAGATCCCCACTCAACTCATGACTTTGCCCTCCGACTAACTTGGCTGTCCTGTTGTGGCAGCCAGCCTGCCCTCCACCCCGAGCAATCTGGAGCGAGGCGTAGGAATTAAAAAAACACAATTAACGACATGCCAGACCCACAGTCACCACTCTCCAAGGCTCCAGAAAACCCTCCTCCTGCAGACCGCTCCCTTCTTGTCCCACGGAGAGGCTGAGATCAGGCACCGGGGAAGGAGCCAAACCAGTAGGCTGCTGTGAAATCATTGCAAAGCGATGCCGGCCGCTCGCTGTGCCCACAGCCGTTAACAAGTGTGTGCAGCTTTGCTGGTGAGCGGTGGAAAAACGGGGAGGGGGAGCCCACTTTACAGCAGCCCAGAGGTACGGCTATCCTGCCTGCTCCTTTTCACCAGCAGCAGCCCATTCTCTCGCACCAAAACCTGACCATCTTCCTGCAGGATGCGTGCAATGACCATCCGTGCCTGTATCCATGTGCAGAGAGGGGGGGGCCTTCGTACATGAGTAGGGGGCTGAGCACAAGGGGCCTTGACGCCCCTTTGACGCAACCCTTCCAGTTTGGTGGAAAGCCCCGTCATTTGAAAAGAGGAGATGAAAGCAAGGGAGGAGGAGGACAACCAAGAAAGAGGTGCCACGTGTTTTGTATTTTCTATCAATGATGCACAAGAGCAACGTTGGTAGAAATCTCCAGGGCATCACTGGCAGAAAAACATGCCTTTACAACCTTGCACTGCTTTGCAGTTTTGTGAATCTCAAGGCAGCTTACAAACCGAAACTAGAGTAAATCAAGTGTCACCGCAATTGCAGCAGTAGGAAAAGAACATTTGCAAAGGGGTGGATGAGTCAGAAAGCACAGCCACCATGCAAAATTCAGTGCCACGGCGGCCCTCGGATGACCTGCAGTGATCTGGGGAGGGTGCGGGGGCCCCTGGGGTAGCAATGGACCGGTCCAGTGGGTGAGAAGAGCCAACGGAAGGGCAGCCACTCAGAGAGACAGAGAGATGCTCAATTAGGCCTCATCTCTGAAAACATAGACATATGTCTTAGTTGGAAGGGTGCAAGCTCCCCAAGGGTCGGCCTATGAACTGTGGCCTCACTCTGTGATTTTTAGGGAACGTGGAAGTTCTCCAAGGCCTGCTGGGAGCGCCTCAGCATGAGGGTCAGGCATGGTGGACCCCTCCCCTGAAAGACCAGCAGTTAGTCCAGCTTTGATATTGTCCTCTGCAACATCTGGACTCAGGGCGTCGTTGAGCATATTGTGGGCGCACGTGGGGTTTGTTTGCACGGTGCAGAAGAGAAGCCCGCCTGGCACCCTGTGCAACTGGAACAGGCACACAAGAGCATGGCTCAGAATCCTTTGCCCCACAAAAGTGGCATGGGCAGCTGGCACGTCTGCTCAATTCGGTAGGTCTGCTCTGAAGCCAGCAATCCATATTGTCGATTTCAACAAGCGCGAGGCCCAGAGTCGGGCCCGAGACGGATTCTGCTTCTGCGTCTCTCTCTGGTTCTCATCTACCTACCGCGTGGTCCTGATTAGCTGCGGCCTGCTGTCACTTCCCCACAAAACCATCTGGGTAAGGCCGCTGGCGAGCCACAGTCTGCCTCGGCCCTGTGACAGCCCGCCAGGAGGAGGAAGGATTAACCACCAGCCCGTCTGGCTGTGCTGCCGGCAGGAAGCCGCCCAGGCTCGCCTCGGGATGCGTGCAGGGGAGAGGGGTGCACAGTCTGGACATGTGGAGGCAGCTGGAGGAGGACGAGACCGGCAAAGAGGAGGAAGTGGGCATGGTGGCCGGGGGGGGGGGGAAGAGGAGGATGGAAGAGGCTGTACAACGAAGGCTGCAGAGACAACGGAAGACGACTTTTGGCAGAGACGCCACGAAGAGATGCTCAAGCAACCAACAGAAATACAAGGCATCCTTCCTCCCACCCTGATTGCCAGCTTGGCCCACACAGGGTCAACGGCAGCAACGAGGATTCCCCTCTTCTGGCATCTCTCCATGTCCCCTGACACCAACACCGTCCACTCCACACCCATAGACACATGGCCTTTGCTTGACCCTGAACACGTCACTTTTCTGCATCTCTTTTGAGCCAGTGGCCAAATCATGTGGCTTCTCTCTTCCCAATATTGCAAAATCCAGCCCTTCCTCTGTCACCCCCCCCCAAAAAAAAAAACACTTGCCCAGGTTCTGGTCCTCTCTCCCCTCAACCCGTGGTTCTCAACCCTCTTAGACCGGACCCACCTTTTAGAATGGCCCTCGTATGGGGACTCACCGGAAGTGATGTCATTAACTTGGATGCGATGCCATAGCCGGAAGTTACATCATCAAGCAGGAAGTGCCGTCAGTGTGACGTGATCAAATGACACTCCTGGAACGCAAGCTGGCATTCTTGGACTGCAGCAATTGCACAACGTCCCTGAGAGAAAGTGAGAATAGGATAAAGTATTTTGTGAAAGCACTGAACTAAACAAAATTTAAAAAACACACCCTCACTTGAAAATTCAAACTGTTAACACTCACAAAAGCAATATAAGAAGAGTAAAGTCTGCAGTTTCCAAGATGGCTGCTCTCAGCTTTATGCGACCCACCTGACATTAGGTCCACATTGTTACAGGGCATGGCCATCTCCTCTCCCTGCTTAACATCTAGAAGCCTCAGGCCTTTGGCCCCACAACTTAGTTACAGAATGAGGGCTAACTGCAAGCATGCAAAAGAATTGCGCGCAATCTCCCTTCCTATGTGGTCACCCCGTGTCAATATCTACAATGTAAGCCCTGTGGGGCAGAGGCCTGTCTATTTACTCTGGGTAAAGCAGCACGTACACTGACTGTGCTATTAATCCATCATGGTTCATTCAAAAAAAAAAAAAGCACAATGCGATCTCCCTGAGCGCCACATTGCACCAGCCCAATGAGCAGGCCCACACAGCGACGTCACATGAGTATGCAATGATGTCACAACCTCTCATTTCGTATGACCAATCAATCTCAATCTCTAGTATTTATATACCGCTTTTCAACACAAAGTTCACAAAGCGGTTTACAGGCAAATAGTAACATCACAGTTAAATGGCTCCCTGTCCCAAAAGGGCTCACAATCTAAAAGAATGGAGAACACCACCAGCAACAGCCACGAGAGAGACACTGTGCTGGGGTGAAGAAGGACAATTGCTTTCCCCCTGCTAAATATGAGAGGACACCACTTGGAAAAAGGTGCCTCTTGCCCAGTTAGCAGGGGTTAACACCAGGCATGACTCTCCAGAAGGAGACACGGAGATGCTGTTTGGGGTGGCAGCTGCAGCTCTGCTGTCCAATCGAGCCCACGTGGACGCAAGAACCAGGCCGAGTCACACGACTGCATCCGGCAACCCAGTATTCTGTCTCCGACAGCAGTTGGCCAGATGGGCCCCAGGGAACGCTCAAGCGGCAAGAGAGGCAAATCTCATGTTCCTCCCCTTGCTAATTAGATACACGTATTGCTCCAGGCCCACTGACTCATGTCTTGGGTGCTGGGCAAAGAGTTCATTCCCCCACTCCCAAGGCTTCCCAATGGCTGGAGGGACTCAGGCTGCCTTCAGTTCTAGCCTGGCAATGTGTTGATATTTGCTATTTTCATGTGGTTTGGCTCCTTCCATTTTTGGATTGCGTGGCTATGTGCGCGCGCACTTTGGCGACACATGTTTTGAAGGGGGGGGTGCTTTGGAGGGAATGCTGGGGCTTCGAGCAGACTGGGAAGAGATTGAAACCAGCCCACCCTGAACTAATGGACCAGATGGGAAATTTCCTAATTGCACTGCACCAGCGGAGATAAATATTCCGGCTAACGAACCCCCAGGAATCAATTTGTTAATACCAACATCAAGAGATGGCTTTTTTCCGACCGATGCAGCCGGCTTAACCCACACAGACGGTTCGCTTTTCATGTGGCTTTGGCACCCCTGCCTCACAATTAGAGGGATTTTCCGTGCCTGCATTCCTTTCCCGAAAAGTCACGCTGGGATTCCCAGCCCTCGCCCAGAATGCCACACACGCCCCCCTCCTGCTTCTCGCTTGGGTGGTAGCCGATGACCACATGGCACGCAGCACCGGGAAGCCGAAAGGGTTTCCACCCCAGATGCCCTGCCCAGTCCCTTACCAGAAAGCTCCTCGCAAGTCTTCGGCCAAGTGCTTTGCCGAGGTGCAGCTCAGCAACAGAAGTGCAAACCTGGACCAACTCCAGAGCAGAGAGGACACCCCAGGCTCAAGCTGTTTTTCTCTTCAGGGGGAGGGGAAGTGTCTTGCTGCTGCCCGGCATCTTCCTGAACACAAACTGGGGAGCACCCTCCCCCACCTGCATTCCCAATTGCTCTCTCCATTCTGTACAAGTGGTGGAACCCCAGAGCCCTGCTGGACCCCCAAGCGGCCCAGAAGCAAAGCCTACTTCTGTACTGCCATTGTTCCCCTGCAATTGAGATTCAGAGGTAGACTGCCTCGGGACATGGAGGCTCCATATAGCCATGCAAGCTGCCAGCCGGCCAATGCGCCTCTGTAAGCTTGTCCAATCTTGTTTTCAAGGCATCCAGGCCAGCATAGCGTGTTGCGGGATTTAATCCCATAAGGGCCGCAGATCAAGAAAACCAGAGGAGACAGGCCAGCTCCAGAGGGTTGGAACATTAGAGTCTTGGCAGGGGAGAAATTTGAGTCTAATCTGTTATTAAACATTGGTGGGGAGCTGCAAAACTGACTTACAGCCCTCCTTCTTCCCCAGAGTGTACGCACACCATCTTCCCTGCTGCAGAGGTACCGCGGAGGGGAGGTCAGGCTAAAGCATAGTGCCCGAACTCCTCCTAGAGAAGAAGCAAGGATGTCTGGCTCAGCCAGAGGCAAGCTGAGTCATTTGTCAAGGGGCATAAGCACAAGTCTCTTGCAAATACATGACAGACAGGTGAGGTACGCAGATGGAGGGACAGAGAAAAGGAGTGGTGGCGAGAATGAATTGTGCCCCCAGGGAGGAGAGTGGGGGGCTTCCCTTCATTGGTTCCAGGGCCCCAGGAGACTCAGGTGGCAGTAGGCAAGTGTGGGTTTGTAGCCTAATACACAGCTTACGTTTTTCTAACTCACCTTCCTTTAGTTTTAAACAACAGTCACCCACTCCAAGAACCACGGTTAAGTATATTCCATTTAAAGATTTTGCTCAGCTCATTTCAAAGTAGAAATAAGTGACAGAAGAAAAAACCCTCCAATGAAGACTTGTGAGGGTGATTTTTTTTTTAGGGGGGGGGCTTTAGGGTTTGACCACAACACCGTGCTGCCAGCTGTGCTATCACCACTTGCTTCTCCTTGGGAAAGGGTTGTATTTTGCAAGACCTGCTGCACCCCCTGGACTAGGCTGCAACAACAGCCTACTTTCTGCCCCACATATTGCACACAGTGGAAATGTGAGGGTCTCACGGCGCTAGTGAAGGACGCATCATCCGCGCATGGGTCAACAAGCACGTCAAGAAGCGTTCGAAGTGGCGACCTCATGGGACAGAGACTTCCAGTGGTGCTAACAGTCAAGCCAGCCTTTGGCGGTCTGAGACTTTCAAGCGGTCGCCGAACTAAAGTTAGCAGCTGGACGCGGCTTCCTCCTCATGCCACCCCAGGGCCTACACCTGGTGCAGCCGCTGTCAGCCTCTGACAAGGTAGGACTTGAGGCCAAGGTCTGTGAGGAAAACAAATCTAATCTCTTTCACACTCGCTCGATTCCCCCCCCTTTTTTCAAAGCAAACCCAGCGGCCAAGAGGCTCCGGCACGGTTGAAATATCTCTTGCCGACTGTTGGCCGTCCAAGAACAGCTCAGCCCGAGCATAAACTAGTCTCTCACATCCATGCGGTTTGGGGTCGCCAGGCAACAGCATACACAAAACACACCATCTCACATTGGGCACTGTAAAACCTTATATTCCCCTCAGAGCCGGACTTCATCTGAAGAAATTGTATCACCTAATTAGAACCGAGTGGTGCGTGCAGGAAAAAAAAAAGCTTCGCTCCCCAACCCTTGCGAGCCCCCCTCAGGCAATTAAAATGCAGGCAAACCTGACCCACAAACGGAGTCCCCTCCCACAGGGCACAGCAGGTGGGGGTCCCGTGTGGAGTGGAAACTGTGCAGGTGATTTTTCCGCACAGAGGCGCTTCGCAGGTGCTCCTCATTTTCCCAAGTTGCTTGCCCGCGAAGGACAGCAAAACCCAAGCTGAGTGTCTGCTCCAAAATAGGGGGTGGAGGGGGGGTGTTGCAGCTTGCACACCAAAATCTGTGTTTTTCCTGCAAGGAGGCGAGTGGCAAATTGCTCCAAGCCACTGTGAATAGTTTTGCTCGGCTGTTTTCGAGACAAACCAACGATCTCTAGAGACAAGAGCAAGGCTCAGAACACATGACAGGGCACCAAGCAAGACTGCTGGGGCTTTCTCCGCTAGAAGGTCAGCCCTGGTGGACCAGTGCTCAGGAAAGACCACTGATCCACACTGGAGGGGGGTCAGGACCCAGGAACGGTTTGCCATGTCAACTCAATGGGTCTCTCACTGGTGTGGCTGTGGCCATTTTGTTTTGTGGTTCAACCCGGCAGTGTCTGAAGAGTAGCTGGGGCTGTTGGGTAAATGAAACCCACCTAAGTCCTGGCCTCTGATGGGTTGCTTTGGCCAAGCTGCTTGTCTCCCAGGAGCCCACTTAATTCCCAGCCAGTGGTGTAACTAGGGGTAGGGGGCTGTGCCTTAAGTTCTGCAGGTGCCACAATGCACCGTGTAAGTGGCCCCTCCCACTTGCTGTTGGAGCCATTCTGGGCAGTGGATGGCAACGCACAGGCACTCAGCTGGAATTGGCCTGGAAGGAAGGGAAGAAGCTACACAGGCTAGTTGGCCAGTACTGGTTGGGGAAGTGGGATGAAACGGGGCACTTGCCCACTGGGCCCTTGACCACTGATTTGCAGCAAGGTAGACAGCCACAGGACAGCACGTTGGGCTCGCTACAGACTGGAATCTACAAGTAGATCTTTGGACAATGTGCCACATCTGGGGCTGCCAGCTGTTCCACAGCAACGCGCAAAACCTGCCACAACCCTTTGTGCGCTCAGCGTGCCTCTCATGGCCTTGGCACTCCTTGTCTGTGAAGTGGGAAGAGTCCATCGGCTGCACTGAATGTTCTCGGCAAGGGGTCCCCCACAGGCAGAAACAGGGCTCTGCTACAGGTGGGCTACAGGAAACCAGGACGGTCCTTTGCAATTGGGCTAGTGAGCCACAGGAACTGCGAAGCGAGGCAGAAGATGAGCCTTTCTCCAAAGCCTCCCTTGGTTTGGAAGCTCTCCAGAGATCTCTGTAGGAGCGCCAACATGGAGACCTCAAGGCCACTCGTACGAGCCTTGGCTAAACCTTCTGGCTGAGCCTCCTTGCCCTCCTCCTGTATCCACTGCGCCGAGCCGGAAGCAACCGTGTGGCACAGAAGCCTCCCTTGGTCCAAGCGGCACTGTCTGTCGTCAACAGCTGGAAAGGGGAGCGGGAAGAGATGACTCACCCCTCGCTCCGAACTCCGTCACCGTTTGATCTGCACCAGGACGGATGCTGCCTCATCGCCGGCTGGCTGGGCTGGCTCTCCCCACCGCTGGGGCCACTTTCCCTTGGCACCCCTGCCTGCCAAAACACGTGGGGGCAGCTGTCAGTCCAGAATCCCCAGCTTGCCATGTGCTGAGCAGGGCGGAACAAACAAACCAGACGGGTTTTCGCTGGGAGGGGTGCCGGTTGCTAGGACAGCCCAGCAGGGCTCAGAGGCTCTTATCTGACTTCTGTCCTTCCCGCCTTCGGTTGGCTTTTACCCTTGCCTTCCTCTGTCGTCAAGAGTTCCTCTGAGCATGTGCCAGCCCCTGTCTTTACCCTGGGATGCTAGTGGGGACTTGACCCTGGACGGCCTCCTCACTCGCGTGTTCCCAGGCCTGCAGCTCAACCCTAAGTGCGTTAACCCCGAAATGAACGTGGCGAGTTTCCAAAACAAAAAACAACACACACACCCCAGGCCGCCCGCCCTCCCAAGTGCGGCTGCAATTGCAGCTCTCAGAGGCAGAGGTCTCAAAGAGCATCAATCTGTGCAGGGGACCAGGAGGGGACCAGACCTCTCCGTGCAACAAACATTGTCCCAGCCAAGGGCTTTGGAGAAAGCAGACAGTGGAAGGGAGTGCTGCATCCGCTACAGGCGGGACGCTCAGAAGGATACAGCTGCATCCTCCACTACCAGGAATTGGTACACTGTGTCTCACACCCACGACAAAGCGATTCCTCGACTGACTGCCAGTGGCCTTTTCAGTCTAGCCTCTCAGGCTGGCTGGGCTTTTTTGCACTCCTGTTTGGGGCACACTACAAATTAAAATAAACAGACGTTCGGGTCAGATCAGGTGCAATATTAAACCTGTGCCATTTGCTCTTTTTTGGAAATACAGGCATGCCCTGGTATCTGCTGGGGTACTGTTCCGGAACCCCACCGTGGATACCTGAAACCATGGATACTGGAGATGCCTTTTTAAAGATAGGGGAACATTAGTGGTTTTGCTGCAACAAGGTAAAAAAAGATTTGTTTCATGCTCCTTTATCTTTTTAATAGGCGTCCCAGTATCCATGGTATCTGTGGATAACTGAAACTGTGGATACCAAATCAGTGAACACTGGGACACACCTGTATATACAGGGCCACCAAGAGTGGATCTGGAATGGAAGCAATGCGAGTTTTTCCCCCAGTGTTATGGGTCCAAATCCAGACCAGAGCTTCATTGTTGCTCTTGCACCAATATTTGCTGCCTAAACTACGCATTTTAATTATACCCCATTTTTTCCCATCCGCCTGCTCAGAGTGGCATTCACCATCAGCTTCTCGGGTCATCAGTCGTGCAGGTGCTGACCCAATCTAGACTTCAGCTGGCCATCATATGGGACCCATGGACCCATAAGTATTTCGTCATCCAGCTTCTGAAGCTCCATGCAGTTGGGATGAACAAGACAATGGATTCAGAGCAGGGAGTGTAAGGTGGGTTTATAAAACTGCATGCATTGTAACATGAAGTTGAAGTTATGTGATGTGCAATTTTTGCAATCTGCTGCCACGAGATGTGGCTGTAGCCACAACTGTTAAGACTGCCTTAAAAAAGGAGACTGGACGAACTCTTGGAAAACAAGCTCGCAACAGCTGTCAATTACAAAAAAACCCCTACAGAACCTCCACAGCGAGAGGCAGTCTACCGCAATGATTGGTGCCGGGGTAGCAATAGCAGGGCAAGATCTTTGCCTTCATCCACTGCTTGGGGGCTTCCTGAAGGTGTCCCTGGGATCACCTTGACATTGGGACCTCAACAAACCTCACTGGCAGCCCCCTAGGATGCGCTGCACATACTGGAACAAAAATAGGGCGCTTCCTATTCGAGACAAGGATTCGACAAGGATTGTTTGCAGAACAAAGAACGTGAAGGGTGAGGGCAAGCAGATGCAGCTCCCTCCATCCAAGGCTATTGTTCCAAGCACGACAGCTGTCACACACACACACACACACACACACACACACACAGGGCCAGGTGCTACCTGGTTGCATTCACAGACTCCCCGGCAAGCCTGCCCCCCACCTCCTCCCCCCAGCCTGCAAATGCAAAAGCTATTCTTCTCTCTCTCGGCTGCCAGCAAGGGAGGGAAATTCTCCAGACGGCTGGGACCAATCCAGCTTCCTGGCGAGTCTGGGTCTCACCCTGCGAGGAACGACTCAGCAAAACGCATCCAAGCAAACACACAATTCCAGAGAAGTGTGGAAAAGCATGCACACACACACACACACACACACACACACACACACACACACCAAAAGCACCACAACTACAGAGAGGCAGGAGGACAAAGAAAGGAGGTGGTGTGCCAATCCACTCGTCGTGTAACCTTTACTCATTATTATTTAGCATCATCATCGTAATCCAATGACTTTTGGCATCTTAATTCCTCCAGATAGTTCAGGGTTCCTGAGAATGGCTCCCCTGTCCCCACCTTGATTTATTCTCATGTCAATCCTGTGAGGTAGGCAAAGATGGAAGAGGGAGCCATCGCCACAGGCCGACATAGACAACTCCCAGCAAAATACTGTACGTGTATTTTTTCAGCAATTAAACACTCCACCCAATTCCACCCACTGTTTGGGTTCTGTTCTGTTCCCAACCCAGAAAAATAGAAAGATGCAACAGATGTAGTCATAAATGCTTTGCAGTGCTATTTCCCCTTGATACTCCCAGGACTGGTACTCAGCATCATGACCTCTCTTGCTTCTGCTCAAGAACCACTGTTTACAATAACCTGCTATTGCTATATACATTTTAAACCCAGCCTTCCAAGGAAGTCTGGTCAGCATTCACTAGTCTCCTTTTAGTTTCACAACCACCCTGTGAAGTAGGTCTGGCCAAGAGACAGTGACCAGCCCAAGATCACCCAGTGGGACCCCTGGATCTGGAGCGCTCTGCTAACTGCTACCCCACCCAAACTTGGAATTAGATTCTTAATCTTCATCCACTGCTCAGGTTCAAGGAAGGAGACAGATATCAGATGTGTACTTAGTGGAACAGATTTGGAAGCACATCAAAACGCATGTAGGTCTGTTCCCAGGTGTCAAGCTCTGAAAGACAAGAACAAAAGGCTTTGAAGGTTGGCAGAACAAGCCCAAGAACAAGACTCTGCACAGTGCTGATTGGTTAGCACCTGTGATGTTGCCACCAAGAATGTCCCCTTTTCCCTTCTGTGGGTGAAAACAGGAGCTCTGTTCATACCTTCTCCTTGGCATGCAGGCTGAATGGATGGGTGGGTGGGGGAAAGGATCCTGCCCCGGACATCAGCCATGCATCTGCTTAGCCCACCCCAACCACCCCCAACATTTTAGCATGTGTTCAGATAGGTGTCTGATGGAAGTGCTTGCATGTGGGTTGCCCCATGCAAGTAGCACTCCCTGTTTATTTAAAAGATTTATATACTGCTTTTCCAGCAGCCCCACTTCCCCCCCCCCATGTAAGAAAAGGGGGGAATGGGATTGTGGTTATCAGCCTTTGAGAACAAGGAATTTGGGGGTGCTGTTGTGGAGAGGACAAAATCTTAACATTCCCCTTCAACACTGAGCTGCCCAATCCTTCTGACGGGACACAGTGCAATCCCCCCTCCCCCCACCCACACAGAGGATGCTTTATCAGTATTAACTATATTATTAAATTAGGAGGCATAGCAGGATACTGCGACTTCCCTGCACACCTTTTGCAAAGCAGGTTTTTTTAAAACACGCACACAGGCACCCGTATTACCGCAAGCTTCTCCTTTTCTCCTCCTGCACCCCCACCCTTCCCATAAACAAGCGCCGTTTCAGATTCCAGGACTGTTTCAGATACTTACACCAGCTGTCTAGACAGAGAACAACCCACTGACGCGGCCGTAAATTTAAAAAAAAATGGGGGGCTTGTTTTTTTCCCCTTCTTGCCTTGTTTTTTGGCCAAGAGCAGGAACACAAGGAGGAAGGAAAGTCACTGCAATATGTTGCGCTTCTGCATATGCAACCATGGAATGCGAGCGAGCGGGGTCAGGGCCGGAGACTGCCTAGAAGCCGCAGGGCCTTTCACGCACACGCTAAGCTAAATCCGAACCAATTCCCCTCGGTGCTGCCCCACCAAGTACAAACCTGGCTGAGATCAGAGAGGCCAAGCCCAGTAGCCTGTTTCCAACGTGGTCAGCAGCCCGATGCCTTTGGGAAGATGCAAGCCGGACACAATGGGATCTGCTCCCAGCCATGGAGGCTCATGGCTGGCAGAGGTCACACACCAGCATTACGACTTAGCCAGAGCCCGACTATCCACCGCCATCAATCATGCCCAGCCCCCTTTCCCAATTCCAAAGCCTCTGGCCACAGCCACATCAGCTGCTCACCAAGACATAGGTTAATTACACATTATGCCAAGGAGTCCTTCCTTTTGCCCACTCTGAATCGACTGCCTGTCAGTTTCACTGGGTGCTCCCAAATACGTGCATTACACCGGAGAACGCAGCCACGTGGTCTGGTTTGGCAGGTTTTCTACAGATTTTAAAGGCTTCCTTCTTCTGTTCTTCTTGTCTTGACATGTAAAGGGAAGCAGCGTGAAAGCGCATTTTCCCTTTTGCTACAGTGGCCCATATGGGCCATAAGAGCAGAACAAAGACTAACTCGCAGCTGAATTGCCTGAAAATGGGACTTGCTGGTTCCTTTGTGATTTTGGGGAGGAGCCAGAGCAGCCCACAGAAAACAATGAAGAAATGTTAGCCTAGCTGTGTTGGAACAACAATGCCGCCCCCCCCCCGAGGGTTTGAAGACAGACAGCAGTTTATGCTCTTTCCAATTCAGGTTTTATGTCATGTTATCAAATGTGGTTGGCTGGTTGGTTTTTGAAAGTGTGATGCTATTTTTGTCGAGTCACAATGATGCTCACCAAGTCATAATCTTGTTCATCACTGTTGACAATCGAGTAGCAGCTCCTCCAGGTTGTAGGTGGGGAGGGGGGTCTTTCCTGGCTGTGTCTGGAACCAGACCTTCTGCAGCCAAAACAGAGGCTATCCCCACGGCTGGCCTTGTCTCCAAATGTTGCCCCTCTTTCCCGGGTGGTGCTTCCACATTTCCTACTCTCCAGCTTGAATAATTCAAGGCTGAGCAGGAGATTCGAACTCGGCCCCTTCTGAATCTTGTCTGGAAATTTAACCTCTGCTAGTTCTCTTTAGGGAATGTAAGCGGAACAGGACAAGGGTTTTTCATCTGGGCGAGAAAAGCTTGGGAATCTCACCAGGAGACTGTGACTCTCCTCTGTAATGTGAAAACCACCTGCAGTCCTCTCCTTTCAAAGCCTGAGAAATGGTTTGGAAGCCGTTTCTGGAGAGAGCTGCTGTGTGATATTTATATAACGAGCCCTGGCCTGAATTTATGTTCTCACCAGCTCCGTGCCTTTGTTTCAGACAGCCCTCCTGTTGGCTATTAGCTCTGAACTCTGACATTCGATGTCCTGAGAACAGGGTGTGTGTGTGTGCGTGCGTGTGTGTGTGTGTTTAGGAAGCTTGTTGGCCCTGATCCCTTCCTTCCCAGCAGCCCAGCTGCCTCATAGCGGCACCAAGCCCCTGCCCAGCCATCTCCCCCAAGAGAAATCAAGCAGAGACTTTCTAACAGAACAGGCACATAGTTATATTAAGTTTTGCATGTGCAGGGCTTGGGAGGGGCGCTCAAGATTCGTGCCATCTTAAAAACAGGACATGGAAGTTGGTCCAGGAGGGAAGGGTCTTCACTTGCAAGATACATTTGCTAGGAATTTATGTGCCTACTCATCTGTGCTCAGGTGTGATACAGAAGTGGGTTTAAAACTGGTTTATGCTTTTTTAAAACAGAAATTCACATACCTCCAGATTGCCTAGGATTTGAGATTTTAATGGGGGATTGGATAGGGGCCTAACAGACCAGAGGGGGGGAAGAAATGTGTCTCCTCCTCTTTGTTAACCCTACTGGTGTAGTGGCAAATTGCAGGAGACCCACAGCCACTACAAAACCCAGCTTTCAGTTTGAGCAGGTTTCCTTGCCTACGTACTTGTGCTTTGAAATGCATGATGGTTCTTTTCCAGATGTGGCTCATTTCATTCCCAAACCCTTGGACCACGTTGCAGCTGTTTTAAAAAAACAAGCGTACTGTATAAAATGGGGATGAAAAACAGCTGCAATATAAAAGGTTAGGCGAGAATGCTGGCCTGGGTGCATTTACTTGGAAAGAAGTCCCATGGGGGACATGCAGGATGAGTGAAGTTTTGGGACATTTGCAGGTCGTTATGGTAAAGCCAGCCTATTGTTTCTCACTTATTTAATGTCTCTAACATATATAGTTGTGCCCTGGTATCCACGGTTTGAGTTATCCATGGCTACTGAGATGCCTATTAATAAGAGAGGGGAACATTAAACAAATCTCTTTTTTAATTTGTTGCAGCAAAACCACTGATGTTCCCTTATCTTTAAAAAGACATCCCCAGTAATGGTTTTAGGTATTCTTGGTGGCATCCATGGATACCAGGGCATGCCTGTACAATATCACAATTGCGTGTACATCATCTTATAAAGCATCCGAGAACAGGTCCCTGCCCCAAGCCGCTCAAAATCTCAAATGTCAACCCAGACACTCTTTTCCGGCCTAGCTAAAACAGCAAGGAGGCATCTGAAGAATCCAGAATTGTTTCCAAGGGATGGAAGAGAAAAGGATGTTCTTTCCTCTCTCCTGGACAAGGAACAACAAAAAAAGCCAGCACACAACAATATTTCTGGCAACGACAACCCACGTGTGTACTCCCTTGTCTGTTTTAAGAAGTTCTTGGACCGACATGAGCCTGTTCACGTCCAATATTATCAACGAGTCCACAGCCTCTGCTGAACTAGAGAGCTGGCATTGTGGTTAAGGGACTGCGCTACCAAATAAAGGTCTGGGTTTGAATCTCGCCTCCACCTTAGGCAAGCCCCTCAGCCTGCTCTTTTGCAAACCAAGAATAAGACTTCCTTCCCCTACAGGGTGGTTGTAAAGAAATATGGGTATGTGTGAAGTGCTATACAAACTTTTGCAGTCACAATGCAGCCAGCCATGCCTTACGGAGAGCAGGATTTTGGTCGCTACTTCGTAACAGTCACAAAGGTTTGCATTGCCCAGATGTGGATTGAACCAGGAGTGCCGGAGGAAAACAGACATCGATGATCAACGATTTAGGATGTTGCCGTAAGGGAGAAAAACAACACCATATGCGAGACAAATGGAAATGGAAGTTCAGAGAAAAAACTGTTTCCAAGAAAAATAGGCTTCTTTTGTCAGTGCTTCCAGAAGATGCTCTTGGAATGAATAGGAAGGCAGACAGAAGGGAGTTTTCAAGGGCAAAACCAGCACCTTGAAACAAACCCAGAAAGGAACAGGATCTTTTGCCAATTGGTTTCATTGGACGGCTCCGATACTTGCAGGTGTGCAAAAAAAGAACCACATACCCGATTACTGAACCTGTTACAGAGTTTGTGCATTGGGCTCCTGCAGTCAGGCTCAAGGCAGCCAAGAGGCTTTTGAGCTGGGATCTGTTCCGGTTCACTGAAACAACCCCTCTGAACACGTTTTTGGATCCCGTCCCAGTCCCCAGCTCAGAACTTGCCGTTTGACATGCAACATTGCTGAGAAAAAAGGGCAGATGTAGAGCCAGAGGGCGGGAGGCAGGGAGCGACAGGCCGTCCCGGGGCACCACAAATTCCAAGCAGGAGGAGAGAGTTTTACTAAACAGTAAGCAAGCTGTAAAACACGCAGTCAGACAAAACACTTGGCAACTGTGTAAAATAGTTCTCTGTCTGAAGGGCGGACAAGGCAGCGAGGGACTCGTAAATCACGGCCTGAGCATGGATAGGCTCCGTTGTGCTCGGAGCTCCTCCTCTCTCACTTTTGTGAAGATACAGGATGGCAGAATGTAGCCAGAATAATCGGTTAGATTAATTGATTCAAAGTTATTTTGGGGCTGCCTTTTAAAGTTAATTTAACTAGCACTTTTAAATACATGGAAAAATGCGCCTACGTAATGCACATACCTATAAAAATGCAGGTTGTGGAAGAGGCTTTCTCTCCTGTGTGTGGAATGCCTCTTCCATTTGGCTTGCTGCAACGTAGGCGTGCATCTAAAGGAGCAAAGAACTTTTTTTTTTCTCTTTAGAACATTTCATTCATCATATGCCCATTTATGCAGATGAAAACCAACTAAAACCCCTGCTGTTCAAACAGTTACATTTCCTTTAGTTAACTGGAAAATAGGTGTATCACCACATATGCCCAGGCACACAGTTTAGGCATTTCTGCCCAAGGTGACTGCTCAGGCCAAATTTCAGCAGCAGCATGCCTCACATGCAGGCGATGCCAGATTCAGTTATTGGCACCTCCCACTAGAGAATCTCTGATATCAGGGTTGGAGAAGCCCTGTGCCCCACATACCGGAAAGCTACTGTCAGTCAATTAAAATTGTAATGACCTATGAGTTAAGCAATAAAGTATTGTGTGTGTACTGTCAGTCAAAGCAGCCAATTCTGGGCAAAATACAGCAACCATTGACCTGATTCAGGGCAAAGCAGTTTCATCTCTTTCTCCCTCCTGGCCCATCACTCTTTGATATACTCTGCGTGTCTCAAAGACATGTAGCCTAGCCCCCAACTTTCAACTCAGTGGAGCTGGTGCATTTGTGAGGCCGATTAAGCCAGGTGCCACAGGAAGTAGACTGGAAGGGGGCACCCACTTGTCTCTCCTCTAAAGATGCAAAAAAGATGAACGATCGGAGCTGGAGAAGAGATGGAGAGGAGCACAGTGGGTTCAAGAATTGCTATTACTCAAGGCTAACCAGCTCTTCTCCGCCTGCTCAGGTCCCATAGGGCCAGACGGGGAAAGACCAACCAAGGTGGCCTGTCTGACACCAGGTAAGGGACAGGTGCATTTGGCCCAGTGCTGCAGCTGCCTGCAGCTTTTGGGCTGGCTTTGCACCCAAGTGGCCCTTCCCCCCCCCCCCTAGGACAGACCAAAAACACTCCACCTTTCCTCAAGTCAACCCTGACATGAAAACTCTGTCCAGGTTGCCCTCTCAAGAATGGACTGCCACTGCCGATTCCAAGCTATGGGTACAGTTTAGAAATGGCTCTGAATGGAACAGCACACCTGATGGAAAAAGAAATCCATTTTACCAGTTACCACCTAACAGTATAGACTCTGGAACCAGTCATTGGGGTTAATTTGTATGCATCTTAAAGGGGACCAATTTGGACTAGATTGCTCCCTACCTCGCTAACAGACACTTCCCAGAAAGGACATCCCACAATTTGCAACCAAGGCCTTGCCTTAGGACTGGGGCGCACAGACTGTGCCAAATTCCTTCTTATGACTTCCACAGTGTACTCGCCCTTCTAGTCCTCCTCATCCTTCCTGCTCTTGTTTATGTCGATCCTAAATTGTCCTGTTACTTTGAGCTGTAGAAGATAGAAAAACAATCAAGTAAAACCAAGTGTTGAAGCCTCATCTGACACTAGTAAGCCAGTGTGTCAAGGGCAAAGCTAGATTGGATCCTATCTCCTTGAGGTGCTACTTTCCAACAAGCGGGGAATTTCAAATCAGGCAACTCTGACACCCCCCGCCCCACCTAGCACTTTATCAAATGATACCATTTAGAAAGGGATACCCACCCACACTGAATACTTTTCATCTCAAGTCCACCTCCCACTAGCTCCATGTGGGGGGGGGGCAGAAAAAAAATTCATCTCAAACCCCGGACAGCTGCTACCAGTCAGTGTTGATAATATTGAGCTAGATCAGGGGTCTCAAAACTGCGGCCCAGAAGCAAAATCCAGCCCACAGCCACTTAAAATATTTGACATTTTCACTCGTATCATTTCTCAGTTGAAGCACAGCGTTGCTTCTTTGTAAATTATTGTATTTTAATTGTTGTAAGTTGCCTTGGGTGCCTTCGGGCAGAAAGGCGGGGTATAAATTTAATTGATGATGATGATGATGATGATGATGATGATGATGATGATGATGATGTCACATTTCTCTTTTGTTCTGAATCACACCAGGCTGAATTACAAAGAACCACCAAGTAAAATGTATTCATTTAAATTTCATTCGTTCATTTATAGAACTGATTTTTTTGCTTGCAAAAATCTATAAAATACATGATGTGGCCCTCGTACTGAAAAGTCTGGAGACCTTTGAGCTAGAAGGATCACGGACCTGACTCAGACAGCAGCTTCTTCTCTCAGCCCTAACAAATCTCTGCATAGGCCCGGGCCCACCGTGGAGAAGGCCCTGCTGAATGTTTCCAGACTCCATTAAGTGCCACCCTATTAAGAAACAGGATGGAGCACATGAGCAGTAATATCTAGCTGTGCAAAGTGCAATTGATTTTTAAGAGGAGACACCCCCCCCAACACAGTCATGGAAGAGACATCTAAGGCCAGAGCACATTGTTAAATTTGGCCACCCCTCCCATTGTTGTCATTGAGACGGAGAAATAATTTGTTTGCCTGAAATAAACAAGCAATTCTGTCCCAAGGCCAACACCCTCAAGCTGGTGCCAACACAAACAGATTATCAGAACCAGACTTACTTAAGCTGATATTGGCATTAAGACTTTTTTTGGGGGGGGGGGGAACACCTTTAGAATTATCAGCTTCAAGTCTTTGAATCAATGCAAATGTTAAATCAGATAATGTGACTAATTTTTTCTGAACACTTGATTTCTCTGCTAACATTTGCAGTTTTATAAGTTTAAGACATTAATGCAATTTAAGTCCCAAACAGTTTGGCAGGACAAATTTTTTTTTTTTAAAAGGACTGATACTCAGACAAGGCCATCAATATCTGAACTGCTGATTTTATTCTATGTACCCATTCTAGAACTGTTTGCAGAATGCAAAAGTGTGCCTCAGTCTTACCTTCCCTCACAAAACCATGTATTTTCCAGCGCCTCTTTTCTGAAATCTAAATCTCTGGGTTTGAACCATAGATCCCGCGATTCACATCACAGAAACAAAGACAAAGTTTTGGTGGGGAAATTAATCTGTGGAACTCCTTGCCACAGGAAGTGGTGATGGCATCTGGCCTAGGTGCCCTTAAGAGGGGACTGGATAGATTTCTGTAGGAAAAGTCCATCACAGGCTACAGGTCATGATGGGTGGTGCAACGTCCTTTTTTTTAGAAGCAGGCTACTTCAGAACACCAAATGCAGAGTGGCAATGAGATGCAGCCATCTTGTTGTCTTGGGCGCTCCCTGAGGCATCTGGTGGGCCACTGTGAGATATAGGAAGCTGGACCAGATAGCCTGATCCAGTGGGGCTTTTCTTATGTTCTCAAGGCCCAGATTAGGTTGCAAGTTGTTATAGCTCCCTCCCCACAGACAGGATAGCAAATTCTGTTTTATTTACTTCACATTTCCCTCAGAATGCCAGGTGCAGGGGAGTGGCAACAGGATGCAGGCATCTTGTTGTCTTGTGTGCTCCCTGAGGCAACTGATGGGCCACTGTGAGATACAGGAAGCTGGACTAGATGGGCCTTTGGCCTGACCCTGCGGGTTCCTACAAAAAGCAGATTGGCACAGCAAGCTTGTTCCGAATCGAGTCAAGGCAAATGGGCCTACAGTTGCCCCACAAAGTTGCCCCAGTTGCCTCCGACTGAGGCTCATCCTTACAGACTGACAAAGAGGCAAAAAAAAAAAACCAGACTGCCAAGGAGAAATTCCAGGCGCATGACTACGGGAAAGTTTGGACACCAGATAGAGGGAGGGAGGAAGACAGCTTGGGCTGGAGACCCATAACTCAAACTGCAGCCTCAAAAATGACAACGCCAGGGGATTCACAAGCTGCTTCACCCGGCCGACCAGATATGCTCGGCGAACGTGCGACAGCTTGCACCGGGAACTGTGTGCGGGAGCTGGCTCCCCCTGCTCACGCAGGGCCCACACAGTTGCCACGGCAACGTACATACACAGCACAAACTGCAAGGCGGTCATCTGTTTCAGCTGCACTCCACAGCTGGCCCAAGTGCCTGTTTGGGTGTCTGGAGGAAAGCACCGACAAAAATATTCCCTCTTCCCCCCCCCCTCCCCACAACTGCTCCCGAGGCAGTTTGCGGCCTAGTGCAAGCAGCATTCCAGCCCAGGCCGTGGAAGGGAATGGGGGGGGGGGGGGGGCGGGGAGGAATGCAGCTTTTGCCCACATATGGTCCGAGGCAGAGGTGCCTTCGAGCTGCCCAGCTACCTGCTCCAAGGGGACCTGCTCCATCCACCTGTGCTGCTTCCCAGAGACACCGCGGTGGCAGGCCTTTCTTCAGGAAAAAGCAGCGTTCTCATTGACACACGGTCAGGCTCAGAGTCCATTCTTGCTTCTTTTTTCCAGGCACACTGAAGGCAGAATTTGTGCCCAGTGTGCTTTCAGCCACTGCAGTTCTGCAGAGAGCAGAGCAGTCCCTTTGGGACAGTGTCCATCCCCAGATCCGGCACCCATGCCAGGACCTCGCCCCTCCTGGCCGCCGTGCCCCACTACACACCCGACTCTTCAACCACCCCACAATCCTCTGCTCCTTCAGGAGACCCCCCCCCACTTATGCCTGGAACCCCAAGAGACATTTCCTCCCAATACTTAGGACCCAATTTTCCCAAGAAGCCTTTGGAACAGTGCTGTGGTCACCATCCCCTGCTGGGCTCCTCTAGCTGCATTTGTACCTATGCCAACATCCTGGGCTCTGGTCTGGGCCAATTCCTTTCTCTGCATGGGAACCCACCTCACATTTTGGCACGGGCAGAGGGACAACTTGGACGAATGAACCCTCACCCCATGTCATTAAAAAAAGCAGAGGCTGAAGGAAAACAGAAGCCAAGCATCACATATCCCAGCTTCCTTTGCACAATGCCAGTGCGTTCTTCCCACAAGTTACAGAAACTCTCAAGCTCTACATCCGGCAAACCCAGGTCCACAGGCACTTACATTCCTATGGGGGGGGGGCGCACACTAAGTACTGCAGGAGCCTGAGCTCCTGTGTAATGCAGTCCCTCTCCTTTCGCCTCCAGAGCCATTCATGGCTCAGAGTTTCTCCAAGCTACAAATGGCTCTGAAGATGAGGGGGAGGGACCACGTTACCCAGGAGCTCAGGCTCCTGCAACACTTTGCAGTTGTCCTCCTCCCCCGTAGGAACGCCACTGTTCACAGGCCAATTCTTAAAACTACATCCCACTTCAGTGGCTCCTTCCAGAAGCCCCCTCCAGAAGCACTGGATGTTTTCCGCATCCCTGAAAGCGCCCAGCATTCCAGCACACACAGACATGTGAATGACAACTACTGGTTCTCAATATTTAATAAATTTTATTTTTAAAAAATTTGGTTACTGATTATCTACAGTCAAACCAGGGGAGGAAGGGGGAGGCACGGTGAAGGGTTTAAAAACTGTACACGCCAGATACACCAACGGGTCTAAGAACAGGTGATAAACAAGAAGTGAAATCTGGAAAAGGAGACAATGAAGGCAGTTCGAGAGGAGACACGGCCCATTCCCAGTGGAAAACACAACTAGGAGTGAAGGCAATTTTTTTAAAAAAACAGCGGCTCCGTACATATTAAAATTATCTGTGCAATTAAGTGTTTCACCCTGTAACAGGTTTTTTTTTTTTAAAAAGGAGGCCGTACAGTAAGTTTTCCTCCCAAAAATCCGATCTTGGCACCAGGTGGTGTGCTTTTAAAAATAGGCTATTTTTCTTCATTTAAAAACACACACACATCTCCCTACAGCAGCTTTTGTTTTAAACAAAAAAACAAACCAAACATCCCACAGTCCTTTTGCATACAAACAAAAATATATTAACATTTTCTAACAAATAAGCACATTTGTACCTATAACCGAACCAGAACAGCAACAGACCCCTCAATACAAATCCGGTGAAGAGACACACAAATATTGTTTTCATTCCCCCCACCCCTGTGAGCAAAAGAACTCTGTGCAAAGTAAGCCTAGAAGCTTGTGAATGGAGGAAGAGCCCCCTCCCCAATTGCTTTGATTGAGGGGGCCTGTTTTTCTAGACTAGTTCTCCCATGCCTTGACCCATAGCAAAGACTTGAAACCCTTTGAGGTTTTAGTATTCACTTGTCCCTACCTGCCCCCATACCAGATGGAGGTGCCCCTACGTGACACCCCCCATCCGATGCTTCACAAACACAAAGGGTGGGGCAGCTGCCAATCAATCACATAAGCCAAGAGTTTGGACCTTTGCTACTGACCCACACTTCAGTTCTGTTTGCAAACCAGACTGGTCATGCAAGGCAGGCAAAAAAACAACAACCCTCTAACCCAGGTTCAACTCCAGCCCACTGTGCCAGGTTGTCTGAATCTGAAATGTCCAACAGTTGAATCTCAAGTCAGCTGACAAGAAAACTATATTTGAAGGAGAGTGGCTAAGATGGACTGCCCAAGGTTGATGGATGGATGATCTGCTCCTTTTAAATAGCAAGGAAGCAACATTGTAATTGGTTCACCCGTCAATTCTAACCCTAACTCCTCCCGGATGGTTGTAATCCCCAAAACAAGATTAGAATTTTTCCTGCTGCACTGCAATGGAAGGAGGGGGAAGGAAAGACACAGAATGTTGACCCAAACCACAAATTTGGATTATGAAGCATCTTCAGGTGGAGAACACTAAGGCACATTGAAATCAATGTCTTTAAAGATCCAAATGGTTTCCTTGTTCCGTGCAGGGAAGAGAGACAAGTTACCAAAAAAAACAACAGTGCGCACACAGGAAGTGGTTTGGGTCCCGACAAGGAGCACAGGGCAAGTCTAGGAGGGCTCTTTTCCTAAAACGGTGTTCCATCTCGGCATCTGTGTGCGACACAACAGTTCCAGCAACTTCGCCAATGCTAACCCTGCTCCCCTCGCCCTGCAAGTCACAAGCAACAGGTTCAAGTTAATACCCCCCAGAAGAGCACAGTGAGTGCACAGGCCATGTTCCACCAGGTGCAGCTAGTGGCTTATGGGGGGGACACCAAAATCAAAGAAGATGTCACAGAATTCAAACACAGGGCCAGATATTCCTTGGACCACAATGGCTGCTTATCTAATTAATCCTAGATTTGCGTCCCCATGGAACCACCTTTTTGGTGTTGCCATTTCCCCCACTGGTACGTCACAAGGAGCACTTTGGGAGAATTTTAGGTATTCAGATTAGCACTACTCTGCGTTCTTAGCCCCTGGGGTCACATCCCCCTATGTCTACCTCAGTTTTCCAATGTTCCCTCCCCCACCCCAAATTTGGGAAGTTCTGCCCCTTCCCTGGACATCTTAAACCAAATAGAATGCATCAAGGAAGATCAAGAGTTCCATTGGGCCCTTGGCCAAGGCCTGAGCACCAGAAAGACGGCCTCAAGAGGTTGTGTTGGTTTGTCAGTTGTCTTGAGTGCATAAGGTCGAGTCCTTCCTCCAACAGATTTCCGCAGCTTGTTGAAGACACTCTTGGGCTGGTTCCGACAAGGCATGGGTTTCAAGGAGAATCTACTTAAGTCAATTCAGCGCGAGGGAGGGTGTCTGTGTCCACGAAAACCAAGAGGAGCACTGTTCCAAGATGCCGCGATCAAGTCATCTCCCTCGCTCGGCTTCTTGTCCTTCCGAGCCCAGCGCCGAGGTCATTGGTAGAGAAGGTAGCTCTTGAGCGATTCGGGCAGCGGCAGTGTGTGGATTTTGCTCAGCCTGTCCTTTCCCAAGGAGACGCGCACCGAACGCCGGCAGAGCTCCATGAGGGGCAACGGCTCAGCTGCAGGGAGGGGAGGCAAGAGAGGAGAGGCAAGCATCAGTGACGGAACGGAAACAGGAAGACCCACGTGGGTTGACGGCCAACACCGCCACAGACCTGGAAATGAGTCCACCTACCTTGAGATTTAACACCGTCTTAGAAAAAGAGGCACACACGACTGTCTCAGATACGCCAAGCAACAACCCCCCCCCCAGCAATGTTTTGAGCCTGCTTGCACACGCCAGTGGCACACGGTGGGTTCCAGTCCTTTCGTCAAATGTTCCGGGGCAATGACTGAGGCTAGCGGGGGGGGGGCACACTTCTGCGGTATCACCACCACATGCAAAAAAAATTACCCAACCTTGAGTGCTTTTAAAATTCTCTTTACAGGCCCAAAATGTGAGAAGTCTGATTCCGACCCACTTAGGGCCTCGGAAAATTCCTCCCCCACATTCCGGAACTCCGATTTATGCCCCTGCCAGACCCCGTTCACACAGCCCTCGTCTGCCCAACTGCCCCTGGAATGCCAAGTGTGGGCCAGGCGGGGTCTGAAGGACCCAGCCCAGCTACCCCGACCAGCTGAGCCCAACCTAGGTAGCATCTCTCATGGCAGGGAGATCTAACGGGGATTGCATCCTGTTGACGAAGCTTTCCTGAAACAGCCCGCCGACAGACTCCGCCAGCGGGACACCTGCAGCTCTGAGCCAACGTCACGGACAGTTAAACGCTCCTTTTCTCCAGGCAAACCGTGCCGCGGTGACCCCTTTCCAGCTGCAGTTTCCTCTCCAGACTTTTCCACTGAGCTAGTTCAAGACATGAGCCTCGACCAGAAATTACCGCTGGCAGTTTGGAAGAGGCAAGGGGGAGAGAGGAGGGGGAGGAAGCAGGACTCCAGGCTTTGGAACACGAACTCGCTGGCGAAATCCAAGTCAAGTTCACATCCACCGGGGAGTCGATGCCAGCTCGGTGTTTTGCCGGCGCTGTGCAAAGCAGCTGCTTCCGAAGGGCTGCGTGGGTCCAGCAGGGAAACCTGCGTGGGAAGAGAGGCCTTCTGCGCAGGTGGGCCTGTCTCCACTGATCGGCAGCGGCTCTCAAGGGATCTCGCCTGCCAGGACCCGACAGGTGTTCAACCCGGGACTTTCTGCATGCCAGTCAGGGGCCTGCCCACAGCCTAGACACTCCCAAAGCCAAAGCCATCTTCCACGCCAAAATTGCAAAAATGAACTAGTGCCCCTGAGCGCACCAAGAGTGACATGCCTGCATCATCAAGCTGCCACCGTCACCTTTGTGCGCAGCGGACTTTGGAGGCAAGACTGAGCCCGAGGAGGAGCTTCTGGGCAGCCAAAACAAAAGGCAGGTTCCTTGAGCACCTCACAGCCAGGGGCTCCGTTTACATGCAGGTGGATACAGTCGACAGAGACGCGTTTGCACTCAGTTTCCTGACTGCAGACGATCTTACCATTCCCTTTCTCCCCTACCTCTTATTTAGATACCACCCCAGAATTTTCTTAGAGGTTCTAAGTGGAGAATATGCAGTATTTCCTCCCCACGTCACCCTGAGAGTCTGTCTCCACTTCTCCATGATGTCTGCAGCCCCGAGAGCAGGTTCTTTGCGCCCAGCGGTTGGGGTGTCTCTGCCCTCCTTCCTTCCCCAAACAGCGTCCCCACTCCTTCCCCAACCGGAGCTTCCTTGAAGGGTTGGGCAGCTGCTCAACCATCTCTTCTTGCCCATTGGCGCACCATCACCCCAACCCATTGCTCTGCCCTACGCTGGGAAAGCAATGTGAAGCTTTGAATTACTACCACCAGCTCTTAAGCAGGTTTTCAAGCCTGCACCGTTCTGGCAGAGAGGAATAGAAGGGGCTACTTGCTCTTAACAGCAAAGAACTCTTGAGATACGTGTGCAACACTTAACTGATAAAAGGGAAATACGAAGGCACCCCCTGCATTAAGGGACTTCCTGCATTATGCCCCCAGTTGCCCAACCTAGAATGTCAATCAATCACATGCCTTTCCAGCATCACCACCCCATTCCCAGGTTCCTGCAAGGCCTTCCAAGCTCCTCAGCCTCTCTGCAAACTAACAAGCATACGGCAGCAAAGAAAATTCAACACGTTAACCAAAGGTTTACAGCCGGGGCAGACACAGAGAACAGACAAGGTATTGTGCCACGCACACCACGAGGCAGAGAAAACGGACTGGAGACAGATGGAGTCAGCAGCACGGCAGACAGACCGCCCTGAGTCACACTCGGGAGAGCCATGACTCGGCAAAAATGTTGATCATCTTTAACAGGAATTCACTCTGTAGACGAGGGGCGGGGGGGGGGGGAGGGAGGAGGACTGCTCTATTTGTGTTTACATCTTTTAAGAAAGATCTAAAGGGCTCCAGCTCTTTGAGGGTACCTCAGTGCAATACGTGTCTAGACTTGCATTTCCCAAACTGGATTCTTCTTCTGTATTAAGACTGCCGGGGGGTGGGGTGGGGGGGCTGGCTGGCTATACCCCTACTTCCTGGGTCAGCATGAAGTTTGCTCAGTTGCAAAAAAGCCCCACTGCCTGAACAAGCTATCACTTCTGAGGGCAGGTGATTTCAGTGGAGTTCTGGGGGTGTGTGTGCGCTTGGGAGTACACCACTCAGGGTGTCACCCCGCCCTGGAAGGGGTGCCCCTTGCATCTGCCATCACCCCCTGGAGGAGTTTCGAGGGCAAGAGAGACTGTGCATCGTTCCCCTGACTCTCAGAAGACCCTCTAGGGGCTGCCCTCCTCCTCCTCTGCTTTAAAAACATGGGGGAGCAGGAGGGCAGCCCCTGGAACAGAGTGGCAATTGTGGGGGGGGCACAGCCAAAGGCGGTAGGGGGGCGATTTTGCCACCCTCCCCCTTGATGCCCAGTGACTTGTTCCCCTGCCCCTAGGTATACCACTGGGAGATTCGGCTACAAGTTTGTCCTATAGCCAAATGTGGCCAATCCTAGTCATGCCTAAACAGAGACACAACTCACTGTGGCTCCAGAAACTGCAGCCAACCTTTTCCACTGGAGGAGTCCCACCTCCATGCTCCAAGCTGTCCAAGACAGAGGTGCAGTTCCACATTTCATGGTGAAGATGTGCATCATCACGCCATGATCAGAAATTTGGGGGAAGACTGCTCGGGGTCCCCACCCTTTGACCCAAGAGTCTTCCTACCTAAGGCGAGACAGTGGCCAGGCATTTTGGCCTCCCCTCCCCACCACCAAGCCCAGTCGACCCACCCAGAAGAGCAAGAGAGGCAATACTTACGGTCAAGTCCATTCAAGTAGCGCATTCGGATTTCACAGTGCCCCCACACGGCACTCACCACGGGGTACAGTTTTTTCCCTTTGAGGCCCCGAAAGGCCACCCCCATGTACTGTCCGTCCACAATGAAGCTCAACGTCCCGTCGTCCATGTCCAGGACCACCAAGAACGAGTCCGGCACAATGAACGTCTCGTCTGGCTCCAGGAAGGCGGGGTACGTCTTGCTGGGCTGGTTCTTCCCGTCGTGGTAGAGCCGGTTGCGCCCGAGGTCCCAGCCCCACGACTCGTGGTTGTTCCCCACCAGTGTCGTGTAGCCGACGGAGTGCAGGGGGGCCTCCGCCGTGGCCACGCCCACCACTGCGTGGGTGCCCCGCTGCCTCATGGCCCAGGTGATCTGCCACACGTGGAGGCCGCGGGTGTAGCCCACCTTGCCCCGGATGGCGTCTGTGCTCTGGGCCACCGGATGCCGGTGAAATATGAGCTTGTCCTCCTCTTTCACGAACACGTTGAGTGACCGGTCGTCATCGTTCCACGAGTTCACCAGCTGGACCTCGTAGGAGACGGGAGGCATGTCCAGGAGCAGGTCCAGGCGGGCGGGCTTGCAGTAATCCAGCCCTTGGAGCTCATGCTTCAGCGGCCGGTACGCAGGGTCCCGCATATCCACCGTCTTGATCCTGACAGTGACTTTCTGCCCCATCCTTCCCGTTGGCCGTCACCTATGGATGGACTGTCGGGATGGGCTCATCAATTGACCTTCTGCTCTGTCAGTCCCCAGTTGTCATCCAAGCCTTGGAGGGGGGAACGGGGGGGGGCGCACAGGGTGGCAGAGCGGAGCCCTCGGGGAGATGACACGACAGCGGTCAGGACTGCCTGCTGGACGGAAAGAAACGGGAACGGAGCGTTAAACAGGAAGACCACTCACCGGGGCATCGTGGTCTGAATTCACAGAACCCGCCTGGCTTCCCCGGGGCAAGGGGGGGGCACGACATCCTTTGCCCACGGCAGCGCCGGCAGAAACAGAATGGAACGCCCCTTCCAACACCTGCTCAGTGTTCTTGGACAGAGTTCCACATTCTACAAACAAACACAGAGGTTACTATGGCCTGACCAGCAGGGGAGTGTGGGGGCACTTTCAGTGGTGGCCTACCAGATGCTTTTGGGGAGGGGAGTGATGCAGTCCTAGGTATGTTTACTCAGTAGTAAACCCTGCCACAGGTTCTCTCCCAGTTAAGTGTGCCTTGGCTTGAACCTTCACATCTGCTCCAATGCAAACACAAAACTAATTCCTAAAAACCTTGCAGTGCCCGAGATGGGCGGCAAGTTTGGTCCCTGGAGGTAGACTGCCTTTGTACATGGAGGCTTTTGTTTCACCACCAGGCCTCCAGAGCAGTGGACAGGCCAGCGTTCCATCCTTTTTTAAGGGTAAGTAAGTAATCCTCTTAAGTAAGGCTGGCTCCACAGGTTGCGGCGGCAGGGGGGGCTCAAGCCCTGATCTGGCACCTGTAGCGAGGCCGTGAATTCTGCTTCCCACACCTCGTAGCACTAAGCAACATCAACACTTGACCTTTCCTCCTCGGCACTTGACCTTTCCTCCTCGGCATTTCAATCCTGCTGCCATCTCTGACACTTCAGGCTCACTTGGAAAATGTCCACGGCGCTTAAAGACATGCCCGGACTTCTGAGGCAGGTGGCAGTCGTGCCTTGACCCAAAAAGGTATTAATCAGGAAAGACAATGGCCCAGATCAGTGCTTCACCAACTTTTTACAGGCTGCAGAGGCTGCTTCCAGATCTATAAATGCCAAGTGGTGTGGCCATAATGGCAATTGGGCAGCCCCCCTCCCCCAGTAACAGCTTGTTTAACCTTTGATGCACATCGCCTAATCTGTCCCATCAGTTTAGCGAACCACCAAAAACTGGGCCACGACTCACTGACGTGTCCTAGACCTACCATTTGAGAACAGCTGGCCTAGATAACAACCCCCTAGACCCCTAGGCAAATTCCTCAGTTTGCCTCCTACAGAGCCAGATGCTGCCTCTTGGCTCAGGTCCCCTGAAACACATTTCAAAAGCAGCACCCGAGTGCTCCTGCGGAAGAAGTCCAATAGCTTTGCTTTCCTCAGCCCCCAAAGTAGCGCAACAGTCCTGCTGCGCTGCAGCTCAGTGCCTGGCACCCTCCTCTCCCTCGGTTGGACTACACCGTGGCTTTTGCAGGGTGGGGCAGCAACAAAAGCCTGGCATTTCCCCCCTCTTTTCTGGAACAGCCTTCCTGCTTAGCTGCTGAGCCAAGTGTTCCCTGGCTGCCTGCCTCACCGTGACAAGGAGCCTGCAGGCTCTGGGGCAAGGCACCACGCCTCCAAGGAGATTGCACAAGGCCCCCACACACCCACCCACCCCAACCCGGTTTGCTTATCGCTGCAACCCAAACACTGGCCCCCTCCTCCTTGACCGCCCCCACTGAGACAGAGTGCGGAGACACAACACCACATTAAGCAACTCGTACAAGAAGCCACGTGCTTTCCAGCCCGACTCGGTCATTCCTGCAGCCATGGTGCCACACATCAGGCACTCCCATTTCACAGACTGGTAAACAAAGCACAGCAGAGCCCAGACAAAACGATCCACTGCTCCTGGGCAACTGCAACGCTGAGCGCGCGAGCGGGTCAACCAAGTGGGTGTCCGCTGTCGATCTGCCGCCCGAGGCCAAATGCCTGAGCTGGCCTCACCGCAAACAGCAGCTGCTAGAAAATATATCCTTCTGTCCAAGCCCTAGAGATGGAGCTGCTTTTGGAGAGGGGGGGGGGGCCCCAAAAAACTCTGTGCAAGGTCAGAGGCACGGTCACACAGGAAACACCTGAATAGCACGCTTGGCAAGCCCTGGCAACTCAATCACATCGCTCTTTGGGGAGACAGCCCTGAAACCCCCAAACCCACCTGTTAACTATTTGAATCCCAGGGCAAAAATAATCCGGTTGGGAAAGAAAGAGGCGCTCCTATGTTTTAACTGACTAGGGTGCACATGTAGGCAAAATATTGGCTTTGGGGTATAACGGACAAGGCTGAAATCTGAAAACTGGCGCTTAAGACTGCCAGAGAGTAATGGTCGTTTTTGAAAACCCTTCCAAACCCTTTCCAGAAATCCTTCCTGACCCTAGAATTGCAAGGAGCAAAGCCTAGGAAAGAGGAAACAGGAAACACTGTTCCGTTAACCCTCCGCAGGTAAACGTTCACCACCTTACCGTGATTCTAAGCCGTCACCTATTCAGTTACTTCCGCCACTGCACAAGCAGCACTGTTTTGTGTGAGCCCTCCACACGGCTCCAGCCCCGGTTCATCTGCTACCGAGCTCGTCGCAGGCGAGGCTCTAGAAAATGCACCCAACAGGCCCGACCGCCAGCCTCGTGGCACAGCAGATTTCAACCCAGACCAAACTGGCTCCCCCGCCCCACAAAGGTCCTATTGACTTAAGACACAGAGACAGCAGCAGATCCACAACACAAACACTGAGGAAGAGTCTCACAATTTGGCTGTGTGATGTCACCCCCACACTGCCAAGGGAGCTGCACACAACATCCCACAACTCCATTATTCAAAACATATAGATCTTTGCAAAAAAGAGCAGCACTGCCGAATCAGGCCCAAGGCCCATCTCGTCCACTGCCCCACAAGTAGCCCATCTCGTCCAGTGGCCCACAAGTGGGAAATAAAAGCAGACCCCTCTCCCGATTCTGCTCCCTGGCAACGGTGAATCACTGCCTCCAAACCTGGCAGGTGGCACAAAGCCATCATGACTAGTAGACATGGAGAAACTCTCCCTCCAATACAACTATTTTATACCCCCTCCTCCAGCTCAACATGCCCTGATGTTCTTGAAAAAACAGATGATGCCGAACCTCCACAAATCGGCCAGCACCACTTTGGAACACCGCTGAGTCCATTTACAGATGCCAGAGCGGGAAAAAACTTCTGTATTTTGCATTACAAAAAATACAGTATATTTTTTCAGCTTAGCGGCAACTTCGAAAAACCCCTTGAGAAGCGACAGCATAAGCAGTAGGAAAACAAGCTCAGCCCGGCTCCGGTAGGTTTCACATTCCAGCCGTGCTTGGCAACAAGGTTCCAAGAAGTGAGAAAGGAAAACAGCTGCACAATTCCAAGCAAGGAGTGCGCCGAAGAGGACAAAATTGGGGCGTCCACAGGCTCCTTGGCGCATCAGATCAAGGTCGGGCTCCTGCCAGGAAGCCAAAAATCCACAGCAACAAAGTCCTCACCAGGAAGCCTTTGTGGTTCTCCGGAGCTGCTGACAACACAACACAACACAGCACCAAGAGGCGGTCGGAGGAACTTGGGAAATTTCACCCTTCCATGCACCCATGTGCCGTCTAAGCACTGGCCCCTCGGGTCTGCACACCATGTGGACAAACAATCCTCTGTTCTGCAAGGACGCCCAACCGAGGCTTCTGGGGAGGGGTGTGCGGCAACTCCCCCTAAAAAGGGTGGGAACTCACTTTCTAAGAAAAAAAGTTTTAAACATTTCCTGGAGTGAGGCAATCTCCCAGAACCCTGCCAGCTGCAGTCACAACCGTTATTCATGATCAGAATTTCGTTTGGCATGGAAAATAAAAAAAGATTGCAGAGTGAATCAGACCTCATGTTAAAAACACACAGAATTTTTTTTTTTGAGAGCCGCACAGCCCCAAAAGGTACAGAATGACAGACAGATCTGTTGTAGAAGTCGCTGAGGAAGTCAGCTGTCGGTTGTTGCTCTTCTAGATGCCAAATCTAGACATGCAAAGCCAAAAAACCCCAAAAAACTAACTCCTAGTTAAATGTTCAGCAGCTTGGTTTCTGAGCACGGTTAAGTCCCGTTTCACGTGCAATGCAAACTTGAAAACGTGTTTGTATACAACCTGGGCACAGGTCACAGCAACTCTTAAGGTGCTCCACCCTTGCATGCACAGGCCACAAGCCACTTCCTGCGCTCCGGTCTGTCACACTTCCACAAGAGGCCACCATGACAAGCCGAGCACTTCTCCCGTGGCGCTGAATAAAGGCCGAGTCTAAGTGTGCTCCTTTTCAGCCTCTCCCCTTTAAGTTCTACGGGGCATAAGTAGGCGAAACTGGGCAAGATCATGGTGCAAGAGTTGGTGGACCTGCCACTGTTGAGAACTCCTTGCGTGTTAAGAGTCAGGTCGCCAATCAGACGCATGAGCTGCTTGCGTTGCAAAAGCAGCCGGCAACTCCTATGGCATGAAGTGCCACGAAAAAACACGTGTCCTTGCCGAGTGGCCACGCCTCCATGGAGCTAGCCAGCATCAAGCATTACAGACTTGGAGAAATCCAGAGGTGGCCTGTCATTGCAGCCACTAAGAACACGTCCCCCCAGCCCTCCAGAGCAAGACCCTGGTTCGTCATCGCGGTCCTCTGCAGGAGGCAGAGAGCAAAAGCCGCTGCATGAGATCACGCCAAGACAGGAAGGTGGCCTCCAGCTAATTGGACACCTCCGATGCCTCTTGCTTGGACAGAGGTTTAACCGCACACAGCTGCCCTGGCAGCCGCTCAAAGAGCGTTCTAATTAAAGGGGAACTGCACGCACCATTCTGCCAAAGAGGCCTGGGCACTGCTTGGGCAAGCATGCGCGCACGGCTCTGACATCAGTGCTGCACTCCCATGGATGCACACGGCACAACTGTTCGCCTAGGGTATCGAGTACGCCTAGAATCAGCCAGACGGCCGGCATCTGTGGCTCGGTTTGGAATGGCTCAGAATCAGGCAAGCCGTTCCGAGGCGCAACACGGGGTCATCCCGAGCCGACAGCCGGCCTCTCCACCCAGCCAGGAGGAGCACGGGAAGGCTGCAGAGGCAAAAAGCAGCAGGTGGAAGCATCAATGCGCACTGGCCACAGGACGGCTTCTTGAGGTGAAGCAACCTCCCAGCTCCAGATTTCACAAGTCAACGCCACGCTAGGTCAATTCCACCTTTTAGGAGCCGGGGGATGCAGGCCCTGCTACCCACCTCCTACCCCAGGAGTCAGGATCGCTTTGGGGCAGAGTGCGAAACCTGCCAGCTCGATGCCCTGGTAAAGCACCGCAAGCCGATTTGCTGGGTGCCTGCAGAAAGGGACGCCCCGGCAGCCCTTCTCAGAAGCTCACAGCCACTCTTTCAGAGAAACATAAGAGCAGCTTATTCCCCCCTCCCCCCCGCCAGCAGCGGATGCTTCACCGGCTCGGTTTTGGTGGTTAGGCCTGGCTGGGAGGCTTCCTTTGAAAGCAGAACTGACCTGAAATTGCTGCAGTGAGCCTCGTCAATCGGGAACCCACCCCCCCCAGCTCAGGCCCCAGGCAAGGCAAAGTTAACACCGAACACCCACCTACCACTTCAGTGCATGTTTTACACACCAGGAGCCAGGCAGAGGCCACTTCCCAGCTGCATCGGGGGGGGGGGAGCAAAGTCTTGCTTGCCAATGACACCGACTCCAGAAACGCCCACCCTCGGCAAGGACGGGGCACCAAACAGCGTTTGTACAATGCTCTGAACATGCACAGCAGGGGCTGCATCAGGACCAAGTGCAGTAGCACTGCAATGTATTATTGTGCCCATCTTGCAGACAAGGAAAACTGAGGCCGAGGGGGACATGGCTTGCCCGGGGGCACTGAGCAAGTTCCTGGCACAGGTGACCGCCATGGTTCTCCGGCCCGAGCGTGCACGCACGCACGCACTACAGCTGCCCACATGTCTCAAGTCACACTCGAGCCATGAGACAAGCCAGGGAAGCTCAACAGACCCCATGTGCACTGAACATGAGCCCCCCTCAAGCACGCGCCAGAATTCTCAAAACACGCAGGGGCCCTTTGGCACAGCTGTTCCTGGGCCAAAGAGCCACCGTGGATAGCCAAGTGGGAGGCTTGCAAGAATCTGGCAAAAGGTTTAGAAAGGGAGATGCGGGAATTGGCCTTGTAGCCTCTCAACTGAAATTCCTGCGTTGGCAGAACGCGAAGGGAATTTTTGCTGCGATTAAGCAATACTTCTCCAAACAGCAGAGAGCACAAGCAGGTTTGTGCCGTGATCCGTGAGACCAAACCCTCTGACAATTAGCCAAGGCCAGACAGGTCAGCCCAGAAGGAAAGTCCCTTGCAGAGTGCCATCCCAGCCGGGCATTTTAGACAGATGAGCACAGCTTCCAGGAAAGGGCCCTCTAAGATCACTCCTTCTCTAGGGTGGAAGCTTCTGGAATGCCAAGGAAGATGGCGGGGCGCACAGAGGACACCAACGTTCAGAAAAGTGATCAGAAAGGAATTTAAATGCCCCTTGCACAAGACTCTTTCCTGGGAAGCCTATTATAATTCTGGCAGGTGCTGGAGATTTGAACAGCATTTGGAAGCAAATGCTGTAGCAACCATCTCTGCCCTAGTGAAAGCTTCTGGGCACTTCTGACAGGATGTGTCTGTGGTGGCTTTCAGATTTCCCCCACAATCTGCCAGCTGTCAGACATGCCTCTGGGCTATGCCACAGATATGGCCATTGTTTTCATTTTTAAAAAAAAATCCTGCCCAACAGAAAACTAGTGTGTCCAAGAAAACGTTGCTCATAATGTATTCCTATATGTTGGGATCGGGAAGAAGCGGGAGAAGAAATAGAATAATGTACCTTTTACTTCAAAAAAAAAACCCCAGACACAGAAAGCTAGCATGTCAGGGGGGCATCCAAGTCAGAATGCTTCTCCTTGACAAGCTAGCTTTCTTCAAAAAAAAATTTCCGCACTCCAACCCTACAGAAAGGTAAACATTCTGGGAAGAGAGGGGGGCTAGAATAGTGGGGTGTCATGGCCACCAAGTGCCGAGTCATCGTATTGGGAAGATGGGGGAAGATGACAATGGAAAAGCAACTTCGGATGCAGGGATCTAACTACAGCCGATGCAGAGTCCAGCTGGTTTTTTGAACGCCACAAACGCCCCAAGAGCAGCACTTGCCCTGGGGAGGAGAGGAGCAGGAGATAAAGAGGACAGGGTGACAGAAATCTGGCTTGTTCTCTGTTCCAGTCTAAGCTGGGAGGGAGGGAGAGAGAGAAAGCAAACAACTTCTGAAAACCAAGACCTGTGGAAACACACACCCTCCCGCACAATTCAGGAAACAGAAGCCACCATTTATCATCTGAGCCACAGATGTGAGCCGAGGCAAAGGAGCGACTCTCTGGCCCTGGGATCTCTTCCCCCTCCCTGGGGAGGGGGGCAACCTTCCCCACCCGCCCCACCAAAGCGCCCCTCCTCCCTGCAGCAAAGCGGAGCTGTGTCTTCCCTCCCTCGGTGGTGCTCAGCCTCTGGAAAAGCAGCTCCTGGCAAAAGGTGGCCGGCTGACCCAGCCAGGAAGGGAAGCAAAGACGCTGGCCCAGCTGCGCTGCTCGGAACGGCCTGTTCTGAAAGAGGAGAGGTCAGGAAGGATCGCCCTGGGGTGTTACATAACCGTGTGCGGCTGCTTCCCAGACTTCTGACTGCCGAGGAAGGCCGGCTTCTAATCGGACAGCACCGGCCAGAGGCAACAGGGAGAGGAGGAGTTCCCAACCTCCAGGAGCCCAGATTGCATTTGGGGATGCCTCAGGTTGCACCAGGAAGCCAGGACTCAGGCAGGGTTGCACTCACAGCTTCCCCGAACGCCAGGCAGGAGTGTTTGGCCTTCCATGTGGCCGACAGGACAACCCCAGCCCCGAGCTGACAGATGGGCAGGAAGCAATGTCCGAAAGGGCATCATCCAGAGGCACGACAGGCAAACTCCTCTAGGTACACTAGAGCCTTCAATTCATTCGAGGATAACTGCATCAACCATCAGTGCGGATTATAAGAGAAGTTCTAATCATTCAAGTTATTCAAATAGCGTTTTCAAGAGACGTCTCAAACCAGGATCAAAAGTCGATGTTCCACACTAGGTAAGATGGCACCACCGCCAAGACTGCACCCGTTTACAGCTGCTTACTTTGCAGCCAAAGGAGGGGCCTCTCCAAGCAGGGCATTGGAGAGGTGCGGGGAGATCATGCAATGATGGCCACTACGACACTTCTGGAAGGTGCTGTCACTTTGCCTGAGCAGCATAAACCAACAGCAAAAACTCCCCAAGTGCAGGAAACAAGTTTGCACCCTGCCCAGGCCTCTGGACACCTCTCACTGTAAGAGATCTAAGAGGCAGGGGAAAAAAATGAGATCGTAACTAAAATACTGAGAAGGCCGCAGCACCTTCCTTACAACTTCTGGGGATTTTTAGACTGGAAAAAGGGCCATTAACAGGGGAAGTGATTGAAGACTCTTAATAATGATGCCTGGAGTATGGAGGGAGAGAGAGAAAAGTGATTTGGGGTGGACAGAAGGAATTACTTTTTCCCCACAGCAAAGGATTAGCCTGTGGAACTGGTTGCCACAAGATGCTGCAATGGCCACGAGCTTGGGCTCGGAAAGAGGATTGGCTAACTTCACGGAGGAGAGGACCCACCAATGGCTGCTAGGCACAAGCGCTGTGTACTAGCTCCATGCTCAGAAACAATTCTGAGTCCCTGCAGCAGGGGAACCATGGTGGAAGGGGAGAGTATTGCCTTCCCTTCCCTTCCTGCCAGCGGGCTTCCCAGAAGCAATTGTGGTTGGAAACAGGAGGCTGGACTAGACAGGCCTCATCCTGCAGAGACCATCTTAAAATACAGAACACCACACCGAAAAAGCCCAACTCTGTCCTTCAAACTATCTTGCAGGTCAACACAGACACTATTGCGGAGAACGCGAGTTTTTGCTTGGCCAAATGTGTTACTGCTGTGAACGGAAATCAAAACACTCCTCCCTTGCAAACATGAAAGGCAGACGAACAGGTCTTGTAGCAAATTGGTATTAGGACGCCCCAGGGGTGGAGAGACTGGTCCTTGGGAGGCAGCTCCAAATGGCACGGAGATGGGGCTCAGGGGGCCACGAGTCTCTTGCTAGATTTATACAGGCTCTATATATGATTTGTCAGAAAGAAAAAGCAGGCTGGAGGGGAAAAAAAAAAACTTTGATTCATTTCTTTTTATTTACTTAATTTTTAGACCACTTTCCCAAGAGATCAGAGTAATTTACACAAAAGTAAACAAGGACAGCAAAATAACAGGTGTGCGGCACGTCTAAATATTAACACACAGAACCGACTTGGGAAAGCCACAAGCTTTTAGCTTCTTTCCAAACACCTGCAAGCCAAGAGCCGCCCGAATTTCTTGGAGAAGGAAATTCAACCCCCCCCCCTTTAGGGTCACCACCAAAAAGGCCCTGTCAGTGGCATTCCTAGAGGGGGACTCTCTGAGCTGCGAACGGCTGTGAAGGTGAGGGGCCACTTTGCCTAGGAGCTCAGGCTCTTGCAAAACTTTGCATTTTGCGCCCTCCCCTCCCCCCCAGGAATGCCACTGGGCCCCATCTCTTGCGCCTGCCAACTAGGATCTACGTCACAGGTGGGTTGGAAAGCAGGGACTCTGATGTGGGCCTCAGGGAGGCTGATAAGGGAGAACAGAGCCTTTGGAGTAACTTGGATCCAGATCAATAAGGGATGTGAAGGTTAGGCATTGGGTTTGGAAGCACAATTATAACCAGAGCACATCATGCAGGAGCTGAAAAACCCCAGGTCGGTGCCAAAGCCATAGAACAGGCACAGATGTGGAATTCAGTTTCTAAGCAAGTCTGCTTTCAATAATTTGTTTTAAACCCACATTTTAGCCCTTACGACAGTGGAATCTGCCACTCCAAGTAGCCAGACGGGCGGACGGAAAAAGGAGCCTGATTGTCAGGGCTTCCAAGCGCTGCATGGCTCCTATTCGAACGCTATGGCCAGCACAATGGCACAAGTTACCCAAGCCACAAACCGGACACGATTAAGTCAACCTTTCCCATAGCATCATCTCCACCACCTTGGCAGGCTGCAGACTCCCGATTCTCAGTGCAACTCACCCTCAGATTGGTTCCCTGGAATCCAGGTAGAGATGCTGAACCCCAAACCATCTGTCTCACGCAAAGACCAATTACAAGTTGCAAGCAGCAGGTATTAATTTCAGCCAGGCTGTCCGGTCCGGCCTGGTGACAATCGCACGGCTGACACATGCAGGAGCACAACCACCCTGGACAGCCTGCGAAGGAACACACCCCTTGCCAAACAGGCTTCTCAGCAGGCAGAGACTAAGCAGAGGGCTGAAAGGAATTACATGCATGGTTACAAAGGTGCACTGGTAGGAAGGCACAGCCCTGCGACAGCTGTAGGTGCTCTGCAAGCATTTCCTGCCAACTCTCGCAGCAGCAAAGGGATTTGCGAGCATTGCAAGAGGACGTGCTCACAAGAGCTCACTGTTTGCACCGCACCAGCTACTTTCAGCATCTCTGGATCCTTCTCTACAAGTTCTTCAAATTGATGGAGATCCAAGGCCCAGAACGGCAGGAGGGAAGCAACCCAACGCGAGGGTTTGGGGGGGGGGCAAGAGCATCTCCTCTGCTGTGCCCACGCAAAGTCCTTCCTCGTTCAAATTTAGAAGCATTACCCACAATTTAATATACACAGTTGTAACATGGCGGCTCCAGCGATGTTCCCACCCTCTTCTGGGAAACATCAGCACTCAGAGTCACCTGTTGAAAATGACAGGCATGAGATTCCGGAACAACAAGCCCAGAGTTTCATCACACTGCACGTTGTTCACTTCCGGAACTCATTGCCACAAGAAGTGGCAATGGCCATTAACTTCGAGGGAACGGGACAAGTTTAAAGGAGGATCACTCTACCAAAGGCTGCTCATCGCAGGAGCTTATACGGAGCCTACAGTGCGCCTGCTGCTGGAGGGTTAGGGTACTCCCTAACATGGAGGAGAGGGCTGTTGCCTTTCAGAGTCTGCTTGGGCATCAATCATGACCATCAAGACACACAGGCATAAACCAGCTGCCTGCTGCCCGGGGGGGGGGGCGGGGACTGTCCCAGAACACCAGATGCAAACTCTCTTTTCCACAGACAATGGGCTTTGGGCTAGCAGGTTAGGTGAGTTAAGTACCCAGAGCTTTTTTTTTTTTTTTTTTTTTAAACTCTTTTGGTTTCCAGCCAGCCAGGCAAGGAAGAAACCAGAAAAAAATTTAAAAAAGGAAAAGGCTTATCTGGTTGCCTTTATGCAAAAGCTCAGATTTGGCTGAAAATGCTGTGATTTCAGAACAAAACGTAAGGGGCAAAAAATGTACAGGCGTGCCCTGGTATCCACTGATTCAGTTGCCACAGTTTCAGTTATCCATGGATACTGGGACCCCTATTAAAAAGACTGGGGAACATTAAACAAATCTTTTTTTTTACCTTGTTGCAGCAAAACCACAGATGTGCTCCTACCTTTAAAAAGGCACCCCCAGTATCTGCAGTTTCAGGAATCCAGCGGATACAGGGGAATGTCTGTACAGTTCACAAGTTACCACTTAACTCTTGACAGTTTTTTTTTCCAAAAAGCAAAACATCTCACTGTCAAAGGAGGAAACACATTTCAAATCCCCAGAGCTTGTTTTGGCAAACATTCTTACCTTGTTAGTAGTACACAGTTCTTTTTTTGTTTTGCAGGGAGAATCACAGCGGTCAAAATGAGGCTACCATTTGGGACACCCCCCCACGTGTGTTGGGAACCGCATGTTCCTAAGTGGAAATGTTGAATATACAAATTTTATAAGCCTCCCCTTTCCCCCAATTCTGTAGTAGCAACTACAAAGGTCACAATTTGTTTTAAAAGGAAGATTTACATAGCTAAAAATATACTAGCACCAACCAGTCACCGTAGATATTTTTGCGCTCCCAATTCCCACATAGCAAAAAGTTCCAGGGATAGAGCTATCCAAGGCAAGTCATCATGCATCTTCCTGGGCACCCCTTTGCCTGGGGCGAGTATCTCAGAATCTCCAGGCGAACAGAACAGGTGGTACCTCTCCCCGCAGCCTCCTTTCCTCTGCCTGTTTTTGAGAAGGTTACTTAGCGTGTGTGTGTGTGGGGGGGGGAGACCCTTCCCTGCACCAGAACAGATGAACCATTTCTCACCTTGCTTCCCAGCTCAGCACCTATGAATGATGCTGCCTCTCTCACATACACCTTCGGGCATAAAGGCGGGGTAAAAATCTTTTAAATAAATAAATAAATAAATAAATACACACACTGGGCACAGCAGAGAACTCAGGTGAGGGCAGGGGGCTGGCGGAGACCAGAAGTATTGCTTGGATTGCAAGCCAACCCAATGCTACCCGATTCCTCCCCTTTTCCCCTTCATCTCTCTCCTGCGTTCCGTTACTGACTGCAAGCCCCTCAGGGCAGAGATTTGCTCTCTTGCATTCTAAAGCACCATGCACACATGGATGGGACAGGCGCACACTGAAAACGTAATGCATTTGGAGCATTGATATACTTACCAAAACATAAGGAGAGCAGAAGTGGAGGTGCACAGAAGGAAAGCGATTCGCAAGTACCTGGACTCCCCACCCCAAGATTCCTCGGGTCCGCTGAGTTTCACCTCCCTGTTGCTTCCAGGCACTCCCTTTCACGGCCCTGATGCCATCACCATCCATGTGTCATTCCAGGTTCCCAGACAGCTCCCAACCATTAGCACCCCATTCAATCAGTATCACAACCAAACCACCCCAGGCGATTGAGCAACTGCACCACCATCAGTTGGCTTGCCACATCTGGCCGGGGTTCATCTAGTCCAGCATCTTGCTGGAGATGACCTCAGCACCTGCAACTCAGACTGCTCCTGCCAATTCAACCACTGCAGCGGACATTGCCCAGTAATTGGGGTGGAAACAGGAGGGCACTCACAGCTGCAGGTAGTTCCATATGCGCTTAAGCTCACGCAAAGGGGGAACTCTGCTGTCACAGAAGGCAAAAGCTGCACCTTGATTCTGGAGCCTCCACTACCCAATCAGCTCAAACCAACTGTTTCCCATTGCTTGCCATGAAATTAATGCCGCGTCACTAAGCCTACGAGCAGGCAAAGTGAGCTGTACATCCTGATGGTTGTCCACAGCCATCTCCCCTCCAGCCGGAAGCTAGAATTGCTCTCTAGCTAAAAGCAAACCCGATTTGTTTTTAAGTGTTTGAGCTCATGGATCTCCGGATTCCAGGAACCAACAGATGCAGAGCACAGCACACGGGGCCGCCAAGCGATCCCTCCACAACCACCCAGACCACAAATATTTTGCTAGACAATCAGGATATGTGCTGCCCTTACCGGTCGAGTCACATTGCCAAGCAAAAGCGGAACCCGGAGCTCCACCTAGGTTGGAAAGGGGAGGAGGAGGTTGCCAGGAGAAGCGAGATATTCCTCTAGCAAATCATCTTGTTTTTGCAAAAACTGCGAGTTGACTGGCACACAAATGCTCCAGGTGTGGGCCAGGACCACAGCCCGGCTCCTTGCTTGGGGGCTACTTGGCACAGCAGCCACAGAGTGGATTGTTCTCCTCTTGGGGTGAGAATCACTAGTCGTGCATCCTTGCCCCATTCAGATGCACCTGTCTCGATAGGCCAGCTCTCCAAACCCTGCAACTAGGAGGCAGAGGTCTCTCGCACACCACGCAAACAACATTGCAGCGCCCATACTTCTCCTGCGGCTGCAGCTGGATGCTTCGTTGCTCCGGGCCTGAGACAACCAGTGGACTCCTGGCTTGAGGCACGTCAATGGGGTGTGGTGGACTGAGCCAGGCAGCCCAATCCCGAGAAGCTCCTGGTATGGAGGAAGAGCTCTGCCGTGGAAGGGAAGGGAAGCCAAGCCAAGTTCTTTCTCAGTTCTTTCTCTGCCTGCGGCACCTGCCCTGTCAAAAGGCTATATACACATTTGGCCAGGTAGGAGGTAGGCCAGGCAAGATGCAAATGAGCCCCCGCCTCCCAGCCTGTCCCTTGCAGGGAGGCCGTCCATCCCGTTGCAGAGAAGAACAACAAGTTTTCCCCCTTCACAAAAGCCCAGCCAATCCCGGGAACAGCAGGTCCGACAAACTCCAGGAGTTGAAACCATCAGGAAACTGACACACGGGTTAGTCACTCGCCGGCTCGGAGCGGAGCAGGGCTCGGAACAGACGGACGCGGGCCAAGAACAACTGGCAACAGGGGTTCTTATCGTTAAGCGATGGGCATGTGCCAAACAACCCTCCCTGCTTCGGATCTTGCAGCTGATGAGGCAGGGCTGAGAAATGCAGTCACCACTGCTCCGGGCAGGCGAGTCTAGGCCACATCCGAGACCGACAGTTCACACTGCAAGCACACCTTCCCACAACCGCCGCTGCTAGGCAGACACACAACCGTGTCATCTTTTCTGTCTCTGTGCTGTCGGAAGCCCCCCCCCCTCCAAGCGAGGGGGGTTGCATTTCAGTCAGGAATATTTTGAGGTCACCTCCTGGAAGCTGCAATAACTCTTCCCCCCAAAATTCCCTCATCCAGGCATGGGAATAGCAAGGCAGCTTGCAATGGTTCTACATCTTCAGCCTTAAGGACTAGAAACATGTTTAAAAGAACTCCATCCCAATGTTCCTAGAATTGTGAATGACAACTTCACTCCACACCTTAAAACGCTCACACTAAGACCCTTAGTGCATAAACACTGGTATATATTCCTTTGTTCATTAAGGGCTCTGCTGTACCAATGGAAAAAGAAGTTGTTCTATGCTGTTTACTCTGAACATCAGGGTAAGTCATGCACAAAGCCATCTGTGCATCACACAGACATGGATACTGCAGAGCACATGCCTCTCCAAACAGTCAGAAATGGAGCAAACCACCATTGCCCAAAGCCTCCAGCCTTGTTACCCACAGCAGTCCTATGAGGCAAGATTCCCCCTCCCGCATGAACAGAGCACATCTGCACATGGAGGTGCATAGGGCACCACGGGATCACTGTGTGGAGCAGCCACATATTTAGTCTGGGGAGGGGATAGACCTTGGCATGGAGCAAGCGATGTGCCATGCTCTGCAAGAATTAAGAGGCAACAAAAACTAGAATTTATTCTGCCGCTTTCATCGACACGTTCGACCATACAGAGGAGCACTCGGCATTAAATCATCCGAGGAAGCAAGCAATTTCAACTGCAAACTTTTACTCGCCCTTACAAGAGCATAGCCCATCTGCTCCAGGTGTACCCGTGCTTGACTGCACTGAACACAGCCCAGAGCAGACACTCATACAGAGATATGCCAGGGTCCATCTTGTGTGCACACACTGGGAGCGACTGAACAAGCCCCATCATCCTCCCCCGACCCCAGGCAGAGTTTGAGCAAGATGGCCCCCACACAGAAGAGTCCAACCAGGAGGAGGCAGAACAGGGAGTCATGAAGAGAAGCAGCAGGGACCTCCTCTGAGGTTGTGATCAGGGCTGGCCCAAAATTCTCATTGCACCTTCCAGACATGCATAGGATTGGGCTGCAAGATGCAATCCCCCCCCCAAAGGCACCCATACAATCCTATGCACATCTACTCAGAAATCCCACTGTGTCAAATGGGACTTACTCCCAGGATGGTGGGTATAAGATTGCCGCCTTATGCCTGGATTACCCAGAAATCTACGCAAGATTTTACCCTTCCTTTAGGCATGCCAAAAGGATCCCAAAAGGATCTGAATTGAAAACTCGGGGTCTGTCATATTGTAGTCTTAAGAGAAAAGAGCCCGGGTAGAAGCAGAGAGGGCTGTGGGAAAGGCCTGGGGGGGGGGGGCTAGACAAGACAAAGATGATGACTGTCTTGCTGATGACTGTCTTGGAAGCTTGAACCAGGCAGAATTTGCCCTCCTCCAGAGCAGCCGGGCAGTCTTGCAGGAACCAGCCACATACCCATTGCCACAGCAGACAGTCCTACCCTCCCAAATGAGTTTGCATTTTAAAACCTAGGCATGAGCTGCAAGCACACCGCTGTGCCAGATGACCTTTGCCTGGGAAGTGCTTCTGTTCTCGGCAGTGCGCTAATCATCCTTGCGCACCCATCAAGGAAACAGGCTCTTGCTCAGGCCTCCGGCTAATCTAATCGCTCATCAGCAATTACAGGGATGCTTCTCGTGAGAAAAGTCCGCGCAGAGGAATGTGTTTTATCGTCACGTTCGCGCACTAAGCCTTCTTCGAATAGCAAGGCAGGGAGCGGGGGGGGGAAATCCTTTACTTATTTATTATTTGAAGAATGTGTATCTTTAAAGCAGGGGTGGGCAAACTCAGACCTGCAAGATCTATTTTATTACTTGCTGGAAGCCAGAGGCACCTCAAATGGAGCCAGGTGCAATACGGTGGCAGCAGCCAGAATGAAGGAACAAGCTGCCTTTGAGAATGTGCGAAGTTCAATAACCTGTTTCCAGAGCTACAAGCGAGTTCAAACCATCTGCTCAGACAAGAACTCCCTCCAGGTTCAAGAGTGCTATTGCTAAACTAACTGGAATTAGAACCCCTTGTTGACCGACTAATCAGCCTTTTCAACCCATTCACCTTTCGGCTGCTGTCACTGCAGACCCCTTACATTCAAGTACCCCCCATTATTTCAGACAATAACCTGGTAAAGTAGGCAGATATCCCCCCTATTAAACAAATATTGCAAGCTGGGGTGAAGACTGAAATCAAGGACCAGAGAGATGAGATTTGGATCAGGAGCCATCTGTGAACTATCACAGCTCAGAAACTTTAAGAAGGTGCTTCGGGGAATCCACAAACAAGTAGCCCCTTTCTCACCCTTGCCCTCCCACCACACTTGGCCTCAATGATTGGCAGGGATCAATGAACCGGCCTCCATGAATTGGTCTAATCCCCTTTCCAAGCCATCACACCATCTTGTGGCAATGAGTGCCCCGGAAGAAAAGTGCCTCCTCTTTTTACTTTTCCTGGCCCAAATTTCATTGATGGACCCCCCAGGCCTAGTCTGGGCCAGGAACAAACCCACCATCTGTCTCCACACCAAGCACAATTCCGTCTGGGTCACCACAACACATTCTCAAACATTTAGCATTTAAAAGCTAAAACACCCCATTCCTTGCAGAGAAGGCGCTTCAACCAGTTTCACCAGCCCGTTTCATCTAGGAAGACAAGACTCTTGAATCAAAAACAAATATTTGTGCTATTTCTCAGGCTACTTCAACCACGTGGAGAGAGGCAGAGGGACACGCTGGAAGTCTTTTTTCTCCCTCTCCCCACTTCTAAAGCCCTAACAAGCTACCCGGGAGTAGCCAAGAGGCAGGAGTAACCCAGGAGTAGCCAACTGCTTGTCTTCCCAAGATTAGGGGCTTGGCTACCGGCTGGCTGGGCTCCCAGCTTCAGTGGGTCCGTCTGACTCACTGGGTGGCCTCTGGGCAAGTCAGCTGCAAAACGAGAGCCTCGAGGCATGTGGAAACCCCGCAGACTCCAGAAACGTGATCGTGGCACCTCAGGCCGGGAACATGTTCTCATGACCAAACCTTGCCAGAACGCGGAAAAACAGGATCCTGGCTGCCCGACTGGCCGTTTCTCTGGCAGCCTACCTTGCAAGGCTGGTGGGAAGAGGGAGCAAATCGGAGCCTCACGGAACCCACATAATTTCTCACGGAGGAACAGCCCAGGCTGGGGAATCCTGAAAAAAATAACTTCAGGTAAGGAAGCGAGACTCACGCGGTGCAGCATTACAGGGCGTTTGTTGTGCTGCAGCTAATTCAACTCCTACACGTGTTCTACTACAGCACACGATGTTTGATTGTCTCACGACTGCAAGTGGCATTAAAAACATAATTATCGCCTTGTTAAGCATGGGATCTAAGGTTCTTGGAAGCAGCTCACAAGCTGCTGGATCGTGCCCACAGAGGGCGGTTCAATTTCTGTAATACACACCACCCACCGGTGGAAAGGCAGCAAAACTTTTCCTTCCCATGCAACACAAGACACGCCAGACCAAAGCCAACTTAGCCAAGTTAACACTTATAGGTGCATTCACAAGACCACATCTGTCCGATCCGTGTCGGTTTCTAGAACCCTCCCGCACACAAGCTGCAAACCTATCTCTACAAGTTCACGTGGGAGCAGCAAGCCCCGCGGTACCCAATTTGCTCCTGAACGGACACGCATCAGCTGGGCCTGTCGGTTCCTTAGCAACAGACACGTTGCAATCCTACACGTTTACTTAGAAACGAGCTTCCCAGCGTTCAATGGGGTTTACTCATACGCAAGTGGCACTCAAGGTAACAGCTACGGTTCCCACAAACCGCAGCTAAGAAGAAAAACACCGCCCACGGTTTGCAACAGAGCAGGAAGAGCATTCCGGGTTACTTAATCCGGAGTAAGTATTCCAAGGCTACGGGGGCAAACCAAGACATCGCTCGTTCTGTTAGCCCAGAGGCACAGCCACCCGTTCCTCTGTCTGGAGGAATAAGGCCACCCCGATTCTTACCTCCGGAAGAATTCGGAGTAGACCATTCCGAGGTAGCCGTTTCACCTCGCGTTGCCGGACCCGGTTGCTTCGAGGCAGCACCGCACAAATAAAATAAAATAAACACACCAGGGTTTGCAGTCAGAACTGCTTGTAAAAGGCAGTTGGAAAGCGCGGAGCGGGGGAGCGTCTGGAGCTCAGGCAGGGCTGCAACGCCCCGACGGCCGCATCGCGGGTGCAAAGGGGAAGCAGCCCCGATCCCCTCCGCGTTGCTTCGCCGAGCCGCCCGCTTGCAGCCCCAGCCCAGCGGCTCCACTCGGGCGCCAGACCCTGCGAAAGAGGGTCGAGCGCGGCTCGTCACATGAGGTCAAATAACTCCCAGCAGCCTTTCCAGCTCCGCCTCTTAAAGGGGCCGTGAGAGGTGGGGGGAGCAGCGAGGTACAGTAGTTGCTGCTGCCGACGGGGGGGCGGGCTGCGATGCTGCGAGGCACGTACGCCTCCTTGCGAGTCAGCCCCATAGCAATCAATAGCACTTAGCTGCAAATCGCAGGCATATATGGCCTCACACCGTTGCAGTTTTATTTCGGAGGCAATCGAGTGACCCCCTTTAGAGCCGATTTGAAGTGTGCTCGGACGTAGATGCCGCTGATTGCAACGGAATTTGTTCCCACGTTGTGTGCGCGTACACGGGGTTTGCATTACAAGCGTGGAATTTCAGCTCTGTGTAAACGCAGGCTGCAGTCCTTCCCTAAGATTAAAAACACACACAACTGAATTAAGTGAGTCTACCACTTCTAAGGAGACGTGCACCGACAACATTTGCAAGCCAGTCTTGGGGGAGGGGCTGCTTTTCAGGCGCTCAGGGTCCTGCAAAACCTAGCATTCCCCCCCCCTCTTAGCAACGCCACTGTACCATCCACCAAATTCAAACCCACTCGGGCAGAGCATTCCTCTGAAAACTGTGGGGCTGCTTGCTTCTGCGTAATTACAGAGGATCAGGTAGCAAAAACGCAGGCAGCGAAAATTAGCAACAGGTTCAGCAACTTCCAAGGAAAGGACTTGTTTTGCACAACTACTTAATTAGCTGATGTAACTCATGGCCACAAGGTGTGGAGGACACAGATTTAGATTACTTAAAACGAATTAAAATAAAAATAAAAAAGGACAAGGCAAGGAGACGAGATCATTAGTCATCTGGAAGAGATCATTAGTATAGTCATGATAACCAAAGAGATCCTCCATGTACATAAGAACATAAGAAGAGCCCTGCTGGATCAGGCCAAAGGCCCATCTAGTCCAGCTTCCTGTATCTCACAGCGGCCCACCAGGCGCCCCAGGGAGGCATGTAACAACAAGATGCTTACATCCTGTTGCCACTCCCTTGCACCCGGTACCAGTAGCCCACCACCTTTGTAAGGAGGTTGCACAATCCATCATTGCCTATAGCCCATGATGGACCTTTCCTCCAGAAATCTGTCCAATCCCCTCTTAAAGGCATCAAGACCAGATGCCATCACCACCTCCTGTGGCAAGGAGTTCCACAGATTAACTACCCGCTGGGTAAAAAAGTACTTCCTTTTATCTGTTTTAACTCTCCCAACCCTCAGCTTTAGTGGATGCCCCCTGGTTCTGGTGTTTTGAGAGAGGGAAAAGAACATCCCTCTATCGACTTTATCCCTTCCATGCATAATTTACGCATGTAGTTACGCAGTCTACCCCTAAATACTTGTTACTGGCTATTTGCTTCCTGTCCTGCTTGTGAACTTCCCAGGAGGCCTCAGCTTGGCCACTATGGGAACCTCTAGGCCTGATCCAGCCATGCTGTTTTTCAGCAAATATAGGTTGCAGGGGAAGCTATTGATCTGGAGGTAAATGCAGGGCAGGAAAGCTGACTCTGGGAGGATTTTGTCAGCTTCCCCTATGCCCTCTCTGTATCCAGTATTCCCAAACTAAGATTAGATCCTAAGCATGGCTGCTCAGAAGTCAGCCCCACTGAGTTCAAAGGGGGTTCCTCCTAGTGTATGGAAGATTGCTTAAGCCAGTGGCACCTGGACCCACGTTTTAGAATGACAATCTGTCCAGGACCCACCAGAAGTGGTCAAAGCCAGAAGTGCCGTCACTGACGTCAGAGCCTGCTGTTTTCCTGAGAATGCAGCAATAAGTTGGGTTTATCAGCCTTTTTCCAATAGCAGGGTGAATCAGAAAAAAAGGCCTAACTACAATCTTATAGGCAAAGCTGTGGTTTTCCCAGTAGCAATGTTTGGCTGTGAGAGCTGGACCATAAGAAAGGCAGAGCGCCGAAGAATAGATGCTTTCGAATTATGGTGCTGGAGAAGACTCTTGAGAGTCCCCTGGACTGCAAGGAGATCCAGTCGGGCAATCCTCCAGGAAGTCAAGCCTGATTGCTCCCTGGAAGGACAAATCCTGAAGCTGAAGCTCCAATACTTTGGCCACCTCATGAGAAGAGAGGACTCTTTAGAAAAGACCCTCATGCTGGGAAAAATTGAAGGCAAAAGGAGAAGGGGGCGGCAGAGGATGAGATATAAGAACATAAGAACATAAGAAGAGCCCTGCTGGATCAGGCCAAAGGCCCATCTAGTCCAGCTTCCTGTATCTCACAGCGGCCCACCCCAGGTGCCCCAGGGAGGCATGAGACAACAAGATGCTTGCATCCTGTTGCCACTCCCTTGCACCCGGTACCAGTAGCCCACCACCTTTGTAAGGAGGTTGCACAATCCATCATTGCCTATAGCCCACAATGGACCTTTCCTCCAGAAATCTGTCCAATCCCCTCTTAAAGGCATCAAGACCAGATGCCATCACCACCTCCTGTGGCAAGGAGTTCCACAGATTAACTACCCGCTGGGTAAAAAAGTACTTCCTTTTATCTGTTTTAACTCTCCCAACCCTCAGTTTTAGTGGATGCCTCCTGGTTCTGGTGTTTTGAAAGAGGGAAAAGAACATCCCTCTATCGACTTTATCCCTTCCATGCATAATTTTGTATGTCTCAATCATGTCCCCCCTCAGGCGCCTTTTTTCTAGACTGAAGAGCCCCAAACGCTGCAGTCTTTCTTCATAAGGGAGGTGCCCCAGCCCCGTAAAAGATGGTTAGATAGTGTCCCCGAAGCAATGAACATGAAATTGGGCCAACTCCGGAAGCTAGTGGAGGACAGGGAGGCCTGGCGTGCTGTGGTCCATGGGGTCGCGAAGAGTCGGACACGACTTAGCGACTGAACAACAACAACTACTACTACAATCTTGGCACAAGCAAGAAAGCCACACAGCCCTCCCTCTTTCCAGCATCCCATCTTCCGATATTTTCAATATGGCTGCTCTAGGTGCTTCGTGACCCACCTGAAATTGGCTCATGATGACCCACTGGTAGGTCTCAATCCACAGTTTGGGAACTACTGGCTTAAACAAATTCAGGCCCCTTCCCCTAAACTCAGCACAACCCCAGAGTACCCCACTGTGCAACAATGTTCAGGAGGAATCCAAGCAAGCGTTCTTGTGTTTGGGACCCGCCTCCCTGCTCCAGGCTGTACTTAACGAAAACCGACTGACCGTATTTATCTGTACATCTGCTTAATTAATATTAAGCAGTTTATACCTGCCTGTCCAGTTCTGGAGCTGACATCAGTGTCATTAACATGCCCAGGAATAAAACGCACTCCTTAAACATGCGTTGTGTTGCAGTGTTTTGTAGGGCTGGTTCTGAGAATGAATACTGTTGAAATAAAAAGTAAAAATAAAAAAAACCCATGAAATGAATTGTGATACTTTCCACAAGATTAAAAGTTGGGGGGTTTTTGGTTGGGGTTTTTTTTGTAGGGGGTGGGGTCAATGCTTTGATGGGGATTTCTGGGTATGCTCAGAGGTGCCCCGGATTTTGGAAAGTGGGTGAGTCTGTATTATGCTTCAGTCTGCAACAAAGTTCTGCTAACACACACACACACACACACACCACCACCACCACCACCACCAACAACAACAACATTGTTTCTCAAACTGTGGGCCGGGACTCACTTGGTGGGTCACGACCTGATGTCATGTGGATTGTGGAAAGCTGGGAGCAGCCATCCTGGAAGCTGCAGATTTTTCTCTTGCTATATTCCTTTTGTGAGTGTTAACACTTTAAATTTTCAAGTGAGGTTGTTTTTAAAATTTTGTTTTTATTTCAGTGCATTTACATAATATTTTGTCTTGTTTTCTGTCAGGAATGCTTCATGGTTGTGCAACTGCTGCAGTCCAAGAGTGCCAGTTTGCAATCCAGGAGTGTCATTTTATTATGTCACAGTGATGGTACTTCCTGCTTGATGACATCATTTCTGGCTATAACATCACTTCCAGGCAGTGGCGTTATTCACCCGGTACGCTGGGCAGGACTTACCTTTGAGCGGCAGTCCGCCCGTTGCGTCACGCCGCATTCCGCTGCTTTCCCGCCCACCGCAGGCGGGAAAGCGGCAGAACACGGCGTGACGCAACAGGCGGACTGCCGCTCAAGGGTATGTCCCGCCCAGCGTACCGGGTGAATAATGCCACTGCTTCCAGGTTAATGAATCACTTCCAGTGGGTCTCGACCTAAGTTGCCATTCTAAAAAGTGGGCACTGGTCTAAAATGTTTGAGAACCACTTCCCTACAACCTCAAACATGTTTTAAGCAAGCAGTACTATAGCTAAGGCATCAGGGGGCATAAAGGTTTTAACACTCCCCCCATATGGTTTTCAGTGAACATGTGGCACCGGGAGTAATGTACCTTGCTATGCCATTGTAAGCAAGAGCAGAAAAATTACCTACAGCTCCTACATAAATATCTGAGTCATAATGATGGGCTGATGATGCTCAGATGTGAGACGGAAAAGGAATTGTGGCGCTGTCCTGTTCTACATGTATCTTACTGGATGGTTTCCAAGGCAGTCCAGCACAGACACTTCGGGTACCGAAAAAGGGGATTTCTAAAAAATGAAGGGACTAGTAAAAACGAAACTGAAAAGGAGTCAAGAGGGTCAAATGTTTCCAGAGTGCATGAAGGTTATTTCGAAACACAATGACAGAAGAGCACCCAGAACTTGGACCTCCCAGGAAGGAAGATCCCAAGTAAAAGGGACATTTAACTCCAGGAGCATTTGCTCAGGAGATCAGTAAATGGACTTGCAAACAGCTGTATTTGGACAGCAGGAATTAGCTGGAGAAGGTGACAGAGAAAGAGAACTGTGATGAGGATTCAGAAGGAAGAGAAAAGGGGGAAAATACTACCTATCCAGTAGTGCTATCCAGCCGGTATGCTGGGCAGGACTTACGTTTGATTGGCAGTCCGCCCGTTGCGTCACGCCGCGTTCCGCCGCTTTCCCGCATGCGGGGGCGTGCGGGAACGCGGCGGAACGCGGCGGAACGCAACAGGCGGACTGCCGATCAAATGTAAGTCCTGCCCAGCATACCAGCTGAATAGCACTACTGTGCCTATCCTATTCAACTGGTCAGGGGTTCAAGGTCCTTGTAGACAGCACAGGCAGGGCTGCAAGATTCTGGGCTCCATAAGAGAAGCATGGAGCAAAAGGTGGTCCTTGTCAGGACCCGAGATGGAGGAGATGCTGCGTCCAAAACGCAGCAGGGATACTCCTGGAGGGTCTAGGAGTGAACCAAGTTCTGCTTCCAGAACAGAGGCAGATACACCAATTTGCACCACAAAGCATTCCTAGGAAAACAAAGGTGTTGGAGCTGCTTCTTTGGTTATGCATCAGGAACTTCCTGATTGGACTGGATTGAGTGACCTCTTGATTGCTCACCCATCAAAACATTCCTGCTGGACCATAGGTGTAGCAGGGCGTGCGTTGCTTCAGACTCCAGTTGGGAGACTTCTTGGCTTAGCCTGAAAAGAACTGCCCAGGTGAGCCCGGCTCCTGGGCAGACAGGAATTGAATGTAATATTTCAGGCAGTACTTGCCCTTGCGTACTTCTTTTGTCAGAAACCCAGATTTGCATTGCAAGATCCCGAGGGGAAAGGAGACATCCAGATGTCCCTGGCACCAATTCTTAATAGCTCTAGAATTAGCATTATTTCCTGAAAGTCACCTGTGTGACCTCACCTCTTGGCAGGGCAGCAGCCTGTTTAACTCCCAGGATGAGATCCAAAATGGAGTCAGGCCTGCACACGTGTTTGGGAAGGGGTCCAGGGGGATATGCCCTCATGTCTTGTTTGTGGGTCTCCAAGAAGCAGCTGGTGGGCTCTTGTGGGAAGCAGACATTTGCGGAGGTGGGAAGAATCCCGGCTGTTTTGAGACAGCATCCCAGAAGGGACGGGGCAGAAAGGTTTGTTTTTGGTACATCCGAGATGCTGCGGCATTCTTCTTGTCTCTGGGGCAGGACAGCCCGAGCGGAGCGTTCCCGACCCGCAAGGTCAACATAACACGGTGATGCTCTCTGAAGTCCCGCCCAAGCACACTGCAAGCAGCAGCAGAGCTGGTCCGGGAGTGCTTTGATGGTGGTGGTGGGCGGGAGGGGGGGGGAAGGAATCTCCGCCTCCTGGAACAGAACAGCCTGGGAGCTGCTGAATCCACAGATAAGAGCCAAAGATGTTTGTGCACGAAGAGAGATTGGCCAAGGCTGAGCTGGGGCGCAAAGCCACGGTCTGTGCTGCAAAGATGACCCTGCGCGATGGCCTGGTGCTGCAGACAACAGCCGAGGTTGCTGGGATTGCAAAGATGCTGCCTTATCTCTGACTCTGGAAGACCTCGAGGGCGGCCCGGAGCGACATCCCCAGCAGGACTGGACTGACGGGCAACGGATGCAGGACTTGCTGCCTACTGAGTCAGCCCCCTGGTCTGTGGGATTGTCTGCCCTGACAGGCAGCAACTCACCTATCAGGTTGGGTGGCTAGGCAGAGATTTGAACCCGGGCCCTTCCAAAATCTAACCACTCCCCCACCCTCCCTGATTGCTAGGAGAGTAGGCTGCAGCCAGAAGGCCTTGCGCTGTCGGTGAAGCCGGACTGCGGTGTTGATGACAGTCCACACAGCACGGGAGGGAAGGACCAGGTGCCTGCCCTCTCCACCGGGCCTGGACAACCCCAAGGCGTCGGAGTGCCTGCTGTGCACAGGGGCCAATTCTGACACCCCTTGAATCCAGAAATTAACACATAGCGTCAGAACCAAATCAAGGCTGCAGGTGCAAGATTGGCAAGGGAGCAGGAGGGGGCGGAGGCTGTGGACGTAATAGGCCACGTCCTGCACGACTCTTCTTGGGCTTTCCAGGCAGGCTCTGCCTGTCAGCTGCCCCCTGGACCGGGCAAGAAAATACCCACTAAGTGAGGGGGAAGCCCAGAGCAGACGGAGCCAGCTGGGGGGTGGGGGAGATAAGTTCTCCAGAGGCCTCTCTCCAGGAGCCACCCACCGGGTCCTGCTGCGGAGAGGATGAGTGCACAGGCAGCTCCCGCCAGGACTGCAGGACCGCTGCATTGCTACAGCGGACACCGCCAGCACTCTGCAGAGGCAGGAACTGGAGCGAGCTGGTTCCACTCCAACCACATGCTTCGCTGAGCAGCTGGCGGGAGCTGGACCAGTTGGGGGGTGTCCACAGGGCCGGTGCACGTCCTCCAGAACGGAGAGCTGCTTCTCCCACAGTGGCCCTTTGGATTCCCCTCCTTGAATCTGTGGAGCGGTGGGTGGGGGGTGGAGGTCCAAAGGGCAGTGCTGGGAATGAACCAGGCTTACCTCTGTGGACTTCCCTCCACGTTTCGGAGTCCCCTTTTCAGACAAAATCACAATGCACACATGGACAGGAGAACCAAAGGTTGCTGTCACTGGGAACGCAAGGTTAGGGGATGCCCCTTGCCTGTCCCCCAGCCCAGGGGTCGTCCGTTACCTGGCAGAGGTCTGGGTGGGGCTGTCAGAAGAGGGGAAGCGGGGGGGGAATATCTGATGCAACACCCTCTTCCTGCAGAGGAAGACACACACACACACAGCCTTGGCTCAGGAAAGTCTTGCAACTTAGCCTAAGGCAAGTCTACTTAGAAGTACGTACCACTGTATTATATCTGATTTATTGCAATGCATCCAGCTGCTTTCCTTTTTAAAGTGGTTCTTCACAGGACATCTGTTACCCAGGGGAGGGAACCCTTCCTCAGGGATGGAGCTGTGGAAACATCCACACTCAAAAAATAAAGTTTTTAATGGCATAAAAAATACACAGACAATTAAACAGTTGCACTGAACGCTTTTATGTTTACGTTTTCATTTACAAAAAATAAAATATATTTCCAGTGCTCATGGACCAAAAAGGACATATAAAAACACCACTATCAAATTCTCTGTGCAAACACAGCTGGCAGTTTCCTGAAAATGTGTCAGTACCTGAAAATGTGTCAGAGGAATTCAGGAAAAGTGCCTGGATCTCTAGGACAGACAAAAGCCCTGCAGAATTTGGTCATATTTGTATAAGGCACATCTCATAATATTAGAAGAGGAAGTCTGGTGCTTCTCTGTGTGTCACTGTCAGTCTTTCCTCTTTCCAAGCAGCCTTCCTTGAGGATGAATAATTCTGCTAAGGTTCTGCACCAAGCAGAGGCGTTTCTACAGGGATGGCAAAGCTCTAAGTTTTGCAAGAAGCCTCACCCTGTCATGTCAATCCCTCCTCTCCCTTGCTGCTGTAGCCAGTAAGCAATGCCAAGATTGGCTAAAAGGTGCAGGAGAGGAGTGATTTCCACTGCAAGGTGAGGCTTCTTGCAAAACTTAGAGCTTTGCCATCCCTGTAGAAACGCCACTGGCACCAAGTACAATGATGTCCTCTACAATGCAAGCCTATGCATGCCTACTCAAAAGCAAGCTCCACTGAGTTTAAAGGCACTTACTCCTAGGTAGGTGCCTAGGATTGCACTCCAAATCACTGCCAGTGCAGAGCTCCAGTACAATTCACCCATGCTCAGAGGAGGCTCTCTATTGTATCTCTGTGCGAGTTGCTGGTAGAGTTTCTAATCAGAGACCCATGCAGAAACAGAGGGTCTGGTTTATTCTTACTCCCTCTCTAAGGAAAGTACTTGGGAGTTTAATTTGGGGGAAAACAACAACAACAACAAAACAATGTAGCTACCAAAGCTCTGGGAATCTTTGTGCACAGGCCTGGGACTGCTTCACACATGCAGGGAATCACTGGCTTCACACTGCCCCTGATGCCCCTGAAGTGGTTATAAAGAAAACACATCCAAAGGCACTGAGGAAGTTCTGTCCAGCAGTGGACATAAAGAGGCTAAGAAGGCACGAGTGAAACAGGGTCTGGTGTGTCCTCATATGCAGCTGTTATTGTAGCTGTTAAAATGTCCTGTTTCCCCACACTGTCTCGGCTCTCTGCAGTAGGAACTGCAATGCACCAGTGAGGGGCCTATTGCAGGAGAGATGCTCAGCTTGTGCAAAGGAGGACCTGATCTCCTTGATGAACCCTGATAAGCTTCCAGACAACCCCGGGGGTGGGGGGTTGCACAGAATACAACCAGAAAGGTCCTTCAGAAGGGCTTGTTAACTTTGCATTCAGATAAGGGCCAAGGCTGAAATTCTGGACAGAATAGCACCACCTTGTGGCCAAATCCATTTTTTCTCCTTTCTCAGTGTTCCGACAAGCAAGACATATACTTGGGGTTGCCCCGGACTACACCAGGGAGTTCCGCGATTCATATAGCTGGGATTTGGCACAATTGTTCTCTTCACCCTCCTCTTGACAAGCGGATTGCAGAAGCTGGGGAAGAACAATCCGAGTTCCTGAGCCAGCTAATGTAAAATCTGCATAGATTTGCAAATTTGCTTAATTTATCTTATTCCAGTGGTGGGATGGAGAGGTAAAACTCCCTGCAGACTGGCAGAAATTCCTTCAAGGGAACATTTTAAATGAAGACCAATCATGGGCCAGTTTGAGAGGTAGATCATTTCTAAAAACCCTCCGTGTCTCTTCTAGAGGGGAGGGGGGAAATGAGGCACACAGCAGTGAAGACACTTGACCCAAAGAAGGAATCAGAAGATGGTCTCTTGGTACCTCGACTCTTTTCTCATAAGCTTCCGAACTCTTAGCTTATGGAACTCTTTGCCACAAGATACAGTGATGGGACCAGTTTAGATGGGTTCCAACAAACGAAGCTGACAAATTAACAGGGCAGGAGGCGGGAGGAGAGGGGGCAGTTCTACCAATGGCTCCCAGCCATGATATTGGATGAGAACAGCCACTTGCACGGACGACTGATCTCTGAATGAAAAGGTCAGGGTCTTCCTGTTGGTGTGTTTCCTGTGTGCCGAGAAGGTCTGGCTGGCTTGTTTGGTCCCCTGAAAAATTTATTGTGTTTTTGCCATTGACAGCAAGAATGTTCACACTGCCAACAAGGGACAGAGCTGGCCACGCCAACCACAAGAGACCCCGCCTGCAAGGACAGACCGACAAGGAGAGGCTGCTCGCGGACGATCATCCGAGCAAAGCTTCGTAGTCCACATACCAGGCGATCTGGCCGGAGCTGGGGTTGACCCCGGAGATGGGCCACTTTTGGGGGTCGTGCCCCACCCGGCTGACGAGTGTCACAATGTCGTGCTTGCCCTTCCCCATCGCCAGCACGGAGACTCGCTTGGCCCTGTTGATGAGCGGCAAGGTGAGCGTCATGCGCTGGTGGGGCTTGACGGGGCTTTCCGTGAACACCACGTCCCGGCTGCCCTCCAGGCCGACCGGCGAGTGCGGGAAAAGCGAGGCCGTATGCCCGTCGGAGCCCACCCCGAGCAGCACCAGGTCGAAGCTGGCGTTGGTCACCAGGGCTGCAATCTCGCTGGCGTACAGCTCGGGCCCCTTGTCTTCCTCCACACACAGTCTCCGGTGGAGGTGCACCGGCATGGGGTGGATGTTGAAGTAGGGCAGGCAGACGTGCTGGAGCAGGTGGTCGTGCACGTTCCGGAAGTTGGACTCCGGGTCGGTGAGCGGCACGCAGCGCTCGTCCACCAGCCACAAGTGCGTGTGCCGCCAGGGGAAGCCGTAGTGACGCAGGGCCAGCTGCCGGAACAGGGCGGTGGGGCTCGACCCCCCTGAAAGCGCCAAATGGAACGTGCCGGACTGCTCAATGGCGGTGTTTGCCGCTGCCTCTATGTCCGACGCCAGGCGACCGACCAACTCCTCGGACCAGGCGGTGATCAGCTGGCTCTGCCGGAATCTGGACTGCATGATCTTGTACTGGTCCGGCCGCTGCTCCTCTCCAACGTCCATCAGCTTGACCGGATCTTTGACTGCGAAGGACACTTCCCGACCCGTTACCTCGAAATCCAGAAGGTGCCGGTTTTCTCGCCCCCCAGGGTAGGGGCGGGGGACCTCGCCCACTAGGCCGTCCAGCAACGGGGTCCAAAACTCCCAGGACGCCAGCAGGTTCTCCGTGGTGATGAAGGAGTCCTGCTTGCCCTGGTAGATCCTGGAGATGAGGACAGAGTAGGCGTCCCGCTCTGTCACGGGGACGTACGCGTGGAAATCGGAGAGCGGCTGTCCAAAGACGCGCAGCTGGGGGCGATCCGAGACTTCCTTCCAGCTGCCCGTGGGCACGACAGGCGTGAAGAGGTTCCGGCTCACGAGGATGGCGGGGGACTCCAGCTCCCCTTGGCCAACGTAGAAGACGAGCTGCTTGGCCTTGCAGGGGCTGCTCTCGGCGTCCCACTCCTTTTCGTGCTGTGAGCAGTAGGCGCGGTCCTTGAAGAGGACGCGGACGTAGCCGGCCCGTTCGTCAAGGACTTTCCCGGAGACGAGCAGGAAGGGGACCCCTTCCCAGCGCAGGCTGTCCAGGTGAACCAGCACCCCTGGAATGACAGGAGATGGGGGCACATGTGTCAGATAGGGTGTAGCCCGGTGGGAAGTGGCTGGGCTGGCCTTACACGGGGGACCCAAGCTGAATTCCCAGCAGCATCTCCAGGGAAGGATCCCTGACCCTCTGGAGGGGCGTTGCCTGTCAGTGCAGCCAGTACGGATTTCAAGGGGTCAAGGGTCAGATTCTGCAGAAGAGGGGCTGCAGCTGAGCGCCTCTCCCCACCGTTCCTCCCCCACCCCACCTCAGCCTTCGGGCTCACCTGCGTAGGTGGGGGTCCAGCTGAAAAAGTCCCGCCCCTTCTGGAGCTCCTCCCTCACGTGGGTGTTGTACGCCTCGTACTGGCCAATCACGGCGCTGCCCCTGCCCAGGCCCTGCAGGGAGGCGAAGGCCTGCAGCTTGCAGTGCAGCACGTCCTCGGAGCGGCTGACGTTGGCCGGCAGCTCCATGGCCAGCGCCATCAGCAGCTCGGTGAGGTGGTTCTGGTGCACGTCGCGGAGGACCCCGTACTCTTCGTAGAAGCTGGTGCGGTCTGGGCGTGGGAGGGAAAAGCAGGCGGGTGGGGGCAAGTCAGCAGGATCGCACGGCTGCCACTGCGCACCTCATTGCAAGCTCCTGCATTGGCCCACTTGACTGTTCCCCCTTCTGCATGGGGGGGGGGCTTTCCTAACAAGGCCATTATTTCCAAGGCACCTGTCTATCTCTGCCTGCCTGCCTGCCTCTTGCTGCCTGACTTGGAGCAGCATTCCTCAATCTATGGGGTTGCAAAGCTTCATTTGGGGTGGGGGCCACAGGCACCCAGGCTTTTTTTTTTTTTTTTGCTCTCATAGCAACTAAAGACTCCAGAAATTGGAACCCCCTGTTTGGTGAGTGGGTTAGGTAGGCCCCCCCCATCCAATGCGGAGTCTTTTCCTTCCTGATGACGTCAACCACCACCCCCTTTTTGTGTAAGGTTCCCAAGGACCCCTGGGAAGGCGAGATGGCTTACCTGGGTGGCTGCACCAGCCCCCCCCAACCCCACAGGCACCCTCAAAGCTGCAGTTCCAGCCCCACTCCTGCCAGCCCCACCTCAAACCAACCGGGTCCTATCCTGCCTTTCCACCAGCTGCTCAGTCTGAACGCTCAGTCTGGCCTGGGGGCGGCTGCAACACCTTCGGCCTCTGTCCCCTGGAAGGCTCCTCTGTGCTAACCATCACGGGACCCCCGCTTGGCCCCACACCCCACACCCTGCCCCTGGGCTCGGCGGCAGCTGTGCTGCGCTTTTCCTTTTTGCACTTGTGCCGATTTTACGACTGCTGCAAAGCCCCCCCCCCCCAGGCTGCATGGCAAATTGCAGGGGCACCAATATGGCTGTGATTTAAGAACAGGAAGAAGGATAAATCCACACACCCCCCAGCTCCTTGGAGGAGGCGCAATTTGCAAGAGAGGCAACATTACATTTTTTTCTCCCAGCGTCAGGATGGTCTCCGAGCGAGGAGGTCTCACACAGTCGCGTGCTGCAGTGCCCTTGAGCAGGGACAGGAGAATCCTCAAAGTTTCCTCCCCCTGGCCAAGCGTACGTTTTTTTCAGAGGTGGGACATGGGTCGGGGTGGTGGGGGAGAAAGGCAACTGATCTCTGACTCCCCATCTCTCCTTGATGCTCTATTGCTGGCACCCTCCACGGATGACACTCCCCTCCCCGAATCTCCTCTTTCAACTTTGGAGCAAGGAGATCCATCTCCTCCTGCGGAGCATTCATTAACGAAATCAATGCTGCACATTTTCCTCTGGCCAGGGAGCCAGCGGAGCAGACGTGTGTGTGTGTGTGTGTGTGTGTGTGTTGTGCTAACAAATGAGATATTGCCCTTGCGGGGGGATGGGACGGCAACAGGGTGCAGAACAGTGCTGACTTCCCTCCCCTTTGCCTTTGATCACCCCCCCCATCTCTGCAAAGAGAGGACTCGCGCTTTTCCAAGCCAAAAAATCACTCAAGCCTTTTAATAAAGCAATGGCTAATTGGCAGCATGCGCAGAGACGCATTTCTGAGGCTGCGGAAAGCGAGCGTGGCCAATGGCCGTCCCCGGGACTGATGCAGGCGGCAGCTGCAGCCCAGAGCAGCCGGCGCTGCAGCAGAGAGAATGCAGCACTGCAGCTGAAATCCAGGACAGCCGCGTCCTTGAGTTGGCGGCAGGGTCGGAAACATGCTCCGGCGCACAAAGGCCAGATTGCACAAGGCACGTCTTGTCCCTGGGAAAGCCCGCTTCCTCTGGGTACACTGCAAGGGCCCGGTTGGGAGTGCACGCGCACACACACACATGGGCCACCCAATAAAGCCGACTGACACGCAGGTCGCGACCCAGGAGTGAAACAGCTTCTTCAGCCACTGCATCAATCATTTATGGAAGACAACGTCACCAAAGGCAGGGCAACAAAAACCAAGCAAAAACAGACACCTTTTAGGGGCTTCTGCCCCCATGGGCTGCTGTTTCCCAGAGGCTGCTCTGGCTGGTCTGATCCAGCAGGACAAAGTGTGACGTTGCTGCGCAGCCCCCCAAAGAAGAGAGAGCTTTTGGGGGGAGGGGGGCAAAATGCTGGGAGGTACGAAATGAGACACAATGAGAAGGCTTAATGCACTTGGGCGCCAGCACCATTCTAGGCAGAATGGCCAGAACAGTGCTGACACTGAGTGGGAGGGGCTTATTACACGGCGCATGGTTTGCACCTGCCGCACATATTGCGCCGCCCCTCCTGTAGCCACGCTACTGGTTTAACAGGCAGGCATGCTAGTGAAAGAAGGAAGCTTTGTTCTTGTGACTCGTGCGGACGAAGTTATTTTGCCCTTGGGTGCAACTGGGGAGCACTGAAGGGCTCAAGTAGGATTTGGAGCAACCGGGGTTCAAATCCGACCTCCACCGCCAGGACTGGCTGACTCCTGAGGCCGGGTGATGAGGCTGCTCTGGACACGGAGTTGGGGGGAGGGGCAAACTGGGAGGGTGCGCCTCACATCCCACTGCCAGTCTGCCGCCCGCTTGCCCAGGCTCTTCTTGCTGTGAGTGGGAAGATACAAGGCACTTTTAAGAAAAGGGGAGTGGAAAATTTGAGGGCAGTTTCAGGCGCCAGCAGGGCTTCAGGTGGGCCTGTCTCCTCAGCGAAAAGCGCTCTTACAAACCGGGAGAGAAATGAGGCCTACCTTGCAGGGCTGTTGTGAGGCTGAGCTGAACAATGACCCGCAAAGTGGTTTAAAAATGAAAAAAAAAATCCCCAACACAGAAGCTACGGAGTCCTGACTTCCCATTTCATGAGAACGTCGCTCAAAAATCTCACAACAATGTAGTGAGAGGCTCTAGCAAGAATTAACTGCTCTGAAAGGATCCCAGAAGCGACACTTCCCCTTCGAGGCCTCGCCCCACGTCCGCAAGGGCTAGACAGAGAAGTGCCCCTTGGAGTGGTCTCACACACACACACACACACACACACACACGTCCCAGCATGCAGATTACGCACTTTTCACATCCAGCGTCTCCTTCAAGACTATCTCCACCCTTTCCACGTGATGCCGGTTCCAGATTGGATCCAAGTTGTGCCGGTTCTGGTCTCGGAAGGGTAAGATGTGGGCCACAGCCTTTGGGAAGAGAAATGGAGAAGAACAGAGAAGATCAGCCGCAGGCTTTGGACAGGCCTGCCACTTCTTGGGAAGAAAAAGAAAAGGAAACTTGGGAAACTTGGGAAAAAAGAGACTTGGGAAGAAAAAGAAACTGCCCAACACAACTGTCAGAAGAGTGGAGAATTTGCATCAAAAGAGCCAGAACAGAAATCCTGAATAACAATAATAATACTTGTATTTATATACCCAGTGGTGTTATTCACCGGGTACGCTGGGCGGGACTTACCTTTGAGCGGCAGTCCGCCCGCTGGGGTGGGCGGGAAAGCAGCGGAATGCGGCGTGACACAACGGGCGGACTGCCGCTCAAAGGTAAGTCCCGCCCAGCGTACCGGGTGAATAACGCCACTGTATATACCGCCTTTCTTAGGTCACCAGATTTCTCTAATGACTATAACTCAAGGCAGTTTACATAGGCAGACTTTATTCATAAACCCAAAGGTTTTTACAATTTGACAGAAACGTTCTATCTTACAAGAACTACAACACATACAGATGGATCTTTCTGGATTTAGACTTCTTTCTGGCCACCCGTTTGTCTTCTGCTAGGCTCTCTCTCTCTCTCTCTCTCTCTCTCTCTCTCTCTGTGTGTGTGTGTGTGTGTGTGTGTGTCCAGCGATATGCCAAAATCCAGGTTGTGTATTCAGCAGGCAGAGTTGAATACACAACTCTGAATGCTGGCCTTCGCCACGAGCGCCAGAGGTCTGCAAAACGGTGACTGGACCTTCCCATTTTTACCTCGGCCGTTTCTCAAGACCCGAAGGATTCCTAGCGTGGCTCAACCTTCCGATTGGCTAATGTAAGCATTTGGTGGTGAGGTGAAGCCTAAAAGCCAGGAGGGCCTTGTGGGGGACGTGTATTTCCCACATATTTCCCTGCATATTTCCCACAGAAGACATTTATTCCTCCATTTTTAACCACCACAGGGCTCCGAGGCGGCTCCTAGGAGCTTGTGGGCTGTGTGCCCCCATTTTGTCCTGACACTATCGCTCCCCCTTTCCCCACCACTCCATTTCTGAGAGGAGAAATGTGTCCTTCAATGATACACACAGGGAGGGAGAGCGCTGGCAGGAAAATGGCACCCTCTTGTTTTACACCAAGCGTGGCCCCACCATGCATTATGGAAAACAACTGGTGAACAAGCAGCCCTGGAAGCTTTTGCCGGGGGGGGGGGCAGGAACCTTACTTGCAGAACTGCACATACAACACACAAATCCTTATGCTCACAAGAGGCTGAGTCAGGTGTTGTGTGGCTTTTTTTTTTTTTTAAAGCCAGACGTTTCTGGAGAGCTGAGGTGAAATGAAGGTCTCGCTAGCAAAATGGTTCCCCGAATAGCGAGGTCTCCTTTCTAATGAGAAGGACAACGGTGTCCTTCAGGGTCTGTCAAAATGGCTGCCTCAGGAATCTCACAAGGTCAAGGTACCCTGAGATTCGCCACTTCCTGAGGCAACTGAGGCCTAGTCCTCACCGAGCCACTCAGCCTGTGTCTGGGCTGAACCACTTCTGGGGACTGATGCGAGTTAGCATGACTGAAAATTTCCCTCCATGTTGAAAATTAGCCTGTCAGGGAGAAGGTGAGGCCAGTTTTATGGGTGGATGCAATGCTTTTGTCATCACCTGCATGAGCCCCCACCTGAGGACTGAGGCGTTTTTAAATATGCATTAGAGACTGAGACTGTTCCTCACGAATTCTCATGGCCTGAGTACAGCAGCAGGTGGACACAGCTAGCCACAAAGCATGCCATCATTAAACTATGGTCTGCATGTGACCACTAGACAGGCTGGCCATCCATTTTGCAGAGACTTCACCACCTCACCCCTTCAGAAATGCAGAGGAGTGGTAAAAAAAAAATGTTGAAATGGTGCTTTCCCACACCCTGTCCTGCTTGTCCACAACACGTAAGGGGAGGATGTGGGGATTCTCATCCATGGAGGAAAAGTACTTTGCACATGACCAGAGACCCCGTTTCCTTCTTAAATCACACATCCAGTGGCTGGGCCCTGGCACTGAAAACCAGAGAAGTGCTCTTGTTGTAAATTAAATGCCACTTCTACCACAAAAATAAATCCCATCCTTTTGTTTGCATCATGCTTCTTTCCCCATCTTTCCCTCCTTGCAAGACGGGCAGACCGAGGGGCGGGGGCAGGAAGAGGGGGAAATGTGTGTGTGGGAAAGCAGGAGGGAGAACTGTTTGGGCTCCAATTCTGATCAAATTAAAAGCTTCGTTGAGGAACGCTTCGGGTTTGGCAGCCTCTCCTGTAACGGGAGTGGATGTGCGCGTGCGGGGGGGGGGGGGGCGGGGAAGAGATGGGCTGATGACTCAGCGGAATTGAAGCCCTGACCTTGGCGGGATGATCAGGTAGTTGCAGCAGCCGGGCTGGAAGTGTCCCCCCCCCCATCTCCACTCTCTCAGCCACATCACAGCGAAGAAACCCAATAAAACTACCGACCCTGATCATTTTGGAGGGGAAGAGATCCCTGCCTCAGCCTGCAGCCTTATTTATTTAATAAAGCACAGAAACGGCTCATACGCAAAGAACGCCAGAGCCTGCTGAATCAGGCTGAAGCCCACTGTCCCGTTTCCCAGAGTGCCCTGCGCTGTTTCCCCTGGTGCCTGGGACTCGCAGGTAGACTGCTCCAAGGATGGGGTTCTATTCAAACTGGTCCAGCTTTCGACAGACTCCTCTTTGGCTGGTTTTTAAATATGCATTAGAAACATCGATTAAAACCACACGCCCCAGAATTATTTTCAGAAGACTGAACAGAGCTTCCCAGGAGGTAAATTTGGCCCCTGCCTTCCACAAGGTGTGGCTCACCTGCTTGCCCAGGTAGTGATCCACCCGGTACATCTCCTCTTCCTGGAAGAAGGTCCTCAGCTCATTGGCCAGCTGCTGGGCAGACCTGAGATCGTGGCCAAAGGGCTTCTCCAGCACCACCCGCAGCCAGGCCCCAGGGGGCGGCCTGCAGCTGCTGTTGATGTGGCGGGCAATCTCCAGGTAGGCAAACGGGGGAACCGAGAAGTAGAAGATCCGGCCGGCTTCCTCCAGCTCATCCTGGCTCAGCATTGTCCTGATGTCCCGGTCCAGGGCCGCGTAGTGGTCCACTGTCTTGAGCTGGTGGTACCTGGTCAGCTTGAGGAACTGGTCTTTCACCACTGAGCACCTGTTGGGGGTCACGTCCGGCGGGCAGGTCAGCTTCTTCAGGGGGTCAAACATCTGATGCTGGCCTTTCTCGGGCTCTGTCGTAGCCGCCCCGTGGAAGGTGAAGGTGTGTCCATTGCTCACCTCATCCAGGTACAGCTGGAAGAAGCCCTGCCACAAATACTTCCTGGCAAGGTCTCCTGTGGCACCCAAGAGGACCACAGAGATGTGGCCACGAGACCCTCTGGCCACTGAGGCCACAACTCCCAGGAAAAGTACAGCACCCAAAACTGCAGTTACACGCATTTTCGGAGAATGGGCTTGCTGGGAGAAGGAAAGAGGAAAAACCAAAGAGGACATTTTAAATGCCGCAAAAACACATCACACTATATTGGGAGAGGTTTGTGGGGAAAATAGCCTTGCAGCTGATTTGGCCAGAACTTCACAACCTCTGCCATCCTCCCTCCTCTATACTCATCTATCACCTTCATGAGTACAACCCGGGCAGTGGTGTCATCTACTCTCTCGCAAGCCGGAACGCTGGGCGGGACTTGAGTGATTGACAGCCCGTCGACTCACTTCCGGTTTCTTCGTGCACCCCGCGCGGCTTTCCCTCGCCTCGGAGGGAGCGCCTGCTCGCCAGGGGGGATGGGTGGGGGGCGCGCCGGGTGCCTGGGCGAGCAGGCGCCCCCTCCGAGGCGAGGGAAAGCCACGCGGGGCGCGCGAAGAAACCGGAAGTGAGTCGACGGGCTGTCAATCACTCAAGTCCCGCCCAGCGTTCCGGCTTGCGAGAGAGTAGATGACACCACTGAACCCGGGATGCATTAAAAGGCAAGGAGGCCGACCTCAGGAACAAAAAGAAACACAAACTCCAGCAAAAAAAGGAAAGGAGGGGGATGTTAAGGGAAGGACCCTTAAAGGATGCAAAAAAAAAAAAAAAGCCTACAAGGAGCGCATGGCTGCAAACTTCATGGCGCACAATACAAACCCCTTTAGGCACATCAAGAGCAGGAAACCTGCCAGGGAGGCAGCTGGACCATTAGATAATGAGAGAATAAAAGGGAAAGGGAAAGAGGGCAGGGAGATGGCAGAGAAGCAGAATGAATTATTTGTACCTGTTCTTGTTAGAAAGGACGCAGGGGAGAGATCCTGGCTCCAACGGACTTCTCGAGAAGAAGCCTGAAAAAAAAAAGGTGAATCAAGTACAAACAAAGGACGAGGGTTTGGAGTGCACGGAGACATTCACAAGTGCCCAAGTCCAGCCAAGAGTTCTTAAGGAACTAGAAGGTAGAATCTTTGATCAATCGAAACAAAAACCTGGAACTTGCCCTTAAAACCAGCCTGCACACATGGTGCAGAGAGAGGGTGGGGTCTTTCTCTTCCCTCACAGAGGTCATCCAACAAAACGGATTGGCAGGAAATGTGGGGCGGACCAATGGAGGTACCTCCTCAAACAGTGCAGAATCGGTCTGCGGAACTGGTTGCCACAAGATGCAGTGATGGGGGTAGTTGAGAGGGCTTGAGAAGGAGGCTTTAAATTCAGATCTATAAGAATACCAGAATAGCCCCACTGGATCAGGCCAACGGCCCATCTAGTCCAGCTTCCTGTATCTCACAGTGGCCCACCATACGCCTCAGGGAGCACACAAGACAACAAGATGCCTGCATCCTGTTGCCTCTCCCTTGCACCTGGCATTCTGAGGCAGCCTGCTTCTAAAACCAGGAAGTTGCACATACCCATCACGGCTTGTAACCTGTGATGGAATTGTCCTTCATACATCTGCCCATTCCTCTTTTAAAGACATCCAGGTGAGGTGCCATCGTCACATCCTGTGGCAAGAACTAATGGCACTTACTAATTACACTCAGGGTGCAATCCTAACCTGGAGTTAGGCTGGCACAGTTAGGCCAGCCAAGTTTGGCTTGCACAAGGGACACAATGAAGTGTGTTTGGACCACTCTGGGAGTCAGAGAGGCCAGCACACAGACGTGCACCTGCCAGCCTAACTCCAGGTTAGGATTGTGCCCTAATAGAAGAAAATCCTTGGGATCCCCAACCTTATCAGGCTCTCTACCATCATCCTAGAATTGGGCATCCATTTACCCTCTACCCTAGCCTGGACCATCACTTTTAAGTTCTGGCTTAGAATCCATCTTTCAATTCCTCCTGACTCTATCCTTCAAGATCTATTAAAGGACCCTTTCACTACTAGCTGGTTCTGTTTTATAGAAGCCAAACTGTCCTCTCTGTCCCTCTCTGTCGAAATTCTAGCCGACATGAACCTCCATGCAGCATACCAAACTATCAAGGCTAAGCTCTATGACTCCGAATATGTAACTCTATTTTCCCAGTTGAATCCCGTCTGTTCCCCTCTTGCCTTTGGCTTATCCCCTTCCCTTGGTCGCCCTACAAATTATTTCAATCAACTATGCAACTCAAAAAAAAGACGAGCTTTCATGCTTGCAAGGCTGAATATTTTCCCATCTGCAGCCCATTTTGGAAGATTTACTAAAACTCCTCGTCCCAACAGATGTTGTCATTTTTGTGCCCTCGAACCAGACTCTCTGGACCACATCTTACTACGATGTCCAGCTCATTCCGCCCCTCGTAACAGACTTCTGGGACCGCTTCTTTCCTCTTTCCCCCCTCTCTTTCTGATCCTTTGCCAATACTTTTGAGTGACTTTTCGACATCTATCACCAATCAAGTAGCTGAGTTTCTACTTATTGTCATGAAGATCTCTCCCAAAACGTACTATAAGTGCTAAACTTGCTCTCCCTTTCTCCCCATCTGAATTTGGATGTGATTGTATTGTGTGCATGTTTGTATTCTGTAATGCCAATAAAGGTTTTAGGTACAACAACAACAACAACAACTACTACTACTACTACTACTAGAAGAGTTGGGAGAAGATGCCAGGAGGTTAGGGGGCTGCCATTTTGGAATCAAGCCCAGTTTCAACCCATTTATACCCACCACGGAACTGATGGACTGACTCACCAAAGCAATAGGGGAGGCCTGCAGCCTTTTCTGTTCTCCTTCTGCCGTGAAAAGAGGCACAAAAGCCGTTGGGCAGTCAACTGCAGGGCAAACAAAACAGAGATAAGCAGCTTTCAACATTTCCTGGTAGTATCACCGGTTTGGCCTCTCCCATTCCCGGCAGGGAAAAAATACACATTCCTAACATCTCACTGTGCTCTATACTCCACAGCAAACACAAAAACCCACTACACCTCCCAAATTTCTAATTACTTTTGGGCCTACAGAAACACGATTGAGAAATGTTTGAAACCCATTATGGCACAAGCCTAGGCCTGTTTAATCAAAAGCAAGCCCCACTGTACTCTGTGGGATTTACTGCCAGGTAAGTGCATGCAGGATTGCAGCTTTAATAAATGGCGGCATTAATATCACTGTTTTAGATGGAGAACACACAGGACCCCTTAAAAATGCCTGCATCAGCTCTAGCACCAGAAGCCTCTGGGAGACAGTAGCAGCTCCCCTGTATCAATAGCTGCTACAAGCTATCAGCAAAGGCCACACAGCAAAGGCCACAAAGGCCCCAGACAGAAAGAAGCTCTTTAACAGTTGCAGGGCAGACAGGAATTCAAATTGGGGTGGGCTCTGTCTAGCCTCCCCACACGGTGACAAGTGAAAGCTACCCCCTCGATTATTTCTGCCTCCTATGGGGCTGTCAAAAAGAACCTGAAACTCAGGCTTGCAAATAAGCCCTCACACGTTTCTAGCCCTCTAGTCCAGTGGTTCCCAAACTGTGGGTCACGAGCCAATTTCAGGTGGGTCACAAAGCACCTGGAGTAGCCATATTGAAAATATGGGAAGATGGGATGCTGGAAAGAGGAGGGCTATGTGGTTGTTTTGCTTGTGTCAATGCTGCAAGGAGGCTTTTTGCTTTTTTTCCCTTTCTGATTCACTTTGCTGTTGGAAAATGGCTGAGAAGTAACGCAACGTATTGCTGCAGTCTCAGGAAAGCAGCATGTTCTGGCGTCCCAGACAGATTGTCATTCTAAAAAGTGGGTCTCAGTGCTAAAACGTTTGAGAACCATTGCTCTAGTCAGCAGCCTGCCTACAATATACGTACTTTTATAATGTTCCTCTGCCTCAACCAGAGGCGAGCCTTACTCAGCACAGGCAAGCAGCTATTTGCAATCCCTTTGAGCTGGCAGCAGAGCACAAGAGTACGATCCACATATGTGCACAGTATATCTTGGTGCTTAGAAATGTAGTTCTTGACTAACTGATGGTTGGGGGTTAGAGGAGGGAAAGGTTCAGTGTGTTCTGTGAATCTAATCTTATCTCCTGGGAAAAGATCAGCTCCACAGTTCCAGACCTTGCTAAGAAAACACACACCCTCATTTCTTAACATTTGCCAGTTGCACAATATTTTGGTAGCTGTACCTAGTTGTCTGTCAAAGGACTATTATATGTGAAGATGGGAGGGAGGGATTTGTTTGGTTACTGTTTTACACCAGACAATCCAAACAAGGAAGGGCCGATAGCCATTTCCAAATGCAAGGTTGTGGAACCCTGAGAAATTAATAGCCGGAATCAAATATTAGCACCAGGAAAAAAAGGAATAGAACAACTTTTCTGCTTGCCTCTGCCCTGTGTCTTTAAGAGCAGCCTGACAGGGAGATCGACCATGGGAAAGGCCTCACCTCCCAGATCGCTCCAGGCAGAGGAACAGGCTTAAAGATGGCCATCCTAGTTTGCAAGGCCTGCGGGCATCTCCCAGTCCAGAGGCCTGAGGCACTGTGTAGTGTTAAAGCTGCATGGCTTGTCAAGGCTAACTGGATTACAGGGGGAGGGGGGAAGCCTCTGGCCTTGTAGGTTACACAATAACTGTTTCTTCCTTTAAAAGAAATCAGCCAATGCTATCACAACATCCTGTGGCAAGGAGTTCCACAGCCTTTGAGGTGCCACAAGATGCCTTGCTTTTTTGGGGGGGGGGCGGCTGACCTCCCAAAGGATGGACACATCCTTAAAAAAAAATGCCTCCTTTTGAAGGGCAGATGGACACAACGTCGCAGGTTTGTTTTGAAGATTTTTTTTTTTTATCCACCAGGCTGTGCCACACTCCAGGCCGTGTGAAAGACGCTCGGTACCACCACCACCATCACCATCACCACCACCATCCCGGCCTCCTGGGTCTCCGTCGAGCAACAGAGACGCCCCTAGCCAGCCCTGCACGCCGCACCTTTCTGCAAAGGAGCTGGTGCGACAGCTCCCCCACCCCCTTTGCAAGGGACGCAACGGAAAATGAGTCGCTTATGGGGCAGAGCAAGCAGATCCCGACGCTGCCAGCCCCCTTTTGCTAGGACCCCCCCCCCCGCTCCGTGCTGCCGTGGGTCAATGCAGACGACGCGCGCACTCACCTCCCTCCCTCCCCACTGGCGGCGCGGAGCCAAACCTGCGAACGGGGGCAAACGCGGACCGGATCCAGCGCTGGAGCTGCGTGCAAAACGGACGCGCGCTTAGCTCCTCCTCCTTCCTCCCAGTGACAGTCAGGGCAAAAATAATATGGTTCTCGTGCACAAGGGCAGCCTTATGTGGCGCGGGGGGGGGAATAGACACCGTGGCATGATGAGCGGGTGAAGGGAGAGATTGGGAACATTCCTCCGACACACACACACACACATCCCGTTGCTTAAGCTGTTAAAAAGTTTGAGCCCTGCATTCTGGAATTAGAAACGCTTTCACTGCAATGGTTAGAGGGGATGGTGGTGCTGCGTTTCCGATCTGTCTCTGCCACGGACTCCCCTTTCTGTCCTCAGGCGCGTTATTCGATCTCGTTTATTTTCCTGTCTCCAGCAGTTCCGTCAAAGCGCCCAAGGCGGCCGACAAAACGCGGGGAGGGTGAACCACAACGCAAGAGACTGAAAGACTGTCATTCTTCTCAACGTGTGGATTCGATTTGGACTCAGCTCTCAGGGTGGTTTACTAACACCGGTCTTGCTGCCAACGCTTCCGTATGTCCCCGGAGGGCTGGCGATCTATTGCAAATTATTGCAATGCTTATCAAGTTAGAAATTCATCTTAAAAGAGCTCAGAAATCAATAACATAGTTTAAAACAGATTAAAAGTGCAATCCTAAACTGGAGTTAGGCCAGCATAAACTAAACCAGCAAAGTTTGGCCAGCACAAGGGCCACCGTAAAGTGCATTTGGACTCAGAGTCAGGGAGGATGGCTCACGACCGTGGCTGGCCTCTCTGACTATGAGAATAGTCCACACATACTTTACGGTGTCCCTTGTGCTGGCCAAACTTTGCTGGCTTAATTTATGCTGGCCTAACTCAGTTTAGGATTGCACCCTAAATCACAATTTAATATATATATATATATATTTTTTTTTTTTTTTGGGGCTGAGGGCGCCAAAGATATCTCTCCCCGCCCCCCCCCCCCATTTTTTTAATCAAGGGGACAGAGAATATAGGCTGAAAGCTAGTACAGGTGTGCCCTGGTATCCGCTGATTCAGTGTTCATGGTTTCAGTTATCCATGGATAACATGGATACTGGGATGCCTATTAAAAAGATTGGGGAACATTAAACAAATCTCCCTTTTTATCTTGTTGCAGGAAAACCACTGATGGTCCTCTATCTTTAAAAAGGCACCCCCAGTATCCACGGTTGGGTCCGGAACGGAACCAACCCATGCATAATCTATCCATCCCATGCATAATTTTTGACATCTCAGTCATGTCCCACCTCAGGCGCCTTTTTTCTAGACCAAAGAGCCCCAAATGCTGCAACCTTTCCTCATAAAGGACATGCCCCAGCCCATCATTTTTGGCGCTCTCTTCTGCACCTTTTCTAGTTCCACAATGTCCTTTTGGGGAAGTGGCAACCAGAACCAGAACTGTACGCACTACTCCAAGTGTGGCCTTACCATCAATTTATACAATAATACTGGCCATTTTCATCTCAGCCCGTTTTGTGCCTGCCCCCAGAGCAGGCAAGGAACTGTCGGACCTGCAGCGGGTCTCTGGCCTAACGTGGTGCTCTTGGAGCCAGCAGGCCTTGAGGTGTCCCTGCTTGGCCAGGCGCGATGGCTGCAGGCAGCTGCAGTCCACACACAGCATGTCTGGAAAAAGCCCGTGTCAGGTGGGGAGGGAAACTGCTGCAGTGAGCTTGAAGAACTGCAGCGGGAGGGGGACCCAGTTTTTCTCCATGCCCCCAGCCCCCTCCCGAGCATGGCGATGGTTTTGTGCTCCATCCCCACACCAGCACAACCAGTGATGTCATTCAGAGGGAACGGACCAGAACGGGCGTTCCGGATCCTAACGGGCTCCGTGGCTGGTTCCGGGTTCCTGACAAGTACCAATCAAAAGTGAGTTCCTGTTCCTAAATCATTTGAATGACACCACTGAGCACAACAGTGGCGAATCAACACTGCATGCCACAAATAGCCAAGGTGGAAATCGGTTGGCTGCGCTTGTCAAGATCATAGCTGGGGTGCTGTCAACGGCCTGCTAGGCTGGAGCCCAAGGCCATTGGTGGGTCTTCCTGGCTAGACCAACCCCGGAACTTCCAGTACTGGTAGCAGAATCATTGAGCTGCATCCACCACTGGGGGCTGGTGGAAGGTTCCCATGGAAGTCCAATGCAGCGTGTCATCCCAGGGCCCCCAGCTAGGGCCAAGAAGCGCCTTTTAAGTGGTGGTGTCCTTATCTTTAGCAAGTGGAGGGCAACTGTCCCTCTTCACCCAAGCAGGGCGTCTTTCCTACTGGCTGTTTGCTGGAGTCCCTTTTGCACCTTTTCTAAGTGGGGGGATTTGGGGGGATGTTTTTTTAAGAAGGAAAGAGCCACTGCTGGGGGATTAGGGCTGCAGTGCATTGGGAAGGGGACAGAGGCAAATCCCATGGCTCCCCCCCCCCCGAAGCTAGTGGTAGCCTCAGGAGGGAATCATCTGCAGTTGCCCATAACCAGAGGCGTTTCTACAGGGATGGCAAAGCTCTAAGTTTTGCAAGGAGCCTTCCCCTGTCATGTAAATCCCTCCTCTCCCTTGCTGCTGTAGCCAGTAAGCAACGCTAAGATGTTGCTGTTCCCTGTGAGGATTGGCTAAAACGGTGCAGGAGAGGAGTGATTTCCACTGCAAGGTAAAGCTTCTTGCAAAACTTAGAGCTTTGCCATCCCTGTAGAAACCCCACTGCCCATAACAGCTTCCCTCTGGGCATGATTCTCCTTGCAGAAGGGAAGCATTCTGCCCCTGGGCTGTGGCCCTGATCCTGAAAGGGCCCCTGCAGCACGCGCAATGCGAGGTTTGTGTTGAATGTCACCCACCTGGCTGCTTGACGTAACCCTTACACACCCCTGCCTTTTCTCCCCTGTGACCCCTTAGGTCTGGAGCTCTCTCCGTGAACGTGACAGTGGTGCCACCTCTCGACATCCAGCCGGATCCCTCCTCGAGACCCGCAGCTTGGCATGAGGCTGTAGTCTGTAACTTCAATGAAGTCGGACTCTGGTGTGCAACACAATGCTTATCAGTGGAGTTGTCAGTTCCCTCACCTAGCTCGGTGACACCCCCCCCAAGAGGTATGCATGCATGCGTGAACGAAATAACTGTGCAGATATCTTATTGGTGTGGTGTATAGATTGGTGCAAAAATGTGGGGCCCTTGAGGTGGGAGAGTGGGTAGAAATCTAGCCTCTCAGCATGCTGCTTCGATTCATTCTGATTTATCTGATTTAAAGCGCACTGATTTAAGTGCTGTTAAGATTTTGTCAGAGTTTTTGCGGGGGACTAATTTCTCCCCCCATTTTTCCATCTGAAAGAGACTACAATCCTCTTTCAAGTGTTGGG
>JAJKFI010000091.1:4990173-5012412 GCA_029204185.1 Lerista edwardsae
AAAGAAAGAAAGAAAGAAAGAAAGAAAGAAAGAAAGAAAGAAAGAAAAAGGGTTTATTATAACAATGAGGGCTAGAATGATGCTTGTTGTTCTTGTTGTTGTTCAGTCACTAAGTCGTGTCCGACTCTTCGTGACCCCATGGTCCACAGCATGCCAGGCCTCCCTGTCCTCCATGAGTTTCTGAAGTTCACCCAATTTCATGTTCATCGCTTCGGTGACACTATCTAACCATCTCATCCTCTGCCGCCCCCTTCTCCTTTGATCTTTCCAAGCATGAGGGTCTTTTCTAAAGAGTCCTCTCTTCTCATGAGGTGGCCAAAGAATGGTGCTACACAGAGAAAATAGACAAAGGTCTTTCTGCATCTAATATTGGACTGCTAGGGAGCACTGAATTATGACCCTGCTTCTGATGATGTGGTTTTTAAGTGTTCAGATAGCCAAGAGCCTTGGACTTGTACGGTTGTTGCCTCCCCTTCCCCGTTTCTTAATTTGCTTCCTAATTCTCATGGAACCAGACTCTCCTTTTGCATCTGCACCCAGCAAACCACAGGTTCCCTCAGAAACCACCAGGACTGCGAACCACCATCGACCTTAGGGAACTACCCCTTGCTGCAGTATTCTAGCCCTCATTGTTAAGACTTCTATAACCACAGTCGGAAGCTTTTTGTCACTGCATGTTTGGGGAGGGATGGAAGGGAAGGAGAGAGCAGATCAGCCTGAGCTGCTTGGATGCAGAGAGTGCGAATCATGGTTTATGTTACATCTCAGTGTTAGACCAGGTGGGAGTGGTGGGATTGTAAGGTCACCTAGCGACAACTTCCTCTCATGCTGGACCGCAGAGTCACTGATGGGCTGTAAGCAAATTCACAGCACTCACTGACAGCATGAATTTTGCTCGTCAAATGTTGCGTGCTATGGGGCACCGGTGGGGTTGTGTCGTTCTAGCTCGGCTCTTGTCGATGCAGTGAGGGGGTGAACTTATCTAAGCATATGAACTTGCTGCCTTGCAGAGTCAGGCCCCTTACCCAGCTAGCTCAGCACCGTTAACACTGTCAGGCAGCAGCTCTCTAGGTGGCGGACAGGGGACTTTTTCAGTCCTACCTGCATGTGTTGCCATGGAGCTACGGCTCCTCCCTGTGGGTAGTTTGGGGGTTAGGAGGCTGAGCTACCTGATTTGCAGCTCCCCTGTACAGATTTTGTATCTGCTGTAACCTACAAGGTGTCCTCAGGCCTGCTTTTCTTCTTGGCCTCGATCTTCTCTCTGCAAAATGGGGAGAAGAATACTGATGGACCCGTCGTGGCCATTGCAAGGAGTCCAAAAACACAACGTGTGTTTGCATGGCGCAGATGCAATGTGTTTGCACGGCACGTGGAATATAAATGCCTGCCATACCGTGAGACAAAGCCAGAGATCCCACTGGGGGACACACATAAAGTGGTTCTTGGAGGCAGGCCCCACCTTCCTTCCTCACTTATCTTTCAGGATGCCCAGAGTTTGACCTCCTGCACCCCTGTCCTTGGGGAAAGAGAGAGGCATTGCACTGGGCTGGATTTGCCTCCAGGTTAGGCATGGGTTGTAAGGCTGAAGGCGTGGGTTGTAAGGCTGTAGTCCTAAGCGTGCTGGCCCCCAAGTACATAGCACTGACCACAGCATGGTGTATCTCTGTGTACAGGCCCATTGCTACGATGGCAGGACTGTCAATGCGTTTTTTTCAATCTCTATCAATATCAGTCCCTATTTTCCTAAACGAAGAAGCCCCCAACTTTCTTTCACCACCAGGAAGGTGCTGTGGGCCTCTGCTCATTTTCATTGTCCACTTCCCGGCCCTCTGTGCTCCTTTTGGAGATGGGAAGTCCCTGTCCTTCCTTCCTCACTGATTTTCTTCAAAACGAATTCCTTAAAGGCATCAGAAGGTGTTTGCATGAGATCAGCTGCTTTGAAGGGGTTGGAGAGTGGGGTGTAAATAAAAAAAGACACCCCCGTACACATACAGAGAGAGAGGCACCTGTCGTTCCATGTGGCTTTCATGCCATAGACCAGGCAGGACTGGGAACGAGGCTTCAGGACTTGGGTTGCATTGCCAGGTGTCCAAGCGCATGGAATTGTGGCTCTTTGCCTGTCCGCTGGCCAGGAAGCAGCTTCTTGAAATCTGCAGTGGCAGTTTTTCTCTGTCCAACACTGTGCTCCAAAGCAAGGCCTTCTCTTGCCTTGGAAAGGCTTTTAAAGCCCTGCAGGTTTGCAGGACTGGGGAGGGAGGGCTGCACAGGGGTGTGTGTGTGTGTGGGGGTGCTGGGAACATGCTGGCAGTCTTGCTGTGCATGGTGCATTGGTGCTTGGTTCCAAGGGCTGTTCAGCCATCCCTGTCTCTGGCCTTCAGCCAGCCCACCCCTGCAGCGAGTGGAATGGTATGTCCCACTATTCCCAGGTGCACATGTACATGCTCCCCCCCCCCCAAAAAAAGGGTATACCCTTTTCAGCAAGATTGCACAAGGCTGTGCTGCAGTGATGGCATTCAGGTGCCCTTCCCCGGTCGATTGGCATCAGTTCTCCAAGGCTAGCGGGCGCTTTAGCACAGAAGCTCCTTTAAAAAGAGGTGGTGCGTGGAAGTTTGTGCTAAATTTCCCAGAATGGCCGGGAAGAGAGGGAGATGTTGGCCTGTCACTCAGAGAAGCGAGCACCCGGCTTTGCTCAGTGAACAATGATTGACAAGTAGACTCTGGAATGACACTGTCATGCAGGGTGGAGTTAACCTGCAGAACTCACTGCTGCAGGATCAGGGCACTAGATGCTCATTAATGTGGCATGGAGAGCTGAGTCTCCTGACTAAGGGACCAATCCTATCCAGCTGTCCAGTGCTGATGCAGCCATCAGTGAGAAGCATTTCGGCAGCCTCTCCAAAACTAGCCCAACAGGGATGCCCGTTGTTCACAATCGCTGTTGTGAACACAGTGCCCCATGATAGTCACCTCTTTGGGGTCCATCCAGGCCAGAGCTCAGGCCAGGCTAGGGTTTATTGCAGAGGACAAGCACTCACTCTAATGGGATTAGAGTGGATGGCCCGAACCAAAGGGCTGCGTGGCTGGCATCAGTGAATGACGTCACCCTGCAGTGTTCCCTGAAAGATATCCCAGAATCCTCCTTTTGGAGCATAAGAAAGCTCAAACATTCCAGGGGACCGTCCTAGAATACCCTCGGCCAAGCAGCAATCCGGACTCCAGCCGTAACTTCCCTGTGCAAGTCTCCGACGTTGATTCTGGAAACGGGCGTCTCTCGTTGGCACCTCCTCCAAGCGCAGTGTTGGACTGCCAGCCATGGCCACGGCAGGGACGCCAATGTTCTCTCCAAAGGCTGCTTTGACGTGCCAAAGCAGCGCCAGACCTCCTGGCTGCACAGCCTGCTGGCAGAGGAGGAAACGGCTTGCTGCTGTGTCGTTGTGCGAGGTAGAAGAGGGAAAAGCAGGCTGAGCTCATCCCGAGTCAGGGCCGTGGTGGAATTCCAAGTGCGGAGAAGGACGGCGGGGATGGGGGATGCCTTCACCCTTGGACACTCTGTGGATATGAAGGGAGCATCACGTGCCGTGAAATGCTCCTGAACACTGAAATTCTCCATTGTGGTTAACTCAGTGAGTGAACTGCTCCCTGCCCCAGGGGGCTTACAGTATAGATAGTGACACAGAGGAGACCGCAGAGGAAGGAAAGGGGACGTGGAGGCCGGGGAAACATAAGCCATGGTTCCACTTATTACTTAAGCTTTGTTACAGCAGGGAAAGGGGATGAAGACGGAAAAGGTGTGTGGGGGGGGGGGTTGAAGAATGCAAATACGGAAGTGAGTGAGGACGGTCTCTGGTGCAAGCAGGATGTGAAGGCCGTGGGCACCCCCAGGTTGCTCATCTTCCTGGAGCCTGGCATTGCAAGGTAGGCGGGCTCTGTGGCTGGAGGTTCCACTAGTATGGCTAGCAGCCACTGGATGGCTGGCCTTTGGCGCCATTACTCAGAAGTCGGTCCCATTGAGTTCAGCAGGGTTTGCAGTCTCATGAGTTTCGAACTGCAGCCACAAGAAGCTCTGCGGGAGAAGGGGGCATTTGTAAGGACACGGTAAGGACACGGTAAGGACACAGGGCGGGTGAGCTGGCTACTAGCCTTTGTGCTGGCTGTTTAGCCGACGCATAGGTGAGGACCTCCATGTAGGGCCACACAGCCCTATTCCGAGGTCACGTGCCGGACCCTTCTGCTCCATCCACCTCTTCCGTTTCCAACTGAGGGGAGTGAGGGAGCGGGAGGAGTTGAGTGGACTGACAGAGGTGGGTGCCCCATCAATCTGCTGCCTGAGGCAATGGCCTCAGTTGGCCTTTCGGATGGGCCGGCCCTCAATGAAGACATTAGAGAAAGTAGGTGGAGAGACTTCTTTGCCCTCCCATAACCTTAGAACTCAGGGTCATTCCATGAAACTGATGGGCAGGACTGGAGAATTCAGGGCAGGGGAAAACAGTACGCCGATCCAAGGCATTATTAACTTTTGGGACTCACTGCTACAAGACGTGATGATGGCTGTAGGCTTACATGGCTTTAAAAGGAGAGGAGAGAAATTCACAGAGGTGTAGAAGTCTATCCACAGCAATTAGTCATGATGCCTGAATAGGACACTGAACCCCAACTGCTGGGGTGGGGGGGGAGGAAGTGGGAAGCTATTGCCTTCAAGCCCGAACGGCCTGCTTTTTTGCGTAAATCCTTCCTGTGCTTGCCAACTGCAGGGGTGTAAACCCCAGAGTGGCGGCTGCTGGACGTTCTCACTCATTGTGTGTACGGGAATGTCATTTCCCCAGACATTAAGGGGCTGCGGGGGGGAGGGAGGTGAGAGGTAGGCGTTTGGGACTCTTCCTCTGTCTTTGCACAGAGTTTTGCAAGAGTTGGCTAACTTTCTCCTTTTCTATTTTGAGAGGCTGGCTGCGAGCCCAGTGTGATCAGAGTTTCTGCGGAAATCAAATGTTGACTGGGAAGACACAACCCTGCGTGTTTTCCACCTGCCATGAATGGACGTTGGCTTGTAGAACAGTTGGGAACGGCATCCTCTTAGTTCAGGATGTGGGAGTCCTGGATTCAACTTTCTCCTCAGCCAGAAAGTTCACTGGGTGGCCTCAAGCAAACCGCTGTTGCTCAGCTCCGTGGTTTTCAAACAGTGTCCTGGGGAACCCTGAGATTCCTCTGAATCTTATCACTGACAAGAACTTCTGAGTCTTAGTACTGACAAGATGGGTAATGGAGGACGGGATTCTCTGATGGACAACCTGTCCATCAAAACTGTCTCCTGCAACTCATAACCACAAAGCAGTGTTCCATGTGGACTCCGAGGTTGCGCCCTTCGGGGGATGTGGAAGTGTGAATTGAATTAGATCGCTTCTCATAATTGTTGGCAATGTACTGATTCCATCGCAGATGTACTAATTCCTCAGCTGACAAATTGCCGTGGAAAAGGACTCAATTCAATGTGCTGATTTGGGGCTTTCACGCCCAGGAGATCTTAAGAAGCCTTGCTTAGTTTGTCTGTCCCACAGGCTGCAATCCTATGCACACTTTCCTGCGAGGAAGCCCTACAGAGCACAGTGGGACATAGTTCTGAGTAGACATGCACAGGTTTGCATTGCCAGTTATTATTGCTGTTACGAATACTTAGATGCCGCGTTCCCTTAAAGAAAATGGTTCACAAGCAGTTTGCATTGCAAAATAAATTTTAAAAATCATGCTGTGAGCTCGGCCCTTTCTCTTTGCCGTCCTGGCAGCCTGAAACAGCAGCTGGGCTGCATGGGAATGCATCTGCCCAAGAAATGCTCCACTACCCAAACATGGTCCAGAAGGGGGCACCAGCTGCACACAAGTGCACCAAGCACCTTTCTGTGGTGAGGGGACAGTGGTGCAACACTGGTGCAATAGTGATGAAGAGCCAAACCTGGCACGCCCTGGCTCTTCAAAAAAGGCTTGGTTTGGGGATGGAGGAAGCAGAGCCTAGAGAGCCCACCCTCAGAGGAGGACGGTGGCCATATCTCTGCCTGAGTTGCTGCTCTGACCTTGCCTCCTTCCAGTTGGCCTTTGCTGGAGGCCAATCATTCCATCCTCCTTGAGATCAAATGTGTTAAGAGTCTCCCGATACTCTGGTCTAGAGAGGAGGTAGTAGCACCAACTTTGAGGGAGCAGAAACCCCACTGAAGATCTTAACATCACAGGCAGGTTCATACAAGAAGAGGTTGTTCTGATACCCTGGTCTCAAAGCATAAAGGACTTGGAAGGTAATAAACAGGCCCTTGTTTCGAATCCATGAATGAACAGGCAACCCATGTGGGCTGAAAGGCAAGGGGGAAAAGTTTCTTATATCAGTCCCCCAAAAGCCACCCTGCTGCAGTGTTTCCTAGCAGCTGGTACCCATGATAGCTCTCTCCTCTTCCAACAATTTGCCCTTTTAAGATGGCCTTTTAAGCCAATGACCATCACTGCATTTTGGGGCAGTTTGTTCCACTTGCTCTGTGTCAAGACATCCTTTCTTTTGTCCAGCCTGAATCTCCAGGATGTCAGTTCCAGAATGGTCAAGGGAAGTAAATGTCCGAATCCATCTTGAATTCTGCCTCTGGACCAGCCCTGGCAGTCAGCCCTGGCCCAACTAGACTCATCAAAGGAAAATGAGATTGGCGTTCACACAACACTGGTCTGCAGGAGTGGCTGTTCTATAGAGTGAAAAACAAAGTTAAGTCATGGACAGCTCATCACCGGATGGCTTCCCCTTCCTAACCACAGTTACCTTCCTTCCTCCCTCTGCCATGGCCTGCATAACCTCTGAGTAACCAAGCGAGCACACTCCTGCGTGTTCCTCGGTTCCTGTGACTAATTCAGGGTGGGAAATGGTGTTGCAGAAATGCTTTGTTGCACAGGCCTCTCCTGAAAATCAGGCAGCCAACTCAGCAACCATCTGCAGATGGCAAATTCCAGATGCCTCCCCCCCCCCAATGTTGCAGAAGCAGTGCGCAAAAAGGAAACATGGGAGAACACTGCGCGGCTTTTAATTATTTGAAAAAGACACAGCATCTCTGTGGCAGTTAATGTCACCGGGTGTATTCGCATGTACGTATTTGCATTCCGTTCCAATCGCTGGCAGTCTTGTTAGAAGAAAATTTAATTTTGTGACACAAAGCTGCTACCAGTTTCTGGCTTTTGTCTGTTTGTCACACTTGTGTGTGACCAAGAAATGGAATCAATTCTGTCACTCAGCAGAGGGTGACCCTGTTGACCCATGTGCAAAACCTGACCCATGCGCAAAAGATTGTCTCTCCCTTGTCTGTCACCAGGCCAAATATTTTCTAGTGACTGGCAGAACACATAACATTTGCTGTTTCTGGAGAATAATTTCTTTTGCCATCCTTTTATTTGAACCTTGGAGTACTGACTCTGCATTCATAGAATCCCAGTATAGAATACTCTCTGTATTGATGTCCCTACACATTTGCTACCTGAGGCAGCTAGCTCAGTTGGCCTCATGGATGTTATGAGGCCTTGTATGTTACTATATCAATAAGGTGACATATTTGTCTCAAGAAGTTAAAACTCAAAGGTGTTATTGGACTGGCCTCCCATCGAGGAGTTACCTGTAATATGGGGGGAATATTTAGGTTTTATTCAAATGTTCTACAGTGGCACATGGATATCCAGCATTTGCTCTGAGTTGGGAGGTCAGCCATTTTGTTAATCCACAACGTGGCACTCCACTTTCCGTGGCAACCCTTGGTTTCTGATTGAGCACACGATGCTGCGAAATGCAGTTCAGCACTTCACTCACCCTGTCCTGTGGCCCAGCGCTTCAGAGTCAGGCCCCAGAGAAAATCTGCTCCTTCTAGAGTGCGCTTGGGAGGAATCTCGTGTTGAAAAACCACACGGAGAGCATTTGTCAGAATGAATCATGCAGGGATACGAGGTGGCACCGGAGCGGGGAGGCAAGTGCGCCCCCAGACACATAGCTTTCCCCGCTCCCCATCGCTGAATCATAAACTGGAAATTAAAATCAGGCTGCAACCCCGAGTGTGCTTAGTTGAAAGTTAACACTGTCAGGCTCAGTAAGACTTGCATTAAAATACTGGGAGGGCGGGAGCATTAATGAGCCTGTGTCAGGCCTTCTCTTTCGGAAATCTCTTTCTGCAGGGCAACACTTGCGACCCTCCTGCGCAAAACCGTTTTGCACTGCACTGAGCCTCAGGAAAAGCGCTTACATGGGCAGCCTAGCCCCCTTTGGGGGGATGCCTGACCCTGCTCTCAGAAGGGACTTACTTTTGAGGAAGACCGCCAAGGATTGTGCGGCCAGAGTCTGCTTTTTGTCTTCACTTCAACGCTGGGTCTCGTGCTTAACGGATTTATTGTAGCAGAAAGTGTTGAGGACTACAAGGCTTCATGCGATGCATCTTTTTTTTTTTTTGCCTGCGTTTGCTGCAGCAGACTAGTGAACGAGGTTTACTACTCTGGCCATTATTCAGAGCCATTGACAGGGGCTGCAATATCCTTGCAGATGCATGCTTGTGAGAGAACCTCCCGTTAAGCTCAAGGGGGCTTATGATTTCCACTGCATAGGACTGCAGGGCCACGTCAAATGTTCATTTGAAAATATGCTCAGCTTCATTAGGGCCAGATTCGACCTCGTTTTCCAGTGCTGGTGCAGCCATGCAGTGGGGGGAAGTCACAGAGGCCTCTTCCAGGGAAGGGGACATTTGTTCCCTTGCCTCGGGGCTGCATTGCAGCTGCACCGGCACTGGAACGTTGGATAGGATTGGGCCCATAATCTGGTAAAGCTCAGCCCACTCCACGGGGCTCAGCTGGGAAAGGGGCTGCGTTTTCCCCACACGCACAGTCTCTACAAGAATTGCTCGAAAACAGATGCAGCTGCCGGCCTGAGTCCCCCTCGGTCTGTCTGGCTCAGTATCGTCCACACACTGACTGGCAGCATTGCCGCAGGGTGTCAGAGGGAGTCTGAAGATGTTGCCCAAGATTGAAACTGGGACCTTTTGCATACAAACTGGGGGGGGGGAGGCTTGCTCCCTGGCTATCCCGAATTTCTGCACTTCGGGCAGTTTTGCTGTCCTTAAAGTCTTGCTTCAACTTTCCCTTTCCCTCTTAAGGTTGATCTGAGGCTCTGGAAAAAAAAATGGCTTCATTCATTTCGCCTTTTACCTCCTGTGGTATTTATAGAATCCCTGATCAGGTCTGCCTGTCTCTCTCCCCCTGCAGTCTCCGCTACACCAGACTGTACCTTGGTATATCTGGCTACGCTTCCAGGTCTCATGACTGCAGTTAACTGGAGGGTTATTTTTTTTAAAAAAATAATATAAAAAGAATCATCTTAGTTCTGTCGCGCAGAGGTGGGCAGAAGGTGAATCGGGTTCTCCTGGCCAATTTGCGGTAGACTGGGAAAGTTTTCTGACTCCCATTAGCGAAAAAGCAGCCCTGACTCTCCTGTGGCTTGTGCAAAATGTTTCTCTCAGTGTTCCTCCCCTGTGAAATGGGGCTTGATTTTAGAGCATTGCTGTAGCTCTGCAGTGGTGCGCTGATGGTGCATACAGCAAGGTCCCTTGGAAAGACCCCATCTGAAACCCTGAAGTGTTTCAGGTTTGGCTGAAATGGCTGCCAGCCAGTGTCCAGCAATCCTGACCCAGAGGGGGCAAGCTTCTGACTCAGCTTCCGAGATGACCCTGTGCCATTCACCAGGTCCTTGTGCAGTTCTTCCGGTCGAGGTTTTGGATTGGAGTTAAACTCCTGAATCAATAGGAACCCAAATCTAGTCTACACAATCTCGGGAACCCAGTGGGACTTAATTCGACGCAGACCGTGGATTGCACTGTGAATCAATTCACGCTTAATGCAAGGATTGATCAAAACTAGAGCGGAATAATGCCATCTTAGTAGAGGTATTCCTCCATTCACATACACGTAGAAGGGAATGCCTCTTCTCAGATGATATGGGAATGCAGCACCTGAAAACATTTTATGTTTCCTTCCCCCCTTCAGCTAATTTAGTCACCCTCAGATAGAATTAATTAATGACTTTAAACTCATGCAGTTAACACCCACCTGAATTCTGATACTTTTTTGGAACACCAAACATTAGGCTGAATTAAAAATGGAATCCATGTTGTCTTCCTAATGCTGATCACAAAATGTTATAAATAGATTCCATCTGGTTTTGGAGACACTTCATTTTGCTTATGTTTTGGTGGACACTAGTTCAGGCAGAGACTGCAGCTGGATCATTCTGGATTCTAACTTGTCTCCTCCGTAGACTTCCTTTTGACAAGCATCCTGCATTCAAGTTTCTACTCCTCAGTTTTAAAACCCCTCTGCTTCTTTGTTTTAAGACTCCAACAGGGGTCCAAACGTGCTTTATGGTGTGTTTGCAACATTCCTGGGCTGGGGGACTTGTGCTGGCCTAACTCCAGGTTAGGATAGCATCCTTATACATATCTCTTCGTTTGCCCCTGTGACCTAGCCCTCTGCAGTCATGTTTGCCTGAAGAGGAACCCAATATGAGCAATATTCCTGACCTTGTGTCAGTTTTGTGTTTTTGTGGGAGGGTATGCTGTCACTTAAAAAACAACAACGTATGTAGCTTAGTTCTTAAAATATGTGCGGCAAATACAAAAAAACAAATGCAGGAGAAGAACGAAAAGATCAGTGGTTCCCAAACTGTGGGTTGGGACCCACCAGTGGGTTGAGAGCCAATTTCAAGTGGGTCACAAAGCACTTAAAGCAGCCATATTGAAAATATGGGAAGACAGGATGCTGGAAAAAGGGAGAGCTGTGTGATTGTTTTGCTTGTGTCAAGGTTGTAAATAGGCTTTTTTGTTCTGATTCACTTTGCTTTTGGTAAATGGCTGAGAAATAATAATTCTCAGAAAGCAGCAGGCTCTGGTATCGCAATGATGGCATTTCCAACCATGACATCACTTCTGGTGGGTTCCGGATAGACTGTCATTCAAGAAAGTGGTTCCCAGTGCTAAAAAACTTGAGAAGCACTGGTCTAGGGCATTTTGTTTCTAAGGCTCATAGCCTCACGTACTAAAACAAAAACTGCAGTGCCTGCAAAAGGAAAACGTGACACTAGCTTAGGAAAATTAGAGGACGAGATGTATCACCGTTCACATATAGGAAATTACACATGCGCACCACAGACCCCTATGAACAACTGCAGCACTCAGTTGTTTGTAGGGATCTGTAGGGGTCTGGTTACAGAGAAGTTCTTTGTCTAGCTAGCCCAGACCCCAGGCCTGCATCGTTTTAAAGTTTTAAAGTAGTCCTTCAGCCAGGCAAGTGTCTGTCTATATTCTAAAAGTGAAAACTGGTGCTTAAGGTCATGTCTGAATGGTTGGATGGGATGGATGCACACTTTTAGAAAGACTCAGGGAGGGGTGGGAGTTTGAGACATCAGCCATTCAATCACTTTCAATGCAGAGACACAGCCGCCTCAGCTGTCCTCTGAGGAGGCTGCACGTTATACCTCTGCATGAGACACTGTTGTATATGTGACTCCTTTCAGCTGGGAGGCCAATGCAGCAGGTGTTGGGCGCTTCATGGTTCTGTGAGTGGAAGAGTGAAGCATGTCTCCTATTTTAGTTCAGGCACAAACCATGACTCTCACATCAGAAATTTGGGAAATTAGGTTTAAGTAATGGCCACATTTGGAAGTTTGGATTTTTTTCTCTACTCATCTCAGGTTACCTTGTCCCTGTTTTGGTGTTTTGTAATTTCTTATCGTCCATAGCATACTACTTGGCTCGCTTTCTTGAGCAATCTGAGTACAGTGCTGTTTTGGAGTACTGCTTTTGTCCTGCTTGTTGCCATTTACACGTTTGGATTGTGTTTTGTGGCACTCAGTAATCTGCATTGCTTGGCTTCCTTGGGGATGTGGGCTACTAACGTTTCAATCCCCATGGAATAAAAAGTTTGAATTTGGGGACCCTTCCTTTTTGCGCAATCCATTCAGGTAATTGATTTGTCCATTACCTGTCCTGAATTTGCTAGGCAGCATTAGATATCTCTCTCTCTCTCTCTCTCTCTCTCTCTCTCTCTCTCTCTCTCTCTCTCCCCCCCCCTCTCTTTCCCCCTTTAAAATGTTGATCTGTAAAAGTGGGACTCGTACTGCCCTACCTTGCAGGGCCGTTGTGCAAATGAAGAGGGGATGCGGGAGCTTTTCTTAAGCAACAGCATTTAGCAGTGGTAACAGGTTTTGGATAGCTAAATGCAAGGGATGCTATCAGCTGGGAGCTTCTCGTATGCACAGTCCCACTGCAATTTTCTTGTGCACGACCCCATTCATTTCAGTGCAGCCCGACACAACTGAAGCACAGATGTGATCGCCACTTATGCCATGACACTAAACTGGGGGCCTTTCCTGTGCATGGCCCCATGGAAATGACTGGGGCTTGTGTGAGACCACTGCAGTGCTCTTGCACATGGCCCCATGTGTAGGGGAAGTGCATACATTGGGACTGTCACTCAGAACTTGAACCCCCCCCCCCCGAATTTGGCCCTCTGCCTGATCAAACACCTCTCCATCAGTAGGGTGAGAAAGGAGGAGGAGGAGGAGGAGGAGGAGGAGAGCAGGGGGTCCCGATGACCTTGGCAGGTCTCCCATGCGCCCTTCAGGCTGCGACCGCCAACCGCTCTCCTCTCCCTCTCTCCCCCCTGCCTCCTCATTCCGTGCCTGCCTCAGGCTTCTCGGTGAGGCTGCGTTCCCCTTTAAGAGTCTCCAGCACATGCTGATATGCAGAACTCCTGCAGCCCATGTTGCCGCACTGTGGGGGGAAGCGATGCTGAGCTGAGCAGTTTGCTCTGCCAGAGATCCCGAACAATGTCATTGTATTCAGGAAGACACTGCAGTCAACTTTCCAGCCAGCCAGGCGGGCGGGCGGGCAGCTCTGCCGGCATCCAGGGCCGCCTTTCCCGACATCCTGGCAAGCAGGTAAGTGAGCATTTCTCTCTCCCTTTCTTCAGGGGTGTGAAACGAGACAAAAAGATCGGAAAGGTGATCCACCCCAATTTTCCCTTTAAAAAAAAAGATCTTGGTTTTCCTGCCGTCGTCTCTCTCAAAGATCCCACCGGAGCTCGTAGGAAACTCTTCGGGATCCCACTTAAACCCAAATCCTATTTTTTCTCCCCGTTTCAAACCAAACGTTTGGATTTCACCAAGTGCTGCAGTTTGCACTGGCTTGTTCGCGGAACTAATTATTTCTCTTCTGTGATTAGTTATAAATCCTTTTTACTTGCTTTTCCCTGACACAGACTGATGGTGGATCTAGGAAGCAAAAAAATAAATAAAAAATTCTTGAATACTGTATTATTATTTCCAGCGTGCAAATAATCTCAAGCCTTGGGATGGCTGGGAAGGCTTGCAAATGGTCTTAGGCATGCTTGCATGAGAAGAACTTGCACTGAACTCAGGGGCTTTTACTTCCGAGTAAATTAAGAGAGTGGTGCTTGGCTGCCAGAAAAATTAAAAAGGATTTAATGCATGTCTATAAATTAGAATATCTGTTTTCTAAATGTTTGGAACGTGATGAAATGGATTGTGATCCCCCCAAAAGCTCATGCTGAGATAAATGAGACTGTCTTTCAATCAACAAAATTCCTGGTAGATTTTTAAGGTCAAAGATGCCTGGACTGTGCCCTGGGCATCTCCCCCCCCCCCTCTTGGCAATTGGTGGTGCTTCTAGTGGCATATTCAGAGTTTGATTACTGCAGGGGGAAAAAATTAGTGTCACGATAAGTTACGATGACACTTGGAACGCAATTAAGTTTTAAAATTTATGACATGCTCTTTGGATGACACGGCTTTTTCAGGGTTTTTTTTTTCCTCCTCCCCCCTGACTTCCTGGAGAAAATATATAGATTACATTTATATAATATAAAAATCACCTCTGCTGATCGTAGACTCGTTTGCACACCTCTTGGATCCTCTAGAGCTGTACCGCTCCAGGTATTGCGATCCAGAGGCATCACATTTTAAATAAGAAACCTCTGCCCTCAATTGCAGCCGGAAAGTTTGTGCAGGCCAAGGGAGAGCTTTTCAGGATATATACCCGCTGCTTGATGCTGGAGGGTTTCTCTATCCATGAGGACTAGGAGCTTGATTTGGCATCTGTTTTTGAGAAGAGGGTATATCCCAGGTCTTGGTTTCAGAACAGCCGCTGAAAATCTCTTGCGTGCGTGCTTGGGTCGTGAGGGTTGGCAATCCAGTCGAGATCGTGCTTCGAGGGGCTTGACCCCAACCACCCACCCCTGTTGGGAATTACTGAGTTGTATGCGGAGCATCACACATTTAGTGACTGGTGGCATCTCTGAGTAGGGGGAAGAGCTACCTGCGATCTTGCAGAGCAGCTGCCGGCCAGAGCAGGCAGTGTTCATCTCAATAGCCCAGTGTCCTGACTCAGTAAGGCAGCTGCATTTCCGAGCGTTACTGCTGGGAGGTAAGACTCAGCGCCTCTGATATTGCCCAGGGATTGCAAAGGGTCTTTGGCACGTGCACCTGCGTACTGGCTTGCCACTCTGGCTGCATCCCGTTCCATCCAGCAGGCCGTTAATGCCCCATTTTCCTAATGGTTGCATCCCTGGAGACTGGACTTGAGGAAAGTAGATCACAGAGAGGCTGGGCTGGGATTTCTGGGATTTTTTTTTTCTTCCTGTGCATTGCAGTTTCTGACTTGCGTTGCTGCAAAGAGTCCTCCTACCATTGCAGCCGGAGCAACAGTTTTGAAGGAGCACAAATTGGCAATACAAGAGGGTGATGTTGGGGAGGGGGGGGGTGGAGGCTTCTGTGACGGCTGCATCCAGTGGGCTGCATCTGGCTGCCCGGGTTCGTGGTCTGTGATGTCATCGCTGCAGTATGCCTCTCCCGGCTGCCAGTTGGGCTTCTCCAAATTGCTCAAGGCTCGGGGATGACTGGTCTGCAAAGTGGTAACTGCTGCTCTGGGATGGCAAGGGCGGGGGGGCCCCCCTCCCCTGCCACTGTCTTAAACCACACACACACACACACACACACACACACACACACACACTGTAAAATGAGCTCAGCCGGATCAGACCAAAGGTCCGTCTAGTCCATGACCCGCTTCGCTGTCTCTGGGAAGCTCACAAGCAGGCCCCAAAGACGTGGAGCCTTCCCTGGTTGTCACCAGGGGTTCTGCCCTGAACGTAGCTGTCGGGGCTCATCGCGGCTGCTAGACCTCGCCACAACTTGGCCTCATCTGCGTTTTAGCTCGCCTTGGAAGCTACTGGCTTGGAGCCCTGCCTCGGCTGCAGAGCACATCCTTAGTATAGTCCGCGAAAGTGGAAACATTCAAACCAGTCTTGTTGGTGGATCATCTGCCTCGCATGCAGAAGTCTCAGGGACAGCCCCGGACTGCTCTGCACGGGCTGGGAAAGACCACTGGAGAGCTGCTGCCAGCCAGTGCATGCAGTCTTGGACGAGAGGGGCTGAGGGGCTGACTCAGTTTTTTGGGGGGATCCCAAAAGGGCCAAACATTCTGCCCTCCCCTGCCTTGTCCAGAGTGCTAAGCCTCTACCCCCCCCCCACCAACCCATTCTTGGCACTGCAGCATCTTAAACATCCTAAACAATGACTGTCATCATCACTACATCTTGTGGCAGTCAGTTCCACAAGTTATATATGAGAAGAAGGAATATTTATTGCCGATCAGCTTCTTTGGTTTCTGTATATTCAAGAAACGTGAAAGAGGGTGCACCCCCCCCAAGCCTCCCTCTGCAATTTTATCAGTTTCTATCTTCTTCCCTCCTGAAGGTGTCTTTTCCACTGGTTATATTCATTGGATAATGCTCAAGAACCCCAGGAATTATTGTCAGGCTTCTGGTAAGAGCTGCTCCTCTCTTTGGAGAGGCCGGGGTTTTCATTCCATTGTGCCTGAGAAAGAGTTATGTGTAACTCGACAGCTTGCATACTTAAGAGGCCAAGAAGAAGTTGCTTCAATGTATGTTAATTCTCTGGAAGTGACACAGAGTAGAAATATTTTTAGCAACTTCAGAAAGGGTTGCATCCAGGCCTATAAATCACCTGTACAGCCAGTGCTTTCCTGTTGAAAACTGGCCTTGCTTGAAAGACACACCATCTCTTAGATGTTAACTACTAGCAATTGTGCAAGCTTGGTTTCTGTCTTTATATTATGACTTGTTTTTTTATTTTAATTTGCTTCTAGCTTGCCTTTTAGTGGACAGTCCCAGTGCAGCTAACAAGAGTAAAAGAGAGAAAAGCACAGAAACTATTTACAAGAACAGATTCTACCACTGAAAAGTAATCAGAGACAGACTTAAAAACAAACAAACCAGCATTGCAGCCGCAGCAGCAATGAAAAACACTCACTAGATTGTAAACCCTTTGGGGCAGAGACTTGTACTCTTTGTGTTCAGTGCCAAATTCACTGATGCCTCGAAAGAAAGGTGTTTGTTTCTGGTGAGTAACTTAGGCTGTCATCCTTACTGAACAGAATGGGCTTACTTCTGAGTAAAATAAATAACATCACTTTCAAACACCTCTAATTAGCATCAGTGTGTTTCAAAGCATTTGCCCCAACCTAGTGGACAGCTCCCTAATTAAATGTCCTCGGAGATGAACTTCTGAGTGTGCCACCTGTACAGATGTCCAGAGGAAGCTGCCTTACAGTTTGGGTGACCAGATACAACCGGGGACAGTGCGCCTGTACCTTTAACCACTGTATAGAAGAGGAAATTTTGGCAGGTGCAGCTCAACATGGGAGGGTTTAAAAAGCTGTATCTGCCAAAATTCCTTCTTCCTACAATGGCTAAAGGGACTGGCACTCTGTGTCTGGTAACCCTACTCACAGTGCATCACAGCTTCCCTCCATGTAGCTCAGACTTGCAAGTGGCTCTCCAAAGTTGCACACAGGAATTTTTCTCTGCCCTATCAGGAGGTGATGAATGCGCACCAGCACTGAGCCACAACTCTTCCTCTCAATGCACACCCCACGTGCATAACACGCGGCCAGGCCCTACTGAACAGCTGGGTGTGTTCTCTGAGGCCCACAGCGCATTCTTATCCCCATGGAAGGCCACCAGTTCTGTAACTCGAACTGGATTTGGGCCATTTCTTTCATTTTCTTCTCACAACAACCCTGTAAGGTAGGCTATACTAAAGGTAAATGTTTCCCCACGACCGAATGGTCTAGTCGTGACCAACTGTAGGGGGCGGTGCTCATCTCCGTTTCTAAGCCTGTAGAGCTGGTGTTTGTCCGAGGACAAGGTTCCGTGGTCATGTGGCTGGCATGACTCAACGCCGTAGCGCATGGAACGCCATTCCCTTCCCACCGAAGTGGTCCCTATTTATCTACTTGCATTTTAGGTGCTTTCGAACTGCTAGGTTGGCAGGAGCTGGGACAAGCAACAGGAGCTCACTCCGTTGCGCAGTCTTGAACTCCTAACCTTGCGGTCGAAAGCCCAGCAACAGCAGATTAACTCGCTGCGCCACCACGTCCCTAGGCTATACTAGTGCACCCCAATTGCAGATTTGGAGGCGAGGCTGGTTGAGAATGCCTAAAGTCACCTTGTGAATTTTGAGCTATATTTGAAGGGGGGAGAGAGAGAGAGAGAGAGAGAGAGAGAGAGAGAGAGAGAGAGAGAGATGCAGTTCCCCTTTTCTGATCTCCAATGGCAAATGCTACGAAGCTCCAAACCTGCCCTGCTGGAAGCTGGTTCTGTACGCAGGAACAGCTGCTGTGCCCCTCTCCGAGTGTGGTCTCAGTCAGACTGCTGCTTGCTCACAGTCAGCCTAGGGAGGAAAGTCTGCAGGGACGTCTTTGAAAATGATTTTGTCTGGGCTTGTCTGGGCTTGTTCAGTCCCACACTGAAGAGCTCGGGGAGAGAAGGAGCCTCCTCTTGGACGACAGCTTCACAAGCCCCCTTCTCCTATGCCAGCGACTTCAAAAATCCCAAGCCGGACAAAGTCCCAGCCCTCCCCTTTCTGGACAGGTAAACAAACTTTGCTCCTCTGTGCAGGAAGGATGTCTAAAATCTGCCAGTTTGTGGAGCTGATGCGCGATACACAGTGCTCTGTGGCTGGGTCGGCAATGCTCATATGATGGAGGGACAGGCTGGAGGGCCCTTAATGAAATTTACAAGCCTGACCCCCCCAGTTCCCCCCAATTTAGTCCACCCCATGTGATTGGAGCACCCTTTAGCAAAATAAATGCCTATGCAATGGGTTTATCGATTCTTGTTTGGCATGTGTTGTGTGTAGGGCTGCCAGGTTTGAGGCACCCCCAAGCCCCCAAATTCAGGTGGGAGGTCTTGGCAATCTCACACCATTGCATTCTTTTGAACTAAACAATCTGGCACCGAGGGGAGCTCAACAGTTAAGAGACTGGAAACTGAAAAAGGGGGGGGGGGAGAGGACTCTTGTAGAGGAATTTTTGATTGTTTTTCCAATGGAAAAATCAGATTCCACTGTGCCAGAGAAAGAGACCAGTGCCCTGCTAATGCTTGCATATTTAAGGCGACAGAAGAAATTAGTTCAATGTATGTTAATTCCCTAGAAGCTCCCTATGTATAAATGGATGAATTGTTAGTGACAGAGATAGAGGTGCAGGCAAGCCCCAGGTCTCTGAAGGGTTAGCCAAACTGCTTTCTAAAGTGTGCTGGTCTGCAAGAACAGACTGGTAATGGGACAGAACAGGATTTTTCATAGCAAAGGTTTGGTGGATAAGAGGGGTGTCATAAGAAGGGGTTTGAAGTGGCCTCACAGTCTGTCTTAATGATTTTTGACCAGTTCATCACAAGGGGAGTCTGATAACACCTTTTTAAAAATAGGTTTTTTCTTATTGTAACTTGAAATTTATTTTCCTCTTCCTGTGTAAGGCTACTCCATGCTGGCAGGGATGGGCACTCAAGTCGTTGCAACTCGAGTCGCAAAAATGCTGGTTTTTCGCCACTCATGTTAACTCAAGTCATGGACTTGGACCTGACTCAAATTTTGGGGCCAGTGACTCGGAAAAGAGATGACTTGGATTTGACGAGTCCTGACTCTCTTTAGTATGTGTGTGTATTTGAACATAAGAACATAAGAAGAGCCCTGCTGGATCAGGCCAAAGGCCCATCTAGTCCAGCTTCCTGTATCTCACAGCGGCCCACCAGGTGCCCCAGGGAGGCATGAGACAACAAGATGCTTGCATCTTGTTGCCACTCCCTTGCACGCGGTACTCTGAAGTAGCCCACCACCTTTGTAAGGAGGTTGCACAATCCATCATTGCCTATAGCCCACGATGGGCCTTTCCTCCAGAAATCCGTCCAATCCCCTCTTAAAGGCATCAAGACCAGATGCCATCACCACCTCCTGTGGCAGTTCCTTCCTCCCCCCCCCATCTCTTCCACATTGCCCAAAAGACCTCATGTGTGATCTGGAGGCTGACCGTCAGACCGACGGCAGCAGCAGATGCAGTGGGAGGAGGGTAGGTGGTTCCGGGAGGTGTGCTGGGGGAGGAGGAAGGCTCAAGGTTTTTTTAAAATTTGTTTCTCAAAATGACCTGAAACTCAAGTTAAATGGACTCAAAATTTCATGAGTTGAGTCGTGACGGGCACATGCTATGACTTGCGAGGCGAGTTGTGGGTTCACTGACTTGTGACTTGAGCTTAGTGGCTTTGGCACATTCCTGACTCTTGATCATTATAGTCAACACCGGTTGGCAGCAGCTCTCCAGAAAAGAGTCTTTCTTAGTCCTACTTGGAGATTTCAGGGAATGAACGCGGCACCTTCTTCATGCAAAGCCGAGTCTCTCTCACTGGGATAGAACTCCCCCCCCCCAAAAAATGTTATTTTTTGTACAGCATAAATCTGTAGGCAGGACCTGAGCTATCATCTGTTAACCCAAGTGCAATGCCTAGAAGGTTTTCAGTGCTGTAATAAGAATAGGGTCAGAATCAGTCAAGGATTTCATTGTGTCCTCCAACTATATGTGTATTTAAATCAATTGATTATTTCTAAGTCAAATAGTTATCCGGCGAAAGGATCTTCCAATGGGTGGACAGGCCAGATATATTAAAGGAGATAAGCGCAAGGAGGATGAGCTGGTTGTATTGATTTGGGGGAGTGTTGAGATAGACTCAAATGTTGTTATTTTTTATTATAGATCACCCCGCGCTCAAGATGGGCAATTTTACTTCTGAACTGCCATTGGCTCACTGGTGACGCACTGAGGTTGGTCGGCAAAATGTCTTGGCATTAAATATGTATTTAGCCAGCGAAAGGAACTCAGCCAAAATGTTGTGATGATTGCATTATTTTGACAGATTGTGAGCGCAATCCTAATCTGGTGTGCAGCTGGCACAGTTAGGCCAGCAAAGTTTGGCCAGCACAAGGGCCACCGTCAAGCGCATTTAGGCCACTCTCTGAGTCAGGGGGATGGCTCACATCTGTGTCCTGGCCTCTCTGACTCTGAGAGCAGTCCAAACATAATTTACGATGTCCCTTGTACCACCCAAACTTTGATGGCCTAAGTGTGCCGATCTCACTCCAGGTTAGGATTGCGCTCTTTGTGTATACAAACTGCAGGTGGTCACCTTCATTTTAGCAGAGGCATTCCATCTGATGTGTGGGAATGCCTCTCCAAAGGGGGAATGCCTCTCTGAGAGTTATATTAGAAGAGATTTCCTCCTGTGTGTGACTGGAGGGGGAATGCCTCTCCTAATGTATTAGAAAGAGATATGCTCATCTATGTGTCAGGGAAGGGGAACGCATCTCCCAAGGTGGTATTAGAAGAAGAGGTTCTCTCCTGTTTGTGAACGTGGGAGGGAATGCCTCTCTTGATGCTTACTTCAGCACATATATGTGTCACAATGGCACTAATGGAAACTTTTTTCCCATGACAAGTACCGACCTCAGGGGACCAACACAGACCAGGAGCTTAGCAGGTACCAATGCCCCCAGACCTTATGCCCTGGTTCCAATCGAGCCCCTCCCCTGGTGATGGGGATCCTTCCTGGTGGCAAGTCCTTTGGCCTTGACTCCCCTTGTTCATTTTGTTCTCACAGTGCGCACACTTGGAGATCCAAGCGTGCCTGGCGCAGGGTCTGGGAATGATTAAGCGAGCGCGTGGCCTTCAGGATTCCACAGTCACAGGTCATGCTACCTGTGGATTGTTCCCCATGCGAGTGACTCAGCCCGGAGACTGTGTGTGTTTTTAGGGCGTGTGTTGCACTTTGCCCCGTCCCTTGTCTTTTCCTCCACCTCCTTCATCTGAGCTGGGGAAATCTCCTCCGAAACTTGACGTAGTCGAAAGCTGCCCCACCTGGTTGAGCCGGTGGAGGGATTAAGCCACCTTCATGAAAACGGGGAAACAGGCCCTGAGTGATAGCCAATGGCAGAGAAGTCAGCCTTTGTGCAAATACCTGTCCGCCCATCTGCTAACTCCTTGTCTTGTTTTTTTCAAAGGGGCGAGTGTTTGTTCATTGGATTGCATTATTATTTCACATATTCTCCTCCTCCTCCACGGAGCTCAAGGGTGTGTACAAGCTTGTCCTCTCTGCCATGTGTTCAGTGACAGTCCTAGACAGGCCCCCCCCCAAAAAAGCTCAGTTTTGCAGTTTGCTCTCTGAGCCGCGAATGGCTGTGAAGGCAAGGGGGGAGGGCTGCTTTACACAGGAGTTCAGGCTCCTGCAAAACATAGCATTTTGCCCCCTCTAGGAATGCCTCACTGTAATCTCTCAGCACTGGCTGCATCTCTGCCCTGAAACAGTTCAAAGGGCCATTAATAAGATTAAAGACCTATTACCAAACAAACAAACAAACAAACAAACAAACAAACAAACAAACAAACAAACAAACAAACAAACCCAAAGCTTCAAACTAGAAACTAAAAAAGACAGAACTATTAGAACATCAAGCCTATTCCTTTTTGCCATCTACCTTCAGAACGTGGTCATGTAGCAACCACAAATTACAAAACAACACGGGGGGGGGGGAACAGGAAGACAGCCATGAGGACTAGCGACTTGGGGGCATGTGTGTTTCAATGAAATGACCTTCTCAGGTAGCCATGTTCTACACAACACAAATGTTGTGTGACTGCAGCAAAATAGACCTGCTTTTGTGTGTGTGTGTGTGTGTGTGTGTGTGTGTGTGTGTGTGTGTGTGAGAGAGAGAGAGAGAGAGAGAGAGTGAGTGAGTGAGTGAGTGAGTGAGTGAGTGAGTGAGTGAGTGAG
>JAJKFI010000091.1:5012422-5034072 GCA_029204185.1 Lerista edwardsae
GAGTGAGTGAGTGAGTGAGTGAGTGAGTGAGTGAGTGAGTGAGTGAGTGAAACGTGTTAAGGGGGGGGGAGGACTTGGTGCCCAAAATCCATGTTGTCCTTTCAAACTTTCGATATCCAGTTCCTTTGCTTGAGATGACTCATGCAAACGATCTCCTTCTGTCCCCTTTTCTTCTTCCTTCCTGCTTTCAGTTTTCAGACCGTCAAAATACTTTCCCTGCAAAGGCAGCTTGCTTCCCCTCTCCCCGTCCTGCCTGCTGCTGCCACCTGAAATCTTTGGAATCTCTCCGCAGACCAGGGCAAGGCTGGCTTCTTGTGCAGCAGGGGTGTGTGCGCCTGCGGGGAGCGTGAAGTCCGGGTTAAAGTGCTGGCTGGAGGAGCCCAACCCACAGGTGGGAGAAGCTGCTTTCCTCCTCCAGGCTGTGGGAAATCCAAGGCAGTTGTGTATCAAAGAGAGAACCGGCAGGATGCTCGTCCCGGAGAGGTGGACGGAACAGGTAAATTTTTTGTTCTTTCTCTTGCAAAATTGGGTCTCCTAAAGATCCAACAGCGTAGCTAATTTGAAGTACTCAGAACTAAGTCCAATTTGAATGCTGTGGACCATCCAGAACAGAGTCCAGCTTTCTGCTGGAATATGATGCACATTTACCTGGGAGTAAGTTCCATTAAACTAAAAGGGGCTCATTTCAGAGTAGACATGCAGAGGATTTTGCTGTTTGTTTTCGGGGAGTGCTGATTTGAACAATTAGATCTAACCAGCTGGATCTGTTGTTGTTAATGACAACTATAAATGGAACAGAAAGAATCCTACAAAGATATCTTTGTGAATCTTGGCTAGATCCCAAATTGCAGAATAGAACCAGTCCAGCATAGGCTGTGATGAATTATTATATCAAACGTATAAAACATATAAACTGCTTTTCTACTAAATTGATCTAATGTAGTATACAATACATGCATTAAAAATACAATACGGTACTAATAATGAAATTGGGTAACAAGGCACTCCCAACTTAAAGAGCTGGTGTAATGTAGTGGCAAAGAGACCAAGCAGCAAATCAGAACTTTCATATCCAGCTTCTGCTCTGCCAGCCTCAGTCTTCCCCATCTGTAGTATGGGCACAAATAATTTGTTCCACTTCTGCTGGTCATGAGATATGCAGGTTATGGAAATAATGTCTGCCGATCTCTGAAATACCTTCTGTGTCTTATGTCACCATTGAGATGTCATCAAGCCTATTCATTTTTGCCACCTTCAGAACATGGTCACGTAGCAAGCACGTTTTTGTTTTAAAATGAAATGTATCTTTTTTACTGTTCTCTGAGACCAGTGATTCTCAAACATTTTATAGGTCCTCAAGCAGCAATTGTCAACCTTTTTCATCTCACGGCACACTGACAAGACGCTAAAATTCCCACGGCACACCATCAGGTTTTTTTTTACAATTGACAGGAATCACTGTCACTGTTGCTGCTGGGGGGGCTCCCATCCCCTAAACTCCTGTTTCACACCTGTGGACCATTCGTGGCACAGTGGCTGACAATGGCTGCCTTGGAGGCTGCTGCCTGATTCGCAAAGGCCAGGGGGTGTGCTTATCATTCCCCCCCCTGCCCAAGTAGCAACTTGTTTAACCCTTGATGCACATACCCTAATCCACCCTGCCAGTTTTGCAAACCACCAAAAATAGGATTCCAGACCCAGTTTTGAGAACCACGATCTTAGATGCTGAATGCAGTCCACAGTGCCAAACACTGTCACCTTGCACCTTTTTTGTTCCTTGTGCCAGCCAAGCCCAGCCCAGAGCCTTAACCTGCAAATTCCTCATCCCTTTTAGCAGGCCCCTGCTTTCTCTTTTCTCCTACTGTGGTATCATCCTGCTCTCACTGCCTGTCTAGTTCCCCATTTCAAGGTGAGACAGGAAGCTTGCGGGACTCACAGGTGCAAATCGAGCAGCCTGTGTGATGCTGGGCAGGCCAAGACCAGGGAGTAGGATCCAGCCTAGGTAACCCAGGCCAGTCCCACCCCCCTCCTGGACCATCCTCCCCCCACCCAAAACCATTGCCATTGTGCCCACCCCCCATCTTCTCCCACCTGCCCAGGTTGGGACAAACTCACCCTGTCCCAGTGCAGGCCTGGTGCACATGTCCAAGGGCTATCCCAGCCTGCTCCTGAGTAGCCACAGATGTGCTTTATGACATGTTCATGACACTCAGGAGCAGGCACAAGGGGATAGGATTGCACTGTCACACTGGAGTCAGTCCCCTAGTCCTCACTGATTGCTCTGTTCTGCGCTTGCTGCTTCAGATAAACATTTGTGGCTCTCTCTTGTTTCCAGGATGTCCATCTTTAAGAGAGGGGAAATGAAGAAGGCTGTTCTCCTCTTGGTTGGTGCTGCTGAGCTGACTGTGAGTGTTTCTTTGGCAGTGTCTTAGCTGGTTGTTGTGTGCTACGATCAAGGAAGCAATCAGCAAGAATACTGCCCCAGAAGTGCTGCACGTTATCGGGCCCACGCAGAGCTGGAGTCGGAGCAGAAAACAACCTTGCCATTTCTGGAAACAGAACAGGCTCTGTTTGCCCCGCACCTGTTCCAAACAGCTCCCCGAAAACCAGCAACACTCGAGTGCCCATTGATGAACTACGGAAAACATCCATGTTTGAGGAGAGTCTGGGTATGTCAAGACTGGCCTGTTTGGGGCACAAATTCACTGTTGCTTCCATGCCAAGAAAACCTTGGGTTGCTAAATGTCTGCTTGTTAAAAGCATAGGGGTCCTACTGGAAAAAAAAAGTTGGCAACCCTACACAGGAGGCCTGGAACAGAATGGGTTGTGAGCAGTGTGGGCTTGTGTTGGATTTTGGCCCTTTGCTTCGATGCCTGACCCACAGACACTGTGCTGGTGACACTGATGCCAGACACTGTGCCAGAAAAAGTTTCACCTACTTAAATTCTGCAGCTATTAAAGGCACAGGAGCCTTGCTAAGAAAAACGACAGAAATCCTAGCCCCACAGCTGGGTGACAGGATGCAGTTTCTAGGCAATAAATAGTACCCAAATGTTCTCAGCCTCCTCTTCTGGCAGTTTAACCACTGCTGTTTGGGGTGGTGGTGATGTGTTCATGTCTGCTCGGCAGGCTAGAGCTTGACAAAAGCCTCTGCTCGCCTATTAAGCAACTTGATGGATTGACTTAATTAACAAATTAAAAGCCATAGTTACAGTAGGTCAATACTAGTGATAACTTGAGCATATTTAATGAAGATAAGAGAGGCTCTCGGCACAAAACATGCCAGCCTCATTGTGGAGAGCTGGGGAAGAAGTTGAAATGCAGGAAGGCCTCTAGAGAGGAACATTGAAAGCAGCCACCTGCTGAGTCAGACCTTTTGCCCACCTAGCCTGGGGTTGTGGACACTGACTGGCAGCAGCCCCTCTTGGGTTTCGGAGAGGGCGTCTTTCCCAGCCCTGCCCTGGGGTTAAACTGGCACCTTCCTTACCACTTCCTCAATAGGTTCTTCCCTGGGGGAGCATTCCCACCACCGAGGCTTACCTGATGTGGAAGATCTCCAGCACTAGATACACCCTTCCTTTGCCTCTGCCTTTGAAGTGTTCATCTCCCAGCTTTTCATTCTGACTGCTGGCTGCAGAATCCGTTTTTGGCCTTCTGTGCTGTTTGCTGTTCACTTAAAGCGCTAAAGTCCTGAGCTGCTCCAGACAGTCCTTCTTAACAGAAGGGTAGGGCATGTAATGATGCTTTTTTAAAAATTAACAATGAATAACGTGTCCTCAGCTGCTGCGGGAATTCCTTACCACCTGAGATTCACCCACGGTGAGAGCGTTCCTGTTTCAGCTGCTATTCAATTGCCAATACCTTTGTTCTTGGTTTGATATTTATTTTTCTGTTTGCAGTTTGGATGGGTCTTTTCCTGGCTGTTCAGACCACACTGCTGATATAGGTGATCTGTCTTCCTTGGAACCTTGAAATGTATCTCTGGGGCTCTTATATCCAGTGGCATTCCTAGGACTATAGTCCAACATTTTGTTTCCTACAGTGGCCCACAAGGAGAGCACAAACAGAACAGCTTCTCCCTGCTGTTTGCTCTTAGTAACTAATATGGAGAGATATTCTGCTCCTCTACATGGAGCTTCCATTTCACTGTCATGGCTAATAGCTGCTGTTAAACCATTCTTCTTTTATGCCTCTGTCTGGTCTTCTTTTAAAGCTGACCTGTAACTATCACCACATAAACATTTTCCTTGGTTCTGAATGTCCTTTTACTCAAAATCATTGGACAATCCTCCCAATATTGTGAAAGAGGAAAAAAAAAAACTTTCTCCACCCTGTGCATAATTTCATAAAACTTCCATCATCCCCCACCTCCAACCAGTTTTTTATTTCTAAATCAAGAAGCCCTAAACATTGTCACTGTCCATTGTAAGAGAGGCGCTCCCTGTCACACCAGGTATTTTATTCAGCCACCATTGGGAATTCAGCAGACATTGCCACAAATATGACTGTAGCTTTCCAAACAAACAAGCTAGCAATCTGGATTTTTAATTTTTTTTAGTACAAGCTGCAATCAGAAAGTTCTCTTCTGTGTCCAATGTCACATTCAGCAGGTTTTCTGTAGCTTGCACACAACTTGTATAGAACACAACCATGTTTTTAGATTTTTGAACTGTTGTTGCATTTAGCTATTTATTTTAAATGAATGAGCTGCCTTGCTGAGCATGTTACTGTGAAAAGTGGGTTATAGGTATATTAATAAAAAATATGCAGCTCTCTACTAAAGGCCCACACAGGTAACATGTCTGGGCAAGTCAGTTGGAGTTTAAAAGTCCATCTCTTCCATCACTGATAAATTATTTGAATTAATTATCCCTTCCTTTTACATACTACCTTGTATTTCATAAATTCACCTTGAATGTAATTAATAAAATTAATGTCAGGGGAAACGCTGCTTCTGTGCTTCATGTTGAAAAGTGGTATATAAATACAATTGATTGATATTGTTACCACCTTGAAAGATTTGTGACATTCTGTGGTCAAATTCACATCCTCAGGATCTGCCCGTCTCCAAACATGGGCTCTGTGCCTGAAAGATCTCTAACTGGGAATATTTTACATATCTCTTAACAATGACTGAAAGAGACACAGGTAGGGCTACAAGAGACTTGCTGCTCATTCATTAATTTTTTTTAACGCCTTGGGCTATGCCTGCAAGCCACCTAAAAATCCTTCCCTCGCCCCAGTATTCTGTTTTCTATAGAGGTCAGTCAGATCATAGGAACTTCACATTGGAAGAAACCTGCAAGCTCAGCTAGTCAAACCTCCTTCCAATGCAGGTAGTTCACAACTAAAATATAGCTTCTGCAAAACTCACCAGTTAATTCTTGAAGGGCCAGATGTCCTCAGCATCTGGCATTGAGATGTCTTTCTGCACATGGATATTCTATTTGACTACAAAGGCTAATAATTATTATTAGCAAGTGGCACTAGTGCCCCCAAATCAAGACCTGACCTCCTGGGCTACCTTGTAAGGCATTCCTGTAAAGATTAAGGCTTGGGGCTAAAGAAACCCTTATCTGCAAGGGGTGGGGTTAATGTCACTGGCCAACTGTGCAGGCTTGTTGTACAGTATTTTCAGAGGCATATGAAGCACCTTGATTACATCAGCTGTCAAAAGTTTGTAGCTAAACTGAGAGTTTGGGTTGGAACAATGCTGACATCTAGAGGCCATAGTGGAGATTGCATGTAGTAAATCAGTGTCTTCCAAAACTTCTGGTACGTACTGTAGTTGGGGTGTTTTTTTTTGCTCTCGCTTTTCCAGAATTAAAATTGCAGGTACACGCTTCACTCTTTTACCCTAAATTATTTGCTTTCAGAATCTGTAGGTGCAAGCGTGATCTGCCTTTGGAAGAGTCCACCCCCTTCATGTCTGCGTTGAGTCACTGTTCACATGCCTGAAAACTGGAAGGTCAGCTCAGATGAATATGCAGAGATATTATGAGCAGCCTCACGGGCCTGATGGAGAGCGAGTCAGCTGCTGCTTTGTGTTGGGTACACAACTAAATGATCCAATCGCACGCTAGCGAGAGGCAGGGAAATTGCATGCTGCAAGCAGAACTGTATTGGAAGGATGCTAGGCTGCTCAGCCCCGACGAGGACGGCGCTCTGCGCATGCTCGCCAGGAGGCCGCGCGAGCTCGGATAAGCCTTGCCCCGGAGCGGGACGCGCGGGGAGGGGAGGCTCGATACCGCCGCCTGCGGCGCCCCGAGGCGAGACAGGCAAGGCAAGGCAAGGCAAGGCGGGGCGGCGCAGGGAGGAGGTGGAGCCGGCGGTCCTCCCGGGATGGAGCCCGCCCGCCCGGCGCTGCCCCTCGCCCGCACTCACATGATGAGCGGCGGGGCGGGCCCGGGCTCTGCCCCGCCAGCGCCGAAGCCCGCCCCGCCCGCGGAGCCGCGCCTGCCTGGTCCCCGCGGCGCCTCCGGCCACTGTCCCGGCCATGCCGCTGCTGCGCGGCGCCCTGCGCACGGAGGTGTCGGCCTGGGAGCGCGCGGCGGTGCTGGCCTCCTGCGCGCTCTCCGGCCTGGGCGCCGGCCTGCTGGTGGGCACGCACGCCCTCTGGCCCGAGCTGCGCACGCGGCCCCGCCAGCTCCTGCTCTGCCTCTCGCTGGCCGACCTGCTCTCGGCCGCCTCCTACTTCTACGGCGCGCTGCGCGACTTCCAGGCGCCGTCGTGGGACTGCGTGGCGCAGGGCGCCGTCTCCACCTTCGCCAACACCAGCTCCTTCTTCTGGACCGTGGCCATCGCCCTCGACCTCTACTGCGCCATCGTCCGGGGCTCGCGGGCCGGCGCCGGGCTGCTCTGCGGCTTCCACGTGGTGAGGTGCGCGGCTCGGCTGGAGGGCAGCTCCGGGGGGGCGGGGCGCGGCCCTTCGGCACCTCTCGGGCTCTCTGATCTCCCTGCCCGGATTGCCCCAGAAACCCCCACCTTTGGTCCTTGTGCCAACCACCCTCAAGTGCTGCCCCTTACGCCTGGCACCCCAAACGGCGACGGCGTCCATCAGATCCATTCTCAACACCAACCACTGGAAGCCACAGCCTTCTTCCTCCCCCACCCCGAATGAAATACGTGCCACTGGCCTGCCACTCTCTTCTCATCCCTCCCTACCTGTTATCTCTCCCACTGAGGAAATGTAGATTGCAAGTTCCTTGGGGCAGGGCAGGATGCAAACACCATCAATAAGTAACGGAAGGAAAACATTCTGAGAACAGATCAGCAATAAATAGGAAGGCCAGCCCAACAGACGCCCTTGTGGGGCTTTGAGCTTTATTTTCTGGTCCCAATCCTGCAGAAAAGGCTATTAGCTCTGGGAGACAGTGCAGTCACATGGCAGCCTCTGAGTCCGTGACAAAATGCACCTTGAGTGCACAGGGCTTAGCTAGCATGTTTTGATAACACACTATGTGGAAAATGACCAAGCAAAGAAACCAAGCTAACCAGGGAGATTTTCTAACACTTTCACTTTTGTCTTGTCTCTGTTCCCTTTTTCTGCCTGGAAAAGTTTCCAAGTAGACTGTAGAATGTCAGCTTCCTCTCTTTTGGGAATTGCCACTCTTCCCACTTGACAGTTAAGTTCAAGAACGGAGGCTGAGATCAGGCTGCTGCTGCTGCTGCAGTGTTTGAAAAGAGAGCAGGCAGATGGAGCTGAGCGGGACGCAATGCAGGGTTGCAAGAAGAAGCCGCTGGCCTGGCACTCAGCCTAGAGCAACTAAGGCCACCAATCCTATGCACATCTGCCTGGGAGAAACTCCATTAAGTTAGATGCGTAGGTGTGCTCCCACTCCAAAAGCCCCATAGCCCACTTCCCATTTATTGGCATGGAGAGTTAAAACAGATAAAAGGAAGTACTTTTTTACCCAGTGGGTGGTTAATCTGTGGAACTCTTTGCCACAGGAGGTGGTGATGGCATCTGGTCTGGATGCCTTTAAGAGGAGATTGATTTCTGGAGGAAAAGTCCATTATGGGCTATAGGCCATGATGGATTGTGCAACCAACTTACGTTGGTGGTGGGCTACTTCAGAGTACCGGGTGCAAGGGAGTGGCAACAGGATCCAAGCATCTTGTTGTCTCATGCCTCCTTGGGGCACCTGGTGGGCCGCTGTGAGATACAGGAAGCTGGACTAGATAGGCCTTTGGCTTGATCCAGCAGGGCTCTTCTTATGTTCTTATGAGAGGGGTTGCGGTTCAGGAGCAGACCTTCCTGTTCTGCCTGCAAAAAGTCCCAGGTTCAATCCCAGCAGCATTCAGAGCAGAGAAAAAAATTCTGTCTGAAATCCTAGAGAGCTGCAAGCAGCCTGTGTTGCCAGTAGAAGCGCCAATGGTCTCATCTAGTACAGCCGCATGTCCCAGTATCCGCTGGGGTTCCATTCTGGACCCCTCCATGGATACCTGAAACCATGGATACCGGATCAGTGGATACCAGGGGCACGCCTGTAGAAGGTAGGATCTTAGAATGGGGCTTTGAAAGTCATCTAATCCAACCGCCTGCTTAATGCGTCCCTGACCTAACCTCTGCTTGTAGACTTCCAGCCTGGGAGGGATTCGCTGCAGTGATCCGAATGGAACTTCCATGTTTCAAGGCAATGTATCTTTGCTTTCCGGGTGGTACGGGCGAGGGATAAGGGAGGGTCTTACCCTGCTAGGAGCTAGCCAGCCAGTTGGAGAACAGAATGCTGAGCCAAAGCTCAGCTGCACTCCACCTGCTTTGTGTGTCCAAGGTCCACTGTTCTCTGGTGCGAAAGGATCTTGGGCAGGAGGGCTGGAAAAGACTTTTGCCTCCGTCCTTGTGAGCGGCTGCAAGTCCGCTCAACAGTGCAAAGGTCTGGCTCCACACTTACTTATAGGATTCTTATACCACTTTTCTAGAAATCCAAGGTGGTGTACAACAAAACGTGCCAATGTTAAGATAAAGATACTAAAAGCATTAAAACTATTGAAAAATAAAAACAATAAAAGAGCGGATCAGCATCAAATGATGTAGCACAGTATGAAAGTTAATGTAGCAGATGTAGCATGTGTAACAGGTTCACATGCTCCACCCCGCCTTTCCCCTGGAGTTCAGAGGCAAACCTGCCTTGGGCTCACCACGCCCTTGTTGTTTTCCTCTCCCTTGGATTCTCATCAGCCACCTTGGAACTTGGCATATGGAGAGCCCAGTTTAGGAGTGGCTTGTGACTGGGGAACTGGTGTTTCAGGGTGGCGTCTTTTCTTCCTAGGCAGGTAAGACCTGCTGGTTGGGGCAGAGGTGTCTCTTGGTTCCAAGATTCTGTAAAGCTTAAATTTCCTTTGTTTCTGTCCTCCTCTGCCCCCTGAAGTCAACAGTGGTTTTCACCAAAAATGACAGTTCTTGCATTATTCATTAAGGTGGCAGCCTTTAATCAAAAAATCCATTGCAGTAATATATCTTTAAAAACATAATTGCGAAGCACATTTTTTAAAGAAATGTTGATCATCTTTACAAAACCTGCAGGCATTTCTGTAACCTTCTAAGGTTCCATCTGAAAAGAGGCATTCCCTTTTTCACCCAGGAGGGAAAGCCTCTTCGAAGATGCCCGCTGAACTACATCTGTGCACTGACAAAAATCCGAAGGAATTGTATTTTTTTCTCTTCAAAATTATTGTGTTAGTCATATGCAGATGTTAACAAATTGAATCAGTGGAGTGAAACTGATCTGATTAACCCTCTTTAATTGGGTGATAGGCCTACCTTGAAACAGTGTTGTGAACTAGGAAACCCAGCACCAGCATAAAATGCAAGGTAGCCGCAGCATCCAAAGTTTGGCTTCTCTTTTTGACACAACCTGAAGGAGCTGTTGATAGTTGCCAGCTTTTGTTCCGGGAGTGTTCAGAGGGCTTTTGCACATCCTGCTGGGTAGAAGTGCAAACATCAGTCTGTTTGTACTTTGGTAACTGGGCAAACACCAGAGGTTTGATGGTGGTTTGTCTCCTGTGTCAGGATATTTGCAGGATTTCTGTGGGTTTGGCTCTGGAATCTGGTTATGTGGGCTCAAAATCACGGAAACATGCGAAGGACTCTGAGTATATGCGGAGTGTGTTTCCCTCTGCGTGGTGTCACCCCAACTATCCCCAAGTGGTCTGGATACCTGACTTTCTATCTATCAGCCTTTTTTGACCAACCCATCTCTGTTTCTTACACCAAACTTCCTCCTAGCCTTAGTGACACATCCTCTCCTCCTGCCTTTCCTTTGTAGAGGAAAGGGGAAGAGCAGTGGGTTTCTTGCCAATCCTTGCAGTGCAAGAACTGTATTCAGAAAGGGGAACCAAAGAAAATGCCAGAGGCTGATTTATTTTTAAGCATATACCTAAAAATATTTTTTTAAAACTCAGTGCAACAGATCACGGTGTTTGTACCTCTGCAATAGCATGTCACCAAGACACTGGGCTCAGCTGTGGCTCCCCATTGCATGTAGCCCTGGGGGACAACCTGGACTGGCTGCTTGAGAAGGTGAGATCCACAAAGCGTCCAACACCCTTAAATTCATCGGTGTCTGGAAATGAAACCTGGGAGAATTATTTGATCTCTTCATGGGGCAGGCCGGGGGAAAAAACATTTTGGAGTTGGTGGACTCTCTAATCACTTGCAACTTTGCGGCTGATCAGATAAGTGTTGAAAACAGACTTGTCGTGGAGTTTGTCCGGTGGCAGCTGATAGACACACGCGGCCAAATGTGTGCTGGGTTTAGACAACAATGCAAAAAAAAAAAAAAGCCCCAGACCCATTCATCTCGACCGCAGCTTGTTCTGGTTGGGCTTTGATCGCTGCAGCTTTTTAATATCCCCCGCGGCAGGGGGGGGGGGGGGGTTTTTGGGGGGGGGGGGTGGGATATGTGACCCAGCCAGTGGTGGGGAAAGAGGTGAATGTTGGCGCTTCTCTGGGAACTGGCAATAGTTCTGGTTGGCATTTCAGTATGGACCAGGGTGGTGATGCAATGGGGAAACTGCTGCCATCCATAATAGTGATTATGGGGCACCGAGGGTGCCTCTGAGCCTGAAATATCAACCTGCAGTCAGTCAGCTGTGAGCCTCTTAGGTTTCCTGCCCTGTTGTTCTTTGCTGTCCATGCACTGGATGTATAATTATTTGGGTCAGTCTTTCCTGCTGCAGGAATGCAGCAGAATTCCCTGCCCTGAGAAGGGGAGCCGTGCGGCATCCCGATAGAAGTCCCTGTTCTGGCCTTGCCGCCTTCAAAATGACCTCCACTGAGGGTACATCATTCTGCTTTCTGTCTGCATTGGGTGTAACTATTCTCCCCCCACCTGGTACAGATTTACCTGGCCTCATAGGTGGTGGCATGTTGCATCTCAGAATCAGTCACTGCTTTGGCCTGGCTGCCTTCAAATTGGCCTCTGCGAATAATTCCGCCATGTCTCTGCATCGGATGTGATTGGCTAGTCACGTGGCTCCCAATGTAGCAGAGCGACCTGCCCTCATAACAAGTTTGCCCAGAACAGTTATTCATGCAGAGACATAGCATGAAGGCAGGTTGGTCTATGAATAACAGGTTGGTTGGTAGCTGTCTTCTGCTGAGTCGGCCAATTGGTCCGGCCAGGTCAGTATATTCAGCACTGTCTGGCTGCAGCTCTCTAGGATTTCACGGAGATACCAAGGATCGGACCTGGGATCTTTTGCAGGAGCCTACCACTGATCGCTCCCCTTCCCACTGCCTACCTTGGAAGTGGAATGTGGAGGTTGAAATTCTGCCATCAATGTCAAATTCTGCACTTGCTGTATGCAAGACCACTCATCATACCTGCCCTTTATCCCTGGGATAAGGTCGGAAAGAAATCCAGCTTAAAAATAGGAAACAAACTGGGCTGCAGCTCTGCCCGAGGGGATCTGTTTTGACAGCCTGTTCCAGCTGCTGCGAATCTTCTGAGCACTTGAATGTCAAAACCGGAGAGTTTGGCCACGAACGGCGCCACCTGCCCAACAGCACAGACCCTGCAAGGCTGGGGCCTGGCAGAGAGACGAGGCTACGAAAGGCGATATGGTCAGCAGCCTCCTTGCTTGTGACCAGCATGTATTTATAGCTCTTTGGGCGAGTCAAGAAATACAACGAAAACAGCCAATTCCAAGCAGCTGAGTGCAACTTGGGAAGCGGACGTGGAACGTGGCAGGTCACCCTGAAGGGGGCGTTTGGGGGAGTTAGGCCATCGGGCGCATTCTTCTCAAGATGTACCATAGCACAGTGATAGAGTCCCTGCTTTGCGTGCAGAAGGGAGCAGGTTCTATCCCTGGTGTTGGTAATTGAACCGAAAGGGCTTCTGCCAGTCGGAGACAAGGGCCGACAGGGTGGACGGACCAGATGTCTGCCCTGCTACAAGGAGCCTTTCTGTGTTCCAAGGTCTGGGGGCTGGTTAGACTGCACTGGTTTGGCCTGGGGTTTCAGGTTTGGTTGATTTCTGTTAGGGCGTGTCCGCACTGAGACACGAGATTTGCTATCTGTGGCACTGTCGTGGCTTCCAGCCAGGGAATGCTGGGAGCTGGAGTTCTGGGAGGAGCCAGGACTTTCTAAAAGTGCCATCAGCAGCCTCCCCACAGAGGGAAGCTACAGACCTGGTGTTGTTTTTCACAGTCATTTTTTAATCATGCAATTTTAATGGGTGTTTTAAACACCTATTTTAATGGGTGTTCTTACTGGGTGCAAAACTGCGGTCCATGGGGTGAGTGTGGTTGGTGCATCATGTGCGGGCAAGGTGCCTCTGCTTTTTTCCAGCCTAACTGTTTTTCCCTCTCTCTCAGCTGGGGGGTTCCACTCCTCATCACGGTGGTAGCCATTGTTCTGAAGAAGATCGGCTATGATGCCTCGGATGTCTCTGTTGGCTGGTGCTGGATCGACCTGGAGGCGGAGGATCGGGTCTTGTGGATGCTCCTGGCAGGGAAGATGTGGGAGATCCTGGCCTACGTGACTTTGCCTGTCTTCTACATCCTCATCAAGAAGCACATCAACCGAGCGGTTGGTATTTCGCGTTACTTCCTTTTCCAGATCGGGATGATCTTAATGGCAGCCTTTGGTCTGCTCACCTTTGGTGAGCCAGAATCTCTTCCAGGTGAACAGGCAGAGAAATGTCAATCAGAGACAGACGAATCCTATTCTCTCAGTGGCATACCTGGGGGGAGTCAGGCTGAATATTTCCAAGGTGCCAGGCGGGAAGGGTGACAAAATCGCCCCCTCCCACCCTTCTTTGCTCCCCCCCACTGCCACTCTGTTCCGGGGGTTGCAGCTGAATGTTTCCTTGAATGTTGCAGTTGCAAAAAAGTCTTCACTTACACTCGCTTTGCAAGAAATGCTTACTCACAGCACAGGTTTGGCTCTCCCTGGTCACAGAGCATACCCAAGAAACAGCAGAAAGTTCTAGCTCCTCCAGCACCCCATGCCCCTCCCCTTAGAGAGGCAGATTTGGGGGCCTGGAGGCTGCCCTCATGGCCCACCTATAAACAAGGCAGGATTTGTGAGTTTGAGCAGTTGTTGGTGCGACCGCCTGGAAACCGGATCTGCCCCAACCTCCAGCTGCCTCTCATGCTGGCCATTGCCAGCCACTCTGCTTTTGCTGTTGGGGTGAGAATGTCTTCTTCCACCCCAGTTTCAGAACCCTGCAGATGCGAGGCAGAAACACTGAGGGGGTTTGCTGCGTTTTGGTACTGAGGAAATCTCTAGCTCAGCTACAGAAGAGTTGATCTCCAGCACAAACCTGCTAGGAAGTCATGTGCCAAATCCCTCTGCAACACGGCAGTGTGTATTGCTGGCCTGGCTCAAATGAGGCTTGTGCAGATTACTGAGATGATAAACCTGAACACTGGAGATGAACAACAGGGTTTGTTTGCCAGAGGGAATGCTGTTGCTGGTCCTGGTGCATCTTTCTATAAAAAGATCGGGATCCTGCCTTGTTGTCACCTCAGTTAGAGATGGGGCAAGAAATGTAGATACAGGCATGTCCCTCTTTCTCCTGGGGTTCCGTTCCAGACCCCTTCGTGGATACCTGAAACCGTGGATACTGGGGGAGCCTTTTTAAAGACAGGGGAACCTCAGTGGTTTTGCGGCAACAAGGTGAAAAAAAGAGATTGGTTTAATGTTCCCATCTTTTTAATAGGTGTCCCAGTATCCATGGTATCCATGGATAACTGAAACCATGGGTACCAAATCGTTGGGATACCTGGACATGCTTATATCTGGGGCGTTGCTTCCCCTGGCTCCTCACCGAGTTTTCTGGTTCCTCTTTTGAAGCATGCAGCGCTCTCCGAGTACCGCCCCATCCTGTCGAGCAGTGCGGCTTGCCCACCTGGGACATCTGTGGCCGACAAGAAGCTGATCCTCATCCCGATTATCTTCATCTTTCTCCGCATCTGGAGCACCATCCGGTTTGTGCTGACCCTCTGCGACTCCCCCGCCGTACAGAATCCGCTGCTGGTGGTCCTTCACGTGAGTCCTGGAGTGGTACGGACCGTCTTGGTGGGAGGGAGAGGCAAGGCCTGGAAGCTGCTCCGGGAGGCCCTCTGATGCGGCTGGCAAGAAAGGAGCGTTCCCACGATTCCTTCTATGTGCCGAGTCATCCTTCTCGGTGGTGGCCCCCCAACTTTGGAATACCCTCCCCTTAGAATTGAGAACTGCTCCCTCTTTGTTAGCATTTCGGCAGGGGCTAAAGACCTTTTTATTTCAAAAAGCTTTTAATTGTTGACAGGCTGGCTGGCTGGTTTGTTATAATTTATACCTAATGATCCACAGGGCTTGTTGTTGTTTTTAAATTCTATTGCTTTGTTTTAATTTTGTTTTATTGTATTGTTTTAATATTGTTTTTAAATTGTTTTTTTAATGTTAAATTTTATATTTGCATGCTGTAATGCCGCCTTGGGTGCCTTCGGGCAAAAAGGCGGGATAGAAATCAAATAATAATAATAATAATAATAATAATAATAATAATAATAATAATAATAATTAGCATAATTAATTAATTAACCCTGCATGCAAGGGGGTTCCCCTCCACATTAAACAGAAATTCAAACTACTCGTGCTATGAATATGCAAGCATTGGTGATGAAAAAAATGAAAGGGAGGAAATGATTCTGTTTGTGGGATATGCATCGAGCAAACATGGCTGTTCTCAGAAGGGCTTCCTTTCAAGGGTTTGGTGCATCAAAGTTGGTTAAAGCCCCCTTTTTTTGAAGCAAGAAAATGGACTTTTTTCAGAGTTCTTTCTCCTCCGGATTCTGCCTCTGGGGATTTCTAACATTTGAACAAAGTGGAAGCTGTTCACTTCCTTGCCTGTGTACTGAGAAGGAACTGAGAAATACTGTAGCATAACGTTTAGGACATTTTGGTTAGAAGGCTACAAAGTTAAAAAAGCATACAGGAACAGCTTTGACAGACTACATAATGGAGCAGGGGGTCCAATAATAGCACAGGGATTGTCATGTGACTGACACAGTGAGCTAAAATCATCTCAGCAAAAACACAAAAGGTATCACTTCTGCAACACAAATAATGATTCTTAGCATTTGTATATTTTGCATTCTGAATGATTGACCTCTATCCCCTTTCTTGAGATAGCTGTTGCAATATCCCCATATGGCAAGCAAGCAGTTACTTTGTTGTAACTGAGTGTCCTTACCTTACTTGAGCGGCTGATACTGTTTTTTTATTGTTGTTTGATTGCAGTTAACTGTGTGTATAGGATTGGAGCCTTAGCCACTGCAGGCCGCACTAGCTCATAAGTGACAGTGAATGTTAAGAATCTCAAGAATATTCCAGGCTGCCTTGTGTCTAAGACCAGCAGTTGTTCAAATTTAATTTTAATCAGCACTTTTAACGAACGCTGCAACTTCTGATGCCAGAAACGAGCTTTTCAAGAACCATCTGCCCTCTTTCTTCTTCCCCAGGGCATTGGGAACACCTTCCAGGGAGGAGCCAACTGTATTATGTTTGTCCTTTGCACGCGGGTGGTTCGAAACAAGCTACTTTCTTCCCTGTGCTGCTGGCAGTGCAATGAGAGAGAACGTTCTTTATCAAGCCCGGAAATTCATCCCTACCGCCAGGTGCCATCTGCCAAGCCGTGGGAAGGGCCAGAATGCGACCGGGCAAGAGCTGAATTTTCAAGCACCTGAGCTTCAAAGCACCTGCATCTTAGGAAAGGATGTGGCCTTACCCGGTCCAGATTTTGACTGTGAGTGTGCTCTAGCCTGTGGTTCCCACTGCCTTTTGTATTATGTTTACTCTCTTTGCTAGGGCAAAGGCCTCTCTATTGTTTGCAGCATTCCACAGTGGATTCATTCCCCCCTTCTTCCCATCAAAGTCAGTTAAAATGTTAGTGAGCATTTTGTTGCATCACAGTGGCTCAGCCAATGGCAGCATTTGAAACAGATTCACTTCTCCCAACTGCAGTTAAAATCCACACTGAATTCATTCTTTTGGGCCAGACACAGAGCTGTTGTTAGCCAGGAGAAGAGGAATACATGTGAAATGCAGAGAACTGGGGGAAGGAACAAGAGATTGCAACAGAAAAGCAGAAATAGCTTCCCACTCATTGCAAGTTTATCTTTCATATGTTCAAAAGGTTCTGCTTGTTTTCAATTCCTTTCCTCCAAGTTGCTCTAGTGGCAGCTGTTAAATCCTTGTCCCAATTTTTGAAGGAGAGATTAAAAAACCATATCTTTTTTGTCCAGTATGTCCTGTACCAGTTTTTCTCAAATTGTGGGACGGTGTCCACTTGGTGGGTCACAACCTGATGGCAGGTGGGTCATGGAAAGCTGGTAGGAGGCATTTTGTAAGCCGAAGACCTTGCTATATATTTTTTGTGTTAACAATTTGAATTTCCAAGTGAGTGTTTTTAAAATTTGTTTTTAGTTCAATGTTTTGATAATATTTTGTCCTAATCTTGTTTTCTGTCAGGGATGTTTATGGTTGTGTAATTGCTGCAGTCCAAGAATGCCAGTTTGCATTCCAGGAGTGTCATTTTATTATGTCACAATGACGGCACTTCCTGCTTGATGATGTCACTTCTAGATATGATATAATTTCCAGGCTAATGACATAACTTCTGGTGGGTTCCTACACGAGTGCCATTCTAACAAAGGGTCCCAGTCTAAAAAGTTTTAGAACCAGTGTTGTATGCTAACTGTGTGCTTAATGTCTGCTTTCTAGCTTGCATGAAAATACATTCACAGTTTTGATAGCCCTTGCAGTTAGTGGGCAAGACTCCATGTATATCATGCATATCTTTGCACATAGAGATTTACTTTGAACAAATGGGCCTGAAAAAAGCTCCTGTGTAACTCAGAAACTTGCATATTTGGAACATGAGAACATGTCATCTCACTAGCTCTGTGTTTTGTTTCGAACAGGGTAGCAAAATGCTGTGAAGTGCCTGCAGAGGGAGTAACTGAGCTGGGAGCAAACTAGCCAACGTTTGGATCCTTCCTGGTCCAGCAATAATCGTGGGTGGACTGAAAGTGTTCCTCACTGGAATTCAGACCCTCTTCAAGCTTTGCTTTCATTTCTCAGGATTTCTTGGAAAATGTGATATGGACAAGTTCCAGCTGACAATTTTAACTATTCTCTTGTTCAGAGTTTTTTTTTTTAAGTAGTGTGGGCCTGGGCATTTTTATATTTTGGGGGGGGAAGGTATCTTTTTTTAAGGAGCAAGTTGGAAGGCACAATGCTGAAAAACATTGGAACAATGCTGAAAAACTACTTTAGGGATTCAGTAGCTCTGGAGAGAGGGCTTTGTTTTGTGTCTCACGTTGTTTTAGTGATCCTCCGGTAAATCTCTCCTGCTGGATGCTTGAATAGGTGGTGATATAGCCAGGGGCCCGGAGAACTAAGGTGTACAGCTCTCACGCAGGTATTCACAGGGCAGGGATTTGGTTTGAAAGCACACTCTCTTCAAAACGTGATGGCCCACAGACCCAGACAGTGACATGCTGCAAAGCTGTAGAAGGACCTCTATGAAAAATGTGCTGTTTTATGCCATGGGTCATCCTGTTATAAACTAGCATTTGCATTTTTTGTTTTGTTTTTTTAAATGCCCTGTATACTCATGTATAAGTCTAAACATTTATTCCTGAGAATTGATCCTGAAAACATGGATTAACTTATACATGGATCAATATGGTTAATACAGCTTCTAACAGTAGCTGGGGGGGGGGACTGGGCTAAGAAGTAGAAAGCAGGGGGGTAGAAAAAATGAAACAATTTTACTTTCCTATAATTGTTCTCAGGCACCGACAGATAGCAAGCAAAAAACAAGTAGCCATTTTTTTTCTCCAAACAGGCAGAGGTGAAGGTGCTTATGGGAATTGTAGTCATGAGGGCTGCTGCTATGGAAGTGCTGTACTGTATTACTCACAAAGACTACAACTCCCATAAGCACCTTCATCTCTCTTCCTTCGTGTTTGGAGAATACCTCCATTTCTATGCTGCCTCAGAGGAAAGTGAAAAGGCTCCGTTTTTTGGTTGATTTTCTGTTGCTGCCTCTGAAACAAGTAATTGTTTCATTTTCAAAGAATTGTCATTTTCAAAGAATTTCATACCCTCCAAAGTTTTTCTCTCAACTTATTCATGGGTCATAGCAAATTATATGATTTTTGGCTTAAAACTTGCCCTCGACTTATCCATGAGATCGACTTATACACAAGCATATGCAGTAATTATTTCTAGAATTACAAATTTACTTTGAGGCGCCCTGTCTCTGCTGCTGCTCTGGGGGTGGGGTGTGTGTGTGTTTTTGTAAAAGGGTAATAAATAAAAATGCCACTATTTCATCAAATGACTGTTAGAGTTGTGTGGCTTTGTTTCTTTTATTCACAATGTTTTTGAAATACAAGAGGGGCCACCAATGGAGGTGGGTGGTTGTTGGGAAGCCTGTTAGCAAAAGAATATTAGATCTGCCTGTTCAATTTTACTTAGTATATTTAAAGGTTAATCATTACAGTTAAATATAGTTTAAATCAGGTATTTTGTATGGTTTAAATCAGGTATTTTGAGCCTCAAGGGTGTGTTTGCCCTATTCCAGCTCCGACTTTCCGCCATACAGAAAGTCATCAGGTCTTGGATAAAGATGGGTGAATCAGCTGCACAGACCACTAATTTGCAGGTTTGAGCTGTGGCTTCTCAGTAGCCAGGAAAATGCAGCGCTCGCATGCCCAGAGGCACTCTTATTTTATCATTTCAAATTCAAATTAAATCCTAAAGGACATTAAAGAATAGCAACATAGTCATCCTTAGCACGTTTGGGCCACTCTCGGAGTTGGGGAGAATGGCACACGCCTGTGTGCTGGCCTCTCTGACTCCAAGAGTGATCCAAACATACTTTACGGTGTCCCTTGTGCCAGCCAAACTTTGCTGGCCCAACTGGGCCAGCCTAAATCCAGGTCAGGATTGTGCTCTGAGAAAGGCCTGCGGATGCACTCACAACAGAGGCAAGATTTGAAAACGCCCCCCCCCTTTGAATCCCCAATTCAGAACTCAAGTCTCTTGGAGCTGGTCCAACATAGTGCCTATTATGGCTGTCTGCCACTCTGCATTCAATAATTGCGAGAGTGTCCCCTTCTCAGTGCTTGCAACGGTCAACAGCTTCTCCCGGAACCTTCCAGCATCCTTCCCCTGATTGGCTCTTGCGGTGCCGTGACCCTCTCCGGGCCGTGTTTCAAGAGAGGCCTTTGATGATTTCTCCCTTACTCAACAGCACCGAAAGCTATTATGGTTACTTCTCTTAGAGTTTGCCTATTTGTCCTCAAGCACAACGGTGAGAATTTCCCTGCAAGGGGTGGGCTGGCTGGCTCCAAATAAATTTCACCGCTGCTAAATTCTGGGTCTGTTTATAAAATCAGCTTGGAGTGAACAGATCCTCTACTCTTCCCAGCTTCTAACTTAGGGGGCTGTTTCTACAATCAGAACCTCTGTCCACCGTCCTATACTTCTGCTCGCTTCTGCCTTAGTTTAAATGTCAAAAGGGATTATCGAAAGGATAGAATTATCAGCAGCTGTTGTTTGCTAACTGGAACCTCCATGTTCAGAAGCAGTTTATCTCCAAATGTCAGGTGGGGACACAAGCAACAAAGATGGGCCATCTGCCTTCCTGCCCTGCTTGTGAGTTTCCTGGTGCCATTTGGCTGGCTGGACCATTTGGCGAGGTCAGTGATCGGTGACCTTTTGGGCTCAGTGTGTCAAAACTTAGGAAAAATGCTTAACTCGGCTTTCCTGGTGTGTCAACTCCCCCTCCCAAATAAAACAAAAACAATTCTTTATGTTCATTTATTTAAGCACAAAATACAGTCCATACAATCATGTGTGGTGCTACGTATTACATAAAGAAACATGTAATAATTACAAAAATGAAAAAATGAGTAAAACAAATTCAGTTTTTGTCATGTATTGGTGAATGCTGGTGTGTCACCCCAAACATTGCGGTGTGTCACCTTTGTCACGCGTGTCATAGGTTCACCATCACTGGGCTAGATGGACCCTGGTGGTATCCAGTGGGGCTCTTTTTATGTTGTTGTGTGCTGAACTAATCCATGACCTGAGAAGGCCCAAATCTCCTTTCCCTGCAGCTGAGCTTGTTTTCAGATCTCTCTCCAAGACAGCATGGAAACACCGCTACCAAGAGAACCTCTGAAGAAAGGGGTGAGCTTTGAGAGTCTGGTTGCTTAGCATCTTTGGCAGGCTAGGTCAGGGGTCCGCGAGCTTTCAGCTGCTAGGGCCACATGGCTCTGTTCTGCACTTTTGCTGGGCCAGGGTGGGTCAATTGTAGAAAATAAGATATATAGTGTATTTTTATACATCATTGGAGAAAACAATTTGCAAAAGAAATCCTCCTAGAGCATCCAGCACTTAATCCAGGGCAAAGAAGAGGGTGCACATGGAGGATGGGAATATGAGGAGAAAGGGAACCAGAGTGGTTTGCGGAATTATAATGCCACTGGGCTCAATGGGCCAGTCCAAACTCTTGGTTGGTTGGATGTGGCCTATAGGCTGATGCTGGGGGACTGGTCCCCATTGATGTGCGATTCTTTTCTGTAATGTGAATACAGTCTGCTTGAAAGCCACAGCCATGTATATAATTATATCATTGGTAGAAATGCATGTCAAGTGAGAGGACAAAACAAAGTGTGTGTGTGTGCATGTGCTTGCATGCATGTATGTGCATGCACACAGCCATGTATCCAAGGGGAGGAAAAGACGTGTGCTTCTGTTTGAGATCAGCAGAACTTTGGAATAGCTGTGTCTCAGTTGAGGGCCTGTCTCTTGAAAGTATTGGCGATGGCTTCCTCCATGCACTCGGATCGCAATGTCTGTTGCTCCATCCTGCAGAGGCCAACTTGTTCGCTTGTCCTGGCAACGCTGATTTCCGCCTTCGGATCATATTTCCCGTATGGCTACAACCTCCAGGTCCTAAGCCAGCCAGCTGTGGTAAGATGGCCTTGTAATGTGTACGGCTTCACAGAGCAGGGAGTTGTGCGTAAGATTCAAGTCTTTCTGTTCTGCTGTGCCCTGTCTCATTCTTGTTTTTTAAAATTCTCTCTCTCTCTCTCTCTCTCTCTCTCTCTCTCTCTCTCTCTCTCTCTCTCTCTCTCTCTCT
>JAJKFI010000091.1:5034082-5050305 GCA_029204185.1 Lerista edwardsae
TCTCTCTCTCTCTCTCTCTCTCTCTCTCTCTCTCTCTCTCTCTCTCTGGTAAAAAGTTCTTGTTTGATTTTGCAGGAGAAGTTGGTAATATCTTAGGAAAATGTTGTAAGCGTCCACATTGTGGACCAGGGTAGCGATGATGAATACAAAGAAGCATTTAGAGCATGCTTTTGAGCACTTCCTGTTCTCACATAAGTTTCAGTCTCTTAAAGTCTCTGGGTGAAGGACATGCACATCAACACAGAAAGGCACCTGCTTGGATGTCTTCCTCCTCCTTCTCCCTATCCAGACGGCAAAGATGCCCATTGGACCCTGGCTGGCTTAATGGGAGAAAATAGAGAGAAGCAATGGACTGTTCTGCTTCTTTTCCCAGTGCCAGTTCCTGATTCCCAGATGTTCAGCCCTCCAAAGCTCTGTTGGGAACTGGGGCATCCAGAAACTGTAAAAGGAGCACCAGGAGTTTAGCACTAGCATGTGGCTCCCACCCTCCACCCCCCCCCTTGCCGCCTGTTAAGCAGGAGCTTCCCAGGCTGGCAGCGGAGTACATCATCTCTCTCTGTGCTGGGCTGGAGGGGTGTGGCAGTGGGCTCAGGGGACCAAGCATCCCGAGCCTGCCATTCCCCCCCCCCACCTGCCACTCCATGCGAGCTGCATCACCTGCTTTGTGCTTCTGGGCTTCTGTCCCCGCAAAAGCTCAAACTGACCCTGGGCAATATTCCTGCTTCCCAGTTTCCCAAATAAGTCTTGCAGTAGTTATTTTAATAGTCTTAGTACTGATGATTTTGCATCCCGGAGTAGACTATTTTCAGGCACCGAAGCTAAGGAACAGGTTACAGCTTTGTAATTTGAATGCTATGAGAAACAAGGAGAAGCGCTTATACCAAACCCGGGTTGTTGCCAAGCAGCATGTACAGAAAACCCAAGTACTGATCTGTAAGTGTGTCTCTTATAGCTCATTCAGTACTTCTACAACGTAACCTATCGCCAGAGAACCCATATGTACATAGATGAAAACTTGCTCAACTTTTTGTGGGACATCACAATCTCCTTCTTTCCGATTGGCGGACTCGTTGGGTCTCTTCTGAGTGGCCCCCTGGCAGATACTTATGGCAGGTACGGCACTACCTTTGCACAATATTTTGTGATCGGTTCTCCCAGGGTTTCTGTCGGCACGATGGGAGGACTGCATAGCTACCCCAGGGGAGGGGAAATAGTAAAGACGATTATGCCATGTCATTGATTAGATAGGCTTCCTGAGACTTGCAATGGGCAGGGGGCAGTCAGAAAGGCCAAAGGAAGTGAAAGAAAAGGGTTCCGTTCCAGGAACATTAAATCAAATCTATTTAAAAAACAAAGATGTTCCTTTAATGAGCAGTCAGCCTTTTTTTTTTTTTTAAAGCCTCTCTTACCATGGCAATGTGGCTGCAGGCTTTCTCCAGGGGCTCAGAACTCACAGGCTCTGTATGGCCCCTGTATGGATGCTCAATGACGGGACAGGCTGTCCCTTCCATTTCATGTCTTCCTCCTCCTCCTCCTCCTCCTCCTCCTCCTCCTCCTCCTCCCTATCCAAACAGCAAAGCTGCCCATTGGACCCAATTAGAAATCGTTTCAAATGAATGAATAAATAAATGAATAAATAAAGGCATTCGTCAGCATCTCTCTGCAACTCATTCACTGTCGTTTCAGGAAAATAACCCTAGTGGGCACTAGCGTTCTGTCTTTCATCGCAGCAGCCTTTATGACTTGCTCCAAAATATCACACACTTATGAACTAATGTTCGTTGCACGAGTGATAATTGGTTTATGTGCAGGTGAGTCCTAAGTTCAGTCATGTCCAGTACACTTTATTAATGAAGGAAAGCTGCTGGGGCTGATTCCTGCCGGGAACCCCTTGCCCTTCCGTCTGGGAGTATCTTTGCTCATTAATCCAGGGGCCAGCACCTACTCAGCTGTAGCAGAAGCACCCCTGCTGTCACACTCCAGAGCTGTAATTTAGAGTTCAAAAATGTATTATTATTCCTGTTGCAAAATTATTGATGAAAGAAATAACTTGAAAACCTGCTCCTAGGTGCAGAATTGAGATTATTTTATTGATGCATTTGATATATACAGTACAAGACCTTCCAGCCCAAGGGCTTTGTGAGGGTAACAGTATGTTAAGGATTCTATCTTCTCTCCAGTTACCAACAGCTGGTTTGAATAAAAGAAAACCTCATGCCCCTTCTAAAAGAGGTACCAGATGTGCCGCATGGAGCTAAGCATCATCATCATCCCAAGGGCACCAGAGGCTATGATTCTGTACATAGTTTGGGTGAATTTAATATCCGGTTTGGGAATACGACTGCAGCTCTGTGGAAAAGCACACACCTGAATCACTAAGGGCTCTGCTTCAACCCCTGGAAACAGCAGGCAGGGCTGGGGAAGGCGCTTTTTGGCCTGAGACCCCGGAGATCTGCTGCCAGCCAGGGAAAACAGGGTGGAACTAGCTGGGCCAAGGCTCTGACAGTGGCTGGCAGCTTCCAACGCTCAGTTTTATGCAGCCCATGGAATGGCAGGGACGGAAAAGCACCTTGCTGAATTGAATGGGGAACATGGTAGGCAATTGCAATTGCCTGTTGTTGTCTATTGGGCCTTCCTTGATTCCCTGCAAATGTTCATATGTTTCTGTGTATGCCACATGTCTATCATGAATTATCCCTTGATTTACCATGTAACTAGGCATATCCTCCTGTGTCGTTCCCATGTACCTTGCCGAGATGGCGCCTCCAAACCTGCGGGGAGCCATTGTTATGGTGGCTCATCTCTTTTTCACAATTGGTATCCTGATGGCTCAAGTCTTTGGTCTGCAACAAGTCCTAGGGACTGCGACAGGTAAATCACAAGCTGTGCCCTTTGGCCTGTTGCAGATCAGGTGTACCATTGCAGGTCATAACTGTATCTTCTTGCACAGGTTGGCCACTGCTCTTAGGCCTCATTGGGATCCCAGCATTCCTTCAAACTGTGCTGCTGCCCTCCTTCCCTGAAAGTCCCAGGTTTCTACTGATTCAGGAGCAAAATGAAGTGACTGCCAGGCGAGGTACAATGCCCTTGAAATTCCTGGGGGCCTGTGGTTGTAGCTGTGACGTCGGACACGACAGCTGTCGTGTAGCGGTGATGTCAAGCTAAAGAGAAGCCACTTGTCCCACATCCTAACTTGATGTTTCTACCTCTCCTCCTATTCAGCCCTGAGGGAGCTGAGAGGCTGGGACGATGTGGAGGATGAGATGGAAGATCTTCGCCGAGAGGACTTTGCTGACAGCGCAGAGAGACCCATGAATATTTTCAAACTTATGTGTTTCCGACAGCTGCGGTGGCAGGTCTTCTCTGTCATTGTACTAGTCTTTGGCCAGCAGCTCACTGGCATCAATGTAGTAAGTCCCAAGAGGTTAGTGGGGAGGAAGCTAGGAAGAACATGGGCACTGGGGCTGGTTTTGATTTAGCAAAATTCAAAGGCTCAGATGTGAGTGTTCTCCTGCGTTGTCTAGAGACAGCAAAGACATTCAGGGCCCAATCCCAGCCAACATTCCAGCGCCGAAGCAGCCCCAAGGTAAGGGAACAAGCATCCCCTTATCGTGACTGCCCCCCCCATTGCAGAATGTAGTGCACGCTCTGTTGGCAAGGCTGCTGGAAGGTTGCACAGGATTGGGCCCTTGGGGTACTAAAGAGGTACTAAATGATAAACAAAGAGAACCTACTCACAGTTCAAAGGTAATGGCGTCTGATAGGAGCAGTCCAGCTGGCAGGGTCGTTTAGGCTCCCGTTTATCTCTTGTAGAACAGGGCAAGGTTAACCACAGCAAATAGCTGAAGGCTCCGAAGTCATTCTAGTAGACTGATAAAAAATTGTAAAGGGAAATAAAAACAGCCCTAGAGTATAAAAACAAAAGAAGTGATAAAGATGGCGGAGCTCCAACTCCGACGTCTTCTCGGCTAGGAATCTCCCACGTGACCTCGGGCCCTTAGAGTATTTTCAGGCCCAGACTTTAACTGCGGGCCTTCTGTCGTCCATAAAACACTCTATCTCTAGGGATGGCCAATGGCGGGCACCATTTTGTTCTCCAGATGCGTGTACGGGGGTCAGTACAATGGCCTCATGGATGATCCAGCTCTGTCGTGAAATTGGCATCACCTAGTGGTATAAGCCTCACAGATATGGAATTCCTTCCCTGAGATATGGGGTCCTTGGGGCAATCTTGACCTGAGCATCAGCAGACTGCTGGTAGTTTGTCCCTTTCCCAAACTAGCGTGGCTTTATATTAACGTTTCGAGGAACTACTCCAGGAAAATTGCAACTTCTTTTTCTTATGAAGCGAAATCATAGGCAAAAATTCACATATTCTTTTAAGCCAACATTACTGGTAACGCGCATGGGGGAAAATGTGGGTTGGACACACGGTGGTAGCCTTGTAGGGTCCTGATTCTGAAAAGAGTGGTGTTGAGAACCTTTAATCTTTCCAAGGGTCTGTTGACCCTTTTGACTTCTACAGTTCCTGTTCACTGTGGCTCTCGCTTATGCTTCAAATGTGAGTCAGGTATGCTCCTTCAGCATGTCAGCAGAATGTAGGGAGACAAGGGCTTGACCAGGGTTTACTGACTGGGTTGTTGTGAGGCTGTGAGGTCCATTTGGGCAGGAGAGAAAACTGGTGTAGCCTTTGATGAGCTCCTTCATCAAAATTCACACCGCAGTTGAGTCAACAAAATGAGCCCTTCCTCGCCTGGGGAAAAAGGAATGTGGCATTTCAAAAGCAAAAAGTATGGAATGTGAAAACTTTCACATTAAGTAGAGCTGACGTTCAGATTCATTCACATCCCCTAAATCTCTGCCAGGAGTAGCTAAACCTTTTGGTTGCTATGGCTGATTGCAGGTGCACCATTATCTGGAGAGTATCTACCTGTCTACAGGAATAGAAGAATACTACGTTCAATATTTTGGTGTGATGGTGCCCATGGCCCTTGTGTTAGTGACCTTAGGAATGGTGAGCTTTTTTTATCCCTGAAGAGGATATTTTGACTGCTAACTTGAATATTGGTTTTCTGCTAGTTTAGCTGAACGGGTTCTGGGGATCATAGTTTGGCAAGGGTTCTGATGCTGGGGATGTGCTTTTTTGGTTACAGATCATAATAAAAATGCCACATTTTTATGGCACTTTAAAGCAATTGGGGCACTTCACATGTGTTCCCGTATCGTAGTTCTTGCAACAGGTCTTATAGGGTTTGAGAGGGAGGAAAGGGAAAAGATGGCAGGCTAAGCAGAGGAAGACTATGTGATTCTTCCAGTTATGCATATTGAAAATTTAGTTTCAGGAGGGAACAGGGACATTCAGTTTGGCTGAATTGTTCAGGGCAATTGAGCTTCAGGGCAAAATGGGGAATTCAGCCCACCCAGCTCTCTGATCCACCCCACCACAGGGGATTCTGAGGACCTCTTGCTCTCTGGGGCTCTCACACCCACTTTCCTGCCTTTGTATTTTCTAGATATTTGTTGTCGATTCTTGGGGGCGAAAGTGCCTGCTTCTCATCGGCTTTGGAATATGCAGCTTCACCTGTGTTTTCTTAACCATGAGCCTTGACCTTGAGGTCTGTAACTCAGAGCTGAGCATCACATAGTGGCTGGTCATATACTTGACAAAACGATATGTGCTCTGGAACACTGGATTTGAGTGGAGGAGCGGGCAGGAACATAGTTTCCAGGTCTTCCCTGAAAAGATTGCTTGCCCACTGTCCCCTACTTAACAGGGGCATCTGTTGCATTCTTTGGGCCTGTAATACGCTTCAAGAAGGGATGCCACTTGCAAGAAAGGGGCACTTGGCAGCCTTGCTTGTGCATGAGAGAAAAGGGATCATTTTTCTTCAACAGCGCAACATCCCATGGATGGCTTATCTCAACACAGCTTTTGTCATCCTCTTCCTCGTTGGACACGCCATCGGGCCAGGTAAGTGCTCAGATGATGTACTGAGAGTGCTTGGAGGATGTGTGAGCTACGAACGGGGTGGATACCTTGGGGAATACCTTGGCAAAGGACATTGAACATTTTGATCCTTTCCCTTAACCAGCTTCCATTCCTGGTTTGGTAACAGCAGAACTCTTCCTTCAGTCTTCCCGGTCCTCAGCCTATGTGATTGGAGCATCTCTGCACTGGCTCTGCAGCTTTATAACAGTGCTTGTGTTCCTCCATATAGAGGTATGTGATTTTGCAGATCTGCTTTCAGGGGAACAGATGGTTGAATTGGCAAACCAAGCACAGCCCCGTGTCCTGAAAAACCTCAAATGAAACTGTGTTTTTAAACTGATCAATTCATTTTTACTTGTTGCCCTGAACAATTCAGGGTTTGAGATGCCTTCAGATTCACTTGCAAATAACAGACACGTTCATCTTACGCACAGTTTCATTTGAGGTGTAGTGGATAGACTGGAATTCTAATCTCCAGTTAGTCATGAAACCCACTGCCTGCTCTTGATTAATATGTCATTATCCTTAAACTCAGCCTGCTGTCAAGGGGTCTAGTTGTGATCTAGAAACCTTGTGGTCCGTGAGTTTTTGTGAACTGTCTTCACGATTATGAACTATGTCTTCAGGAGTCACAGCCCTCTTCAGGCCCTTGCGATTAGCAGACATTGTGAAGCCTTTGGACTGGACTGGCCATAGAAGAAATATAAGCAGCCTGGACTTCTGCTTTTGCCTGCTCAGCAGAGCTATATCTTCTGCACCCTGAGCTCCTCCAAGCTCCCGCTCAAAGCGCTTCCTCCAGCCATTGACTGCAGAAATCCTAGCTAGAGAAACCACACTCTGCAGCTAGTACATTCTTTTCCAGCTTGACCCTGCTACCTCCCTTCCAAAGGTTCAAAGAATGAGACATCTCATGAAAGAAGGCCAAGAAGATGCACCTGTGATAAATCAATACTTCTCTGCATTGCAATGATGTTCTTCTCTCTTTCTCCTTTTTCCTCTGTAGCAAAAACTGTGGACCTATACGTTCCTTATCTTCTTGCCTTTCTGCATAGCTACCTTTTTTTACATTTTAAAAGTGATCCCGGAAACCAAGAACAAGACCTTTCTGGAGATCAGGGCAAGCCTGGCCAAGAGTAGGCAGCATTAATGCACAGACAGATGGACAACTTGGGGGGGGGTATTCTTTACAATATTTCTATTTCGTCAGGATAAGCATAAAAAACATGAAAGATAGCAAGAGGACCCTTTCTGTTGTCCTGCAGTCGGTTCTGCCGGCGCATTGCTGACTGCAGGTTCCTATCTAGTCCAAAGGAGCAGCCTGGCCTCTGGTCTTCCTCCATACAGGCTTTCCTGCAGGCCTGCTATTAGTATCTATTTTTATTACCTTATAAAGTATATGCACCATTACAGAGGAAAGTGTGTGTGTGTTTGCACGCGTGAATTTTATTTTAATAACATTGGGGCCCTGACTAACCAGCGCAAACCTTCTGGGCTTCATTCCTGTTCAAATCCACTCCCCGACTTCACTCACCGAGCCCCACCTGGCTTGCTCAGGGTTCAGGTAGATTTAAAATAACAACTTCCACCTCATAAGAAGAGCCCTGCTGGATCAGGCCAAAGGCCCATCTAGTCCAGCTTCCTGTATCTCACAGCAGCTCACCAGGTGCCCCAGGGAGGCATGAGACAACAAGATGCTTGGGTCCTGTTGCCACTCCCTTGCACCCAGTACTCTGACATAGCCTACTACTGATGTAAGGAGGTTGCACAATCCATCATTGCCTATAGTCCACCTCAAGGCCTCACTAAGGCACTGGAAGCTGTCAGCCCATTTGTCCAGCACTGACTGGCAGCAGCTCTCATCAGACAGGGGTCTTTCCCAGCTCTGCCTTGTGCCGCAGCTAGTAATCAAACCCCAGACCTCCTGCATGCAAAGCAGGAGTTCTTCCATTGACCAACACCTGTGTCCTTTTCCTGCTTCACAGTGTCTGTGAAGTGATGGTTGAGCTGCTGGCATTGCCTGAAGCTAAGCAGGAGAACCTGTGGTTTGTTTTTGGACGGGAGACAGAGCTGATTACTCACTGCAAGTGAGAGTTGCGGGGGAGCGTGTGAGAAGGCCAACTGGCAAAAGAACGGAATATGACTTTGAGGACCAGGCTTGACTTGCAATTGCCTGCTGAGGTTTGATGGCAGCCAGCCAGAGGAGAGAACCACACTGTGAAGGCTACAACTGGGACTGAGGATTGGCGGATCACAAGAATAGTGTATAGTTGTAAAAACCCCATTGAAAATGGTGGTTTAGACTAGCCTGCTCATGTAAGCCGCCTTGGGCATTTGCTTCAGCAAGGGAAAGGTGGTGTATAAATTCTTCAAATAAATAAAATAAAGGTGAACCATGTTTAGCACGTTAGCTGCCACCACGTGACCCTGGAAATCCAAGGTAGCAGGAGGTGTGGTCTGGAGGTTGAGCTGTTGCCTTTGCCTGAAGATGCTAAGCAGGATCAGCCTTGGATTCGCCTTGGATGGGAGACCGGACGTCCCTGACAAAGCTTGTGGAGGAATGGGAGGAGTCAGCTGACAAAGAACTGGCCAAGGTGTGATTTGTGGTGGACTGTGAAGGCTCAGAAGGTGCAAGAGTGCAGCCAGGATCATGACCACACATTGAAAGGAAAACATCTGAAGAAATTGAGGGTTCTGTGAATGGTACATAGAACAAGAATTGTAAAAACCCCAATTGAAAAATGGGGTTTATGAACAGCCTGCCCATGTAAACCACCTTGAGTCCAGTGAAATCTGGAGAAAGGCGGTATAAAAATACATCAAATAAATAAATAAATAGCCCAATACAAACATGAGGAGGGGATAGGTACACTACCCAGGCGTGGGTTGCAAATCCACTACTACAAGGAGAAAAATGGTATAGAGGTCATGTCATGTTCTGGAACGCCCAGTTGATACCAAAATTAATGAAAAAATACCTTTAAAGGCCAACTTCGAGGTTTTTTGCTCCTCCATTGTTGCCCTAGAATGCATTGTTATAGATGCTATACCGCATTCAGCCACTATATGGGGGTGAATAATGGAAGGTAGGAAGGTAGGAAATGGGATTTGGGCCCCGTTTTTCCTTGTTACAAGGCATGTAAAGGTGGACCCTGGTAGCAGTGGTACGTCAAATCAGTGGATACCGAATCCATGGATAACGAGACGTGACTATATCATGCTTGAGGATGGAAGGGAGGAAGGAAGGGCTTGTTTTGAGGCAGCTCCATTTTATCCTCTCTGTATGTATCCCTTGTTTTGCTGTCACTTTGCCTGTACCCGTTCCTGCGGAATGTTACGGGAGGATACATGGTAATTTCAGAGCTTGTGGTGCTTTTCTGACATTGCATTGCAATTCTAAGGTGGGCCAAGAGTTTCCCCACATTGCAGGTAAAGGGTACTCAAATGATTCACGGCAGAGGTGATGCCATGACTCCCAGACTCCTTGCACATCCGTTGGCCACTATACCAAGGCAGCTCTCTTATTATCATGATCCATTCTGCATTATCGTGAGGATGCACTTCTACGCCCACCTCCTTTCTTCTAGCTCCGTGTCCGTTCTCAACTGCCAACAGATTCTGCCGGAATCTTCTGGCACCTGGCTCCTGATTGGCTCTCGTAATGCCATTACCCCTTTGAGCAATTTATTTCAAGAGACAATCAGGTTTGGCTGAGTTTTTCTGCACTCACCCATATAGAAAGCGATGGTCAGTTTCTGTACTCTTGTTTGTCTAAAAAAAACCCAAAACCACCAAATGGGAATTCCTAGAGAAGGTGGGGCAGCTGCCTGTAGATTTCACAGACAAGCACCTCCCCTCAGTTTATGGGCTACCTATACACTCAGTTGAGTCAACTCACTCAGGAAGAGAATCTCTGTATTCTGTCCAGTATTTTCCTAAGCTTCTGCCTTAGGTTACATGTTCAAAGACTCCACTGGAGTTTGAAAAGGATTTCCTCCCATCGCTGCCAGAGGTCTTCATCAAAAGGGATTATCTAAATGTATGGGAAAGGATAGGTTTGTCAGCAGATATTGCTTGCTGAGTGGAACCTCCATATTCAGAAGCAGTTGATCTTCAAATCTCAAGTGCTAGGGCACAAGCAACAATGGTGGGCCGTCTGCCTTCCTGCCCTGTTTATGAGCTTCCTGGTAGCATCTGACTGACTGGACTAAATGGGCTGTGGTGAGATCCAGCAGGGCTCTTTCTGTGTTCTCATGTAAGTTGAATGAGTCGGAGACCTCCTGAGAAGATCCTCATTTCCTTCCCCTGCAGCGGAGCCTAGTTTCTGATTCCTAGCCAAGACAGCATGGAACGCGAGCTATCCAACGCGGCATCAACAAAAGGGGTGAGCTTTGAGGGTTTGGCTGTTCAGGAACTTTTGATCTGTTTTGTTTTCCATGGGGTAGATAGGATCAATAAGTAAGTGGAGAAACTATAATATATGTAATGATATAACTGGTAATCATTTATGTCACATGGGAGGACAAAACAGATCCTATACAGGGGGAACTTTTTTTATCCGTGAGGGTTCTGAGGATGCCAAAAACCATTTATCCAATGTCAAATCTATTTAAAAACCAAAATAGTTCCTTTAATTAGCAGTCAGCATTAAAAAACAAAAAAACACCCCTTCTCTTACCATTGGAACCCAGCTGCAGGTGTTCTTCAGGGGGCTCAGAACAGATTAGTATCCACTCAATCTGAGATACCTCTTCACTTTGCCCTGGAGCCAAGCAATAAATAAGTAAATAAATAAATGCAAAACTGGCATGATTAATTACACTTCCCAGGGTCCCAGGACAGGGGAGGAGGTCTTATTCAAAACTAATTGACTGTAATCATTTCTAAGCCCCTGGAGAATGCCTGTTTTTTTTTTTAAAAAAGGATTGCTAATTAAAGGAACATGTTTAGTAAAACAAAAGGCACTTCTCTTCCCTCTGCACTGAGTCAAATCAGCGGATGGGAAAACTGTGGATGAGAAGGCTATACCTGTATACATCTGTATCAAAGGCAAGGAAAAGGCTAAAAGGATAAACTAGCTTTTAACTGACGGTCAGCAGGACAGTTATTTCTGCCTAGATATTTATCTGATTAGGGCCTGTATCTTTGTGAATATTTACCTTGAACACTTGAGCAACAGTGTCTGCTGTTCCCTTCCTATAGGGACTGACTTGGTCGCTCATTCTGCCTACGCTGATTTCTACCTTTGGATCGTCTTTTCAAAATGGTTACCATTTCTGGGTGATCCACTATCCAAATGTGGTAAGAGATGGCCCTGCAGTGTGTACTGCGCGACTTTTCAGAGTAGGAGTCAGTGCCAAAATGCCAATTCTCCTCATTTATCAAGGATTTCCTCTCACCTTTTGTAAAACGCCACGTTGATAGCATTATATAAAAAATAAACAGTAGCAAACAACAACTGCTCCCCCGCTGCTAATATACAAGAGAGCCACCCCTTTAAAAGCTCTCTGTTTAGCCAATAAGCAGATCTGCCGCCCTAAAACCAAATGTCCTTCTCCCCTAGTTCATACTAAACTTTTACAGAGAGACCTATCAGAAGGAGAACATTGTCGGCCTGCAGGGCAGCATTCTCAATCATCTGTGGCAACTCAACGTTTCTTTCTTCCCACTCGGAGGCATAATTGGATCCTTGTTCATTACCTTCCTGGCAGACCACTGTGGCAGGTACAGAGACCACATTGCGACAGCAGGTGCAGCCTTTTTAGTACACAGTGCTTACCACGATGTTGTGGGGAAACCCACGGCAGCCATGGGTTGGTTGCAATGGGGAACATGATGAAGTCATGTCACCCTTATCTTGTATTTGATGCTGCTGGAGGGGGTGGGAGTGAGGGAGAGGCTGGAGTGCTGCAATCACATGACTCCTGTGACACCTAGTTAAGCCTTGCAGAATCCTTACACCAAGATCGGCTCCAGGAGTGGTAGGGCCCAATGCGCAGCATTCCTGTGGGGGACCCTCACCCTCTCCACGGGGCCGGGGCCCCTCCACTCACCAAGAAGAGCACTTGTGGCGCTTGGAAGAAGTGGGGCACCTGGAAATAGTTGGTGGTGACATGATGACGTCACCGCCAGTTGCTTCCAGGAGGCCCATTTTGGGCAGTTCGAAGGCAGGGGCTGGTGGGAGGGCCCAAGGTAAAACTGTTCTGCTCACCCCACTGACTTACACCCCATATTGATCCTGGCTGCAGCAGCAGGCAATATGCTTGCTGCGCTGGTGAGGGGCCCCCTAAAGCTCGGGGCCCAATGTGACAACATTGGTCACATTGGCTTAAGGCCAGCCCTGCCTTATACCTAAAGGACGATCATGAGTCATGGTTTAAAGGAACAGAGCAGGTGTGCCTTTAACCATTAGGTGATATCACCCATTTTGATATCAAGTGATTCTACACCATAGACACCATCCATCTAACAGGGTTCTCTTTCTGCCCAGTGCCAGTTTCCTTTGTCTTTCAAGGGTTGGCAGCCTTGTGACGTCAGCAGGCCCCAGCTCTTGACTTGATGTGCATGTCCTGTGATGCCTCTGACCTGGCAGCTCTGGTCCTCCTGCTGTGCGAGAGACTTTTGGACCCTTCCTGCAGCCAAAAGGCCAAAGGAGGTGGCAAAAAAGTGTTTTGTGATGGTTAGTGCATGCAAGTTCAGTGCTTCTTCCTGATATCTAACAAACCCAGAAGGAATCAATCCACTAAAAGATGAGGTTCTTTTTAGGGATGAGCCGGACGTGCACAGCTCCTCTCTCACCCCGTGCCTCCTCTGGGATTCCTGTGCTTCTCCACATTGATCTGCCTCCCTTTGCCGCCCCCCTTTGCCATCTTTCTAGGAAAGCGACCTTGCTGATCAACGGCTTTTTCTCCATCATCTCCACGGGCCTCATAGGTTGCTCCAAAGTAGCACACACCTACGAATTCATCATCTTCGCACACATGGTTGTTGGAGTATGTGCGGGTGAGTAAAGGTATTGACTTCCATGGAAGGGTCAAAATGGCTCTTTGTCATGCATGAAGAGCCATAACCCAGCACATGTCTTTGCGGTCATCTCTATCACATGAAGATGCTCTACGTTCTTGCACATGTGACTTATTGTGAAGGATTATCTGATTTATTGTCTACCTAGGCATATCTTCCAGTGTGGTTCCTATGTACCTTGCAGAAGTGGCTCCTCAGAACCTGAGGGGGGGGCATTGTCCTAGTGGATAGGCTGTTTTTCACCATTGGCATTCTGGTGGCTCAGGTAGTTGGTCTTCAGAAAATCTTCGGAGATGAAGAAGGTAAATGGAGGAGCAAGTCCTGGTCAGATGGGTCACATCGCAGCTGCCAGCTGTGAGCTGCTTCAGAAGGAACAGGAAACTGCAAGTCCCTGCTAAGTGAACAAGCCTGAGAAGCTGTGGGTTCACAGTCTCGCTCTTTCCTAAGCCCTTGGGGTGGCAGAGTTTTCATCTCCCAGTCCTGGTTTCTTTAATCCACAACTATAGAAACTAGCATGACTATAAATATTGTAAACCAGAAACCATGGTTTAATTGTGGCTTCCCAACCAGAATGTGAAACCAACTTCAACTCTAGTTTCACAACCTGGTTTGGAGGCCAGCCTTAAACCATGGTTTCTGCTTTCACATGAGCACCAGTTTAAACAAACCAGGATTCATGGTTACGTGAGGAAAGGAGGGGAGGGAAGCAGTGAGCATGTGAGGCTGTATTGTTTCCCATGAGTACTGTGTACTGGCTCTGTTGCCTTCTTGTGCAGGTTGGGTGATACACCTGAGCCTCACTGGGATTCCAGCGGCGTTCCAGATCTTCCTACTGCCCTTCTGTCCCGAAAGTCCTCGGTATCTGCTGATTCAGAAGAGGGATGAAGAGAAAGCCAGGCAAGGTACAATGGTCCAGAACTACACAGAGCCCTCTGCGTGTAGATATCTGAAGTAGCTGTGATAACCCCCAGTCTGTAGAATGGCCCCCCTACATACACCGTTGTGAAAAGCAAGCCATTGTTGGCCCTTCTCCCATGTCATTTTTACTTGAAATTCTTGAGATACTTGAAATTCTCGCCACCCGCCTCCAAATCAAATCCTTTCTGCCTCTCCCTCCCTCCAGTCCTGAAGAAGCTGAGAGGCTGGGATGATGTGGAGAATGAGATCGAAGAGCTCTACGATGAGGACCTCTGCGATGAGACGGAGAAGCCCATGAGCCCCCTCAAACTCATCGGCTTCTACGCCCTGCGGTCTAACGTCTGCTCTGTCATTGTGATGATAACCAGCCATCAACTCGGCGGCATCCATCTGGCAAGTTAAGCAAGAGCCCAAGAAGTTAGGAGGTTGAGCCAGAGACACAGGCAGGGCCCAGAGGCTGGGGCGTGAGGATCGCTTTCTTTTTCTTCCCTGAATCGTCAGCTTTTGTCTTACAGACAAGGAAATCCAGGCAGCTCTCAGGCCCTCATTTTCCAGAAAGCCTTCCAAAAGTCCCTGTGTGTCTTGTCGGCCCATTTCTGGGCACCATTTTATTTACATGGGATTAGAAGAGCCTCCCCCATGCCATGTAATTATTATCGGTAATTACTATATCGCCTAATGGTATAGGCTTCACAGGTACAGAATACCTATGCTCAGGTAGTATGCACAGGGGCGATCCTGGGGGGGGCACACCTGGGGGTATAATCCTAGTCTGCTGCCCCACACCTGCCTGCTCTCCAGCAACCCCACCCCACCACATGGCTTCCTGGTGCCCCACCCCTCCAATACACAGAGGAACGTGTGTGCGTGCGTGCATCGTGTCGCCGCACCCCCAAGCCCAGCCCCTGGGTCATTTTCCCCATTCCGCCCCCCTCCAGGTCTGCCACTGTCTGGCCCTTTGGCTTTCCAGAATTATGGCCTCACGTGAGAATGTTTTCTCTTAAAAATATTGATTGAAGGAACTGGAATTCAGCCACCGAGGAGGAGAAAGTAGCTAGAATTCAAGGCCTTGTCTTCCAGGAAGCAAAATCCTTCTCGAGGATGGGCAGTTGATATCAAGGGCTCTGTGCAAGAGTCTTCACCACCCCAAAATTTTGCATCGCCATTATGTTTTCTGGGCAGCCACATCAGACTTTTGGTTCTTGCGCTCTGATTTCAGGTGTACTTTTATATGGAGAGGATCTATACGTCCACAGGGGTACAGCAGCAGGATATGTGGTATATCGCTACACCAGTAACCACGCTCCTCGTGTTAGTGACCGTGGTCATGGTAAGCCTCTTCTCTGTCTTACGTGTATCCTGATGTTTGACGTCAACTGACCAAACACCAACCGGACTGTTTCATGGCCACGAATTCGAGCAAGAGGGGAGGCCCGGACTCTTCCCACTGCATCAGGCTGGTTTGCAGTGGCCTCGTGCTCCCCAACACTTCCCCGCCACTTACACCACTTATTAGGTCGACCCCTAGAACCCTAGAACTTTAAATTGGATTCTCGGGCTGTGTTGGGTCTTAATTATGTCCAGCAGAAATTTGCCAAGGGCAGTCAAAGAATCCACATCAGTCCACTGTAAAATAGAACTAAAATAAGCTTCATCGGTAAGCCAAGGCTTTTGTTGTGGGAAGGAGGCGAAAAATTTATCCCTCACAGCCGAATGAAGTGGACAGTGAAAGAAAATGTGGGGTAGTGTCTCTACGGCATTCATCGAGCAGGGACATAGTCTATCATTAAAGGGAATGTTGTTAAATCGGCCCGTTAGCACCGCTGAAGGAATTGAATTAGAACGGGCCAAAGATATCGCCCTTCTGACTTCGGAATTATACGGTAGAGAAATATAAACAGGCGGCCTGCCTACCACCAAAGGAAGATTCCAAAACAAAGGAGAGCAGGATCTATTTGCAACTCTTAATAGGTCTTGTGAGTTGATATCGGCCAACCTTTGTCTGACAGTTCTTAGGGCAGCCTGGAACGAGAGGGTCCCTAGGATGTCCGGGTTTAAACCGAACTGTTTGATCTTCCTAAGCCAACCGTCGGCAGGGGGGCAGCAATCTTTTTTAAGGTGGTATAATAGGCTTGTTGGACAGGTGTCAAAATACACTCTTAGCCAATACTTAAAAGTCCTGTACCAGGCTACATCTTCGACTGGGAGTTGACCCGTCTCGACTGGGAGTTGACCTGTATTTTGTGTTTTGTGTGTGTGTGTGTGTGTGTGTGTGTGTGTGTGTGTGTGTGTGTGT
>JAJKFI010000091.1:5050315-5070925 GCA_029204185.1 Lerista edwardsae
TGTGTGTGTGTGTGTGTGTGTGTGTGTGTGTGTGTGTGTGTGTGTGTTTGTAAGTGTCTGTTATGCCAATAAAGGTTATTATCTTATCTTATCTCACTTCCCCGCCTTCGTATTTTCTAGATTTATGTGATTGATTGTGGGGGTCGGAGGTTTCCACTTCTCCTTGGCCTTGGCATCTGCAGCCTCTCCTGTGTTTCGTTGACTGTGAGCCTTGAACTGCAGGTTTGTAACTTGAAGCCTTCTAGCCACCCAAGCAGACTTTGTAGCTTCCAAAAAGAGAGGAGCAAGCCATCAGCAGACCCTTCCCTGGGCAAGAGTTGGCCATAGTCCTTAAAAAAAAATAACGGTGGAGTTGAGTTTTTTTTTTTTTTAAAAAAAGGACCACTTTTCTCCAACAGAGCAACATCCCATGGATGTCTTACGTCAGCACAGCTTTTGCCATCCTCTTCCTCTTTGGACAAGCCATCGGGCCTGGTAAATGCTCAAATGATGTACTGGAGGAAATGCAAATGGGGTGGATACTTTGGTGAATCGATGCAAAATAGGATTCAACAACTCGATTCTTTCTACCCAGGTCCTGTTCCCATCCTGATGACATCAGAACTGTTCCTTCAGTCATCCCGAGCTTCAGGCTGTACAATTGGGGGGGCTTGTACATTGGATATTGTGCTTTATTTCTGACTTGACGCTCCATATTTTAGAGGTGTGTGCACAGGATCATATGAAGAACCCTACTGGATCTAGTCAAGGGCATAACTACAGCATGTAGTTAGTTTGTGGAACTCCTTGCCACAGGATGCCTTTAATAGGAGACTGGACAGGTTACAAGCCGTGATGGGTATATGCAACCTCCCAGAAGTAGGCTATCTCAGAGTGCCAGGTGCAAGGGAGTAGTAACAAGATGCATGCATCCTATTATCTTCTGTCTACCCTGAGGCATCAGGGGGTCCTCTGTAATATACTGTAGTATATGATATGTGATATACTGTGATATACAGGAAGCTGGACTAGATGGGCTTTTGGTCTGATCCAGTGGGGCTTTTCTTATGCTCTTATATCTAATCCAGGTTCCTATGTTTCTGTGCTTCTGGGAGCACAAATGACCACACAATCCCTATATCTTGTTGCCATTCCCTTGCACCTGGCACTCAGAGAAAACCTACCTCTAAAAGCCAGAGCATGTGTACACTGTTACTTGTAACCTGTCATGGAATTTTCTCCATTCGTCCCCCTTTAAAGGCATCTGGGCCAGCTGCCATCACCACATGCTGTGGTAAGGAGTTCCATAGATTAATTAGATGCTGGCACGCATGTGATTTTGCAAATCCAAAATTTGGGAAATGGAAGAACTGAATCAGCAAATCAAGCCCAGTGCCATCCAGAGGCAGATCTAAGGGAGGGCAAAGCTCTAAGTTTTGCAAGAAGCCTTACCCTGTCATGTAAATCCCTCCTCTCCTTTGCTGCTGTAGCCAGTAAGCAACGCCATGATGTTGCTTTTCCCTGTGAGGATTGGCCAAAACGGTGCAGGAGAGGAGTGATTTCCACTGCAAGGTAAGGCTTCTTGCAACACTTAGAGCTTTGCCCTCCCTGTAGATCCGCCTCTTGTGCCATCAAACCCTAAAACTTAGATGAGGAGGGATAGCAGCAGGGAAGGGGTAGCAGAATGCACACACTCATGGGTGCACATACAAAAAGGGGTAAAGGGGGGGATGGAAAATTTGGGCACTGCTTTGGGTGCCGTTTGGTTTGGGCTGGGACTATGGAGATCCTTTGAAAACAATGGCCAAGTGAATAGTGCAGCTAATAGAGAAATACATGTCTACGTTGAGCTTGTATCCATTTTATGCATCTTTTTTCTTTTTCCCTTTCTCTCCTCTTAGCAACCTCTCAGGTCCTACATGTTCCTCGTCATCAGCTTGCCTGTCGCTGTAGCCACTTTTTACTACGTCTTCAAGGCTATCCCAGAAACTAAGAAATTGTCCTTTCTGGAAATCAGGGGGCTCCTGGCAATCCAAAAAAGCAGGAAAATTCTGGTCAGGGGGCAGATGAGCATGTAAAAAAATTGGAAGGCATCTATATAGTATTGATAGTTGGGAATAATAAAAAAGATAGAGTCCAAAAAAATTCCAAAAAATTGTTTTAAGAGCTCTTACTATGCAATCCAATATACATTTCGGCCCCAATCCTGAACGCTTCAGCACCAGCAATACCTACCAGGGCTGGGTTTCTCAAATGTGCCATAAAGCACAGTCATGTCACCTGCTCCACTACCAGCCGGCGGTAAGCATTCTTAGGGGTGGGGGAGGCAGGGAGTAGGCAGAACTGGGTGGAGAGGATCAGGCCCAGGAGGGGATTGGGGATGGTGGCAGTCTCTGCCACCAAATCCTAACCCACCCTCTTGAGCCAAGCAACCCAACACGGAGGTCCTTGGCTCTGTGCCTGCTAAAATGCAGGCACAGAACCAAGGAGACCGACTGACACTACAGCCGTGTTACATGCAGTAGAGTAAGGGAGCAAAATACTCCCTTCCTCCAAGGCAGTGGTTCCCAAACTGTGGGTCACAAGCTGATTTTTGGTGGGTCTTGAAAAGTTTTTGAAACATTAAAAACTTTGCAAGCAGCCTTGCCCAGTTTGCAGAAGAAAGTCAAAAGCTGGAATGCTAACCTGTGATATGAGGTAATCTTCATAAAAATGCCACACATATACTATACGTAAGGTCTGTGGCAGCCTTGGGAGCACAGGATCCCAATTATTTATAATAATAAAAACTTTTGGGGGCATCTAGTAGGACATGACAGATTGTTGTTTTAAAAATTGGGTCCCTGTGCTAAAAAAATCGGGAATCACTGCCCCAAGGAGACTGTGGGGGCTGCCTTGGTTTGCCACAGGATATAGTGGTTGCTGTTTGGTGCCTTTGTTCCTCTTGACCCTGAGGAGTTCAGGATGGACTTGCCGGTCAGTCCCACTGAGTTCAATGCTAACTCCCAGGTAAAAATGCACAGGATTGCAGCCTTATTGTTCTTCAGCTTGACCTGGCTCTGTTTACACAGTGAAGAGAGACGCTTCTTTTCTGGTCTGAAGGAATAACTTCCTCTTTTGTTCACTGCATAACGCTGTCGTCTGTCATGCCACAGAACATGGGCAGCAGGCAGATAATTACAAAGTTGAACACTTGGTTTACCAGGCTTCAGAAACAATTGACATTTTCTGCTTCAAAATGCAACAGAGGGACAAAACTGGGAAAATCAAAGTTAGGAGGGGGCCAGAATTGTCCATGGTAAATGGAGACATTGGGGAGGGGGGGTATGTATTACTGCGGGGAAGGGTTTGAAAACTTCTCCAAATCACACATGTCCCAGAGAACCTGACCATTCTAGAGGAATAGGGTGGGAAATTCAGTGCTCCTCTTACAAATAAGTAAGCACCTGCTCTCTAGGTTTGGAAATAAGTACACGACAGATAAGGACATGAAAGGCTGAGGGAAAAGGTTACTTAGCAGGAGGAGGACAAAGGACTACATCATAATAACTGTGCAGTGCTTTAAACACAGAGAAAGTACTTGGCAAATATATTTATTGGAAGGTGTGACGTGATAACAGAAGAAGAAGCATGCCTCTGGGGGAAGGGTGTTGCTGACTATAGGCTGCTCGCACATCTGGCGTTCAGGTGGTGTCCCAGCCATCTTTGTTTGAGTGTTGATGACCAGAAAGTCGATAAGGTCTTGGCAGGGCAAAATTAGCAGTTCGAAAGCACCTAAATGCAAGTAGATGAATAGGGACCACTTCGGTGGGAAGGTAACTGTGTTCCGTGCGCTACGGCGTAGAGTCATGCCAGCCACATGAGCACGGAAGCTTGTCCTCCGACAAAATGCCGGCTCAACAGGCTTTGAAATGGAGATGAGCACCGCCCCCTACAGTCGGTCACGACTAGACCGTTCGGTCGTGGGGAAACCTTTACCTTTTAAGGCAAAATTGGGAGTAAGGAAACCCTGACCTGCAGTTGCAGTGCTATACCAGCTCTCTGCACTAGTTCCCATTAAGTCCTGGAGAACGGCACAGTTGTAGACCTGCCAAGGTTGGCCTGGTGTCATTAATGATTCCTGAAGCAATTCCAGAGATGTTAACAGGATCTCTAAGAATTTCCAACATGACATCATGCTGAACCAGGCCAGAGTTGGCAAGCCAAAATCCTAATTTTTAGCCCTTGCAGCTTGAGTGCTGAGCAGGCATTACAAACATAGCAATCCTATCAGCAGCATAAGGTAGGTCAAGATGATATGATCCCAGCGATGTAAATGGGTGAGGCTGGAGCGAGAGGGCTTTGCTTCAGTTCATGGTAGAGCCTTCCTCATGGACAGTGTCTAAGCCACTATCTATTTTTCACATTTTTACACCACCCTCCCTCCAACGAGCTCAGGATGATGTACATGGTTCCTTCCCTCCTTTTGTCCTCAAAACAACCCTGTGAGAGGGTGAGGCTGATAAAAAAACCTCACATTGTTGCTCAGTGAGGATTTGAACCTGGTTTTGCCAAGTCTACGTCCAACACCAGAACTCTTGGCCACCACTTGGCTATATAACCAAGGGCTATGTAGCCCTTTACGGCTCGGGCCCAGGGTATTTGAGGGACCGCCTCCTTCCATATAATCTTGCCCATACTCTTAGGTCATCTGGGGGGGGCCCTTTTGACAGTGCTGCCACCAGGAGAGGTGAGAGGGGTGGCGGCCAGGAATAGGGCCTTCTCGGTGGTGGCCCCCCGACTTTGGAATGCCCTCCCCTTAGAATTAAGAACTGCTCCCTCTCTGACAACATTCTGGCGGGGGTTGAAGACATTTTTATTCCAGCAAGCTTTTAAATCTTGACAGGCAGGCTGGCATTTTTTACATTTTTACATTTTTTAAATTATGGGATCCACGGGGCTTAAATTTTAACTGTTTTTAAACATTGTTTTTAATATGTTTTAATTGTGTATATTGTGGCTGTATTGCCTTTTAAATCTTGTAAGCCGCCTTGTGTGCCTTCGGGCAGAAAGGCGGGGTAGAAATCGAATAAATAAAATAATAAATAATAACGCTATTATAGCAGTAACTGATCTTATATTAGCAGTTAAATGATTGTGAAGGGCTCTTCCCCGACCCACAGACCTTCCTCACTGAGCTTGTGCCTGAAGCCAGCTCGCAACTGTCAACAGCTTCCCCCGGAACCTTCCAGCATCCTTCTCCTGATTGGTTCTTTCATCTCTTTGAGTCGATTATTTCAAGAAAAAATAAGGAATGGTGGAGCTCCCCTTTACAAGCCACTACAGAAAGTGCCGGTCAGTCTGCCTCTCCTTTGCCTATTTTGTCCCCAGTCACCTGGGTGGGAAGGATGTCCTCCTTCACAGAGCAGGGCAGCTTCCTGGATGCACACTGCCTCATTACTGAGTTGCGAGTCTCTTTCTGCCACTGCTGTTCAGCCAGCTGATGGTATTTTGCAGGGGAGCGCATGGCCTCAGGCCTTGTTGATTCTTTGACGTGTTTGAAGTGCCACCTTGGCCATGATGACCGCATGGCACTGCTCTGCTCACACAGGAAGCTGGGTGTGACCCCAAGGCAACCTGACCCCTGTCCTTGGAGAGGGGGTGGGTTGGAGAAGGAGGACATCCAGTGGAGGAGAGACCAGGAGGCAACAGCAACAGCAGGAGTTTCTCCCTCACTGCAGGAAAGATTCTGTGGTGTGAGCCAGAGAAAGGGCTCGCAAAAGACCCTTTGGTTTGTGTAGTCAAATAACCTGCTGGGCAGAACCGCTCTCTCCAGCTTCTGCCGTCGCTTCAATGTGCAAAAGGTATATCAGAGATTTCAGGCGGTGCCCTCCCAGGAACGTTCAGTGCCACAGGCTGAGATGAAGTCTTAAAAACCGTCCAGGATGTTCATGTAGGAGTGACGTCTACGGTAGACGGTCTACCCCTAGTCATCAAACATACCAGCCAAGCAGGACCCCTGTGTTGAGAGACTGTGTGCCTCCACTCCAAGGTACTGGGAGATCTGAGAGGGCAAGTCAGTATCTTTGTGCTGCGTTTGAAAGCTTTTTAGAGGCATCAGTCTGGCTGCTTTTGAAAACCGGATTGTCTGATCCAGCAGAACCATTCTTACATTGGTATCTGCAGCTACCATCCAGTGACCACAATCCTATGTGTACTTACCTAGAATTAAGTGCTGCTCTAGACAGTAGGTCTTACTTACCATAGGGTTGCTTGCATAGGATTGCTTGGCATGCCTACAAGGGTTCCATGATAATCCCTCTTGTTTTCCCCCTGCAAGTAGATATGTCTTCAGAGCGTGAGGAAGTGTCTACATCTAGGGCAACGTCAGAAGAGGGCGGAAAAGAAATAAAGTTAAAAGCGGCATCAAGGTCAAAATCGGAAGAAGAGCCAGAAGAGGCACCCACTAGAAAGGTGAGTTTGGTGTGTTTGTCCATCCCAACAGATTTATACTCATTGAGGATCCAAGCGGATATGTGATTATGGGGACACAGCTGGCATGTCCTTACACTCTGGGTGACCCATTCTGTAAAGTGGAAGGACAGTAGTGGAGACAAAATAATAGTCTCCGCTTGGATGTTACTATCCAAGAGGAGGAAAAGACAGAGAGCCCCAGCCTAGGCATGTCTACTCAGAAGTGCATCCCATTAAAGTAAATGGTGCTTACTCCCTGGGCTGGATAGACTTGCAGCGTAACAGTGCAATTCTAGGTAGAAGGTAAGCCTTATTTAGCAAGCCCTACTTACTTACAAGTATGCCCTACTCAGAAGTAAGCCCTATTCATTTCAGCAGGACTTATTCCCAGGAAAGTGTGTATGAGGGATTGCAGGGGGGGGGGAAAGCTTTGGAGACCCTTTTTCAGATCAGCTCTACTTTTTTTCCAAGTAAATGCTCTTAGACCAGATTGTATATTTTCTAAGATTTGTAAGAGTAAAAAAAAGTTTTACTTTACCAGCTGTTCAAGCCTCTGTTTTTATACTTTTTTTTCCTATGGTGAAAGGGACCACCTTCTGGAGCATTTCTTGAGCTCCACATTCATCAGATCAGGACCATTCGGTGGCCAGGTGTTCCCCTTCACCAGACCTTCCATAAGAGCCGAGGCACAGTCGCCTATTCATGAGTTCATTCTCAGGTGCGGCTGATAGGGCTCGATACATTTTCCTTGACAGCTATCATTAGTTTCGCAACCCGCCCCCCCCCCCAAATCAACTCCCAATGCACAGTTTGGGAAGAACTGCTCCAGGTTTCAGAAAAGAGTCTTTTCCCAGTCCTGATGGCTGAACCTGAGACCACGTGTGTGCAAAGCAGTCATTCTATCCCTTGCTTGTGGTTCTTTCGCATTCAACAAATTGCAACAAATGTACAAGGGAACAGATCCACATCTGTACTCTACATACTGCTTATCAGACACCTGGATGTCTGCCCTTTCCTTTATTCTATATATCAGTTGAGGGTTTGTTTGGTGTGTGTTTTCCCCTTCCATGTGCATGTAATAAACAATTAATTCAAAAAAGGATGCTCCTTCCCATAGAAGCCAACAACGACACTTATCCTGATTGTGTTGATGACAGCCTTTGGATCGTCTTTCCAATATGGTTACAACCTCTGGGGCATCAACCACCCCTTTGCGGTAAGCTGCAGATGACTTCTTAGAGTCAAGGTTAATGCATAAGTTCCAGGGATTCCATACAGACCAAACATTTCTTAAAAAAATATTTCTAATATCTGTTTCTTATTTGGCCTTTGTGCTAGATGTGGGGATCCGTCTTCCTGGAAAGCTGGGGAGCGTGAACGTGTCTGCATTGGGGTATTTTTGTCCCTTCCCCATGATCCCGAGAAGAAGAGAGCATCTCTGAAGAAGATGGGAGAGACACATCTTGACTCGAGTGTCTAGGCGTGCATCTGTGTGTGCAGGCCACGGTGGGGTGCTGGGTATCCTTCCCCCCCAAATCTGCCTATCCAGATGGTAAACATTGCTGAACAGGTTGTCACCACTCAGATGGTTAAGTGGAGATTTACTTGGCCCAGAGACTGGTGATTGGTTAAGTGGAGATTGGCCCAGCTATGTCAGTGCTGGAAAGATGGTTAGGATCGTGCCCTGAATTACACTGAATCCAGGCACTGCTTACTGGCTGAGCTCAGTGGTGTCATCTAAATGATTTAAGAACCGGTACTCACTTTTGATTGGCACGTGTTGGGACCCGCCCACCGGAAGTGACGTCATAAGCCAGAAGTGATGTCGTGGCAGGAAGTGACATGAAAAAAGCCCTTTTTGAGGCCTCAGATGATTTTAAACTGACCCAACAGTTGCAACAGTATTCCACAGCACCCCCAGAACATGTTAAGGAGGCCTGGCATCATGTTAAAGTGACCCAACAGTTCCAAAACCCCAGAGCAACTCATTTTTCAGTGGCAAGGCAAGGCAAGGCAAGGCTCTGCTCGCTGCCTGCCTGCCTGCCTGGCTCTGAGAACGTGCAGGCAACTCAAACATGCAGGAAATTCAAACATTGCAGGGGCGGAGTCGATGAGTGGGGGAGCGAATGGGTGGGGCCAGCCATAATCCTAGAAACCGGTACTCGCGTACCCCCTGCATGACATCACTGGCTGAGCTCAATCCTCTTAGTTGGAACCTCAGTTGAGGGAAGATCTCCGGCTGCCAAATGCAGCCAGTGCGGGTGCAGGAAAAGCCCCTGGTTGCCCATCAGGGAGTCTTGACATTAGGGATTTGCATCTGTGCTGGGACCACTGTTGGATCCTGCTCTTCCTCTCTGGAAGTCTCACTAGTCTCACACGCCAGAGCCCTGGCAGGTCCCAGCTAGCTTTCAGTAAAGCGATACATTTAATTTTGGAGGCTTAGCTTTCTCCTCGTTCTATTTTTGCACAGCTATTATTGGTATTTTACACAATTGTATTGATTGCATTGTTTTGTGCTATTGGCCTGCCTTGTGTGCCTTGAGCGTAAACAGAATGACGGGATTCAAATGGTTTAAAATGAATATGAAGAAAGACTGCAGCGTTTGGGGCTCTTCAGTCTGGAAAAACGGTGCCTGAGGGGGGACATGATTGAGACATAAAACTATGCACGGGAGGGAGAGAGTCAATAGAGGGATGTTCTTTTCCCTCTCTCCCAATACCAGAACCAGGGGCATCCCCTGAAATTGAGTGTTGGGAGAGTTAAAACAGATAAAAAGAAATACTGTTTTACCCAGCGGGTAATTAAGCTATAGGGACGTGGTGGCGCAGCGAGTTAATCCGCTGTTGCTGGGCTTTCAACCGCAAGGTTGGGAGTTTGAGACTGCGTGACGGTGAGCTCCCGTTGCTTGTCCCAGCTCCTGCCAACCTAGCAGTTCGAAAGCACCTAAAAAGGCAAGTAGATAAATAGGGACTACTTCGGTGGGAAGGTAACGGCGTTCCGTGCGCTTCGGCGTAGAGTCATGCTGGCCACATGATCGGACAAAAACACCAGCTCTACAGGCTTTGAAACGGAGATGAACACTGCCCCCTACAGTTGGTCACGACTAGACCATTCGGTCGTGGGAAAACCTTTACCTTTAATTAAGCTATGGAACTCCTTGCCACAGGAGGTGGTGATGGCATCTGGCCTAGATGCCTTTAAAAGGGGACTGGACGGATTTCTGGAGGAGAAGTCCATCGTGGGCTATAGGCCATGATGGGTTGGGCAACCTGCTTACATTAATAGTAGGCTACTTCAGAATGCCAGGTGCAAGGGAGTGGCCACAGGTTGCAAGCATCTTGTTGTCTACTGAACTCCCTTAGGCACCTGGTCGACCACTGTGAGATACAGGAAGCTGGACTAGATGGGCCTTTGGCCTGATCCAGTGGGGCTCTTCTGATGTTCTTATGTAATATATAAAAATACATTTTTGCACCTACAAAAGGAAAAGTGGAAGTGACACAAACATGCGTGTCATGTGGGCCCATTGATTGGGCATCCAAGACTGGCTCCCTGGGAAGGTATGTGCATGGAGAAGCTTTAATGTCTACTGCAATGTGCTTCCCTCCTAGCTCAGTAGAGAATTTTTCAATAAGAACTTTGAGCACATGACCGATTTCACTGAACAACAGAAGACATTCAGGAGGGCTCTCTTAGTGTCTTTCTTCTATCTCGGAGCTCTGGTGGGATCGCTTTTCGTCAGATTCCTGGCAGAAAAATGTGGCAGGTATATGGAGACGACCCTGGGATGGATGAATGGCCTCTCCTGGGGTGCAACCATATGGGGGGGGGGACAAACAGGAAGAGCGGCTGCCTTCAATCTAGAGCTCCTTGGTAATATTAGTAAAAGGAAGATGTGGAGTCATTGCCGGCAGCAGTTCCCCTTCCCCGACCAGAAGCATTTCAAAACTAGGGGGAAGGATCGTAGTTCTGTGGCAGAACTCAGGCTTTCCATGCAGAAGGTCTCTGGTTCAGTCTCCAGTTAGAAGGATCTTGCAGAGCAAGACCACAAAAGCAAGTCTCTAGACCTCATGAAAACGTATCCGCGGCACCTGCTGAAGCCTCAGAAGCCAAAAGAGGTGGCTTACGGGGAATAAAGCTTGCAGTGGTGGTAGTGAGGGTTGGAGTTTCATCGCCTCCTTGTCCCTTCGTATGCCTCACAAAGCCAGAACAGAACAGGCATTTTCCAATCCAGGGAGTGGGAAGAGTGGAGGCTGGCACATCGCCATGAAGGAGGGAGGAGGCAGCATTTGGCGTAGTGCCTCAGGCACGAGGAAGGGCTAGCCCTGCCTGCCAGGCTCCTTGTATGCCACCACTCTTTCATTGACATCTTCTCCCCCACGCCATTTCCTTGTCTTTTCAGGAAAGGTGCCATGATGATAAATAACTTGCTGTCTGTATTTGCGGCTATTGCCTTGAGTTCCTCTAACTATATGATGGAGACCATCTACTATTACCAGTTCTCCCTCTTTTCACGTGGGATTACTGGAGTATGTGCAGGTCAGTTGCCATCTTGAATTCAGTGGTCTACTTTTTTAGAGAGTGTGTGTGTGTGGGGTGTGTGTGTGTGTGGCTGAAGTCCACCTGGATGTCTTGCTCTTTGGCCTCATCCCTGGCGCGGCCAGTTCCCTGGCAGTAAACACCACCACACTGAGAAAGGAGATGGGAAATGGGACTTGTGATCTGAAGAAGTGGTGTGTGTGTGTGCACAGGAGAGCCATGACCACAGTTCTGCTTTAAAAGTTTTGCCACAACAAAAAGGCAAGTTGTTCTCTTAAACTGAACGGTGGCTTGCCTCTGGGCTGGCTGAATTGCTCCAGCCAATGTGCCAAGGAAAGCATGAGAAATGCACATGGGTCTCTCAGGCATGCACACTCCACCACTTGCACCAGGGCCAAGTTCTGGAATCCTGACCAAGATGAAGTCTTCCAGGATGCTAGTGGGATAATGTATAGAGTTGGGCTTTGAAACTCAGTGGAAAATGTATTATGTCTTTTTTTTAAAAAAAACCCATAAACACTATAAGGGAAAGAATGCTCTGACATAGTGCACCTATGTGCAAAAGATCATTGTATTGCCCTCTTTGATGTATAATATCCCAGCACCAGGGCTTAGGATTGTGAATGTTATAGGTCAGTGGTTCCCAAACTGTGGGTTGGGACCCACCAGTGGGTCATGAACCAATTTCAGTTGGGTCACAAAGCATCAAGAGCAGCCATGTTGAAAAGATGGGATGCTGAAAACGGGGAGGGCTGTGTGATTGTTTTGCTTGTGTCGAGGTTGTAAATAGGCTTTTTTCTTTTTGATTCACTTTGCTATTGGAAAATGGCTGAGAAATAATCCAACTTATTGCTGCGTTCTCAAGAAAGCCGCAGGTTCTGGCGTCACAGTGACGGCACTTCTGGCCATGACATCACTTCTGGTGGGTCCTGGACAGATAGTCATTCTAAACAGTGGGTCTTTGTGTTAAAAAGTTTGAGAACCACTGGTATAGGTTAATTATTTCACCCTTTCTCTGGCTACAACAGCAGCAAGTCCAGAAGTTCTGGTGAGCTGTCAGGGAAAGAGAGTTGCAAATCTTTTCTGTTAATCTAGTGGAACCAAGTTCCACCTGCATCCCAATAATGGCGTCCCAGGATGTGCTCAGTATCACATCCCGGTATTGAGTGCAGGTGTCAGAATAGCACCCTGTCAAACTACTCAGAGAATATCTTGGGGAGGGGGGTGACTTACCACCACCCACGGGAGACTCCTCTAGCCCATTAAAATGTTTATATGTTTCTGCAAATGCCTACTGTGAACTATTGCTTAATTTACCATCTAACCAGGCATATTCTCCAGTGTTGTCCCTATGTACCTCGGAGAGATAGCCCCCCAAAGCCTGAGGGGAGCCATCATCATGGTGGCTCAGCTTTTTGTCGCCGTGGGTGTCTTAGTGGCTCAAATTCTCGGTCTTCCTGCAATCCTGGGAAGCCCAAAAGGTAAACTGGAGAAGGGCATCCTTTGGCGTGCGACAAACCAGATCTGTCCTCAGTTCATAACTTTTATCTTCTTGTACAGGCTGGCCACTATACCTGAGCTTCACCGGGATCCTGGCGATATTCCAACTCTTTCTACTGCCCTCTTTTCCTGAAAGTCCTCGGTATCTCCTGATTTGCAAGGCGGATGAAAAGAAAGCCAGACAAGGTACAGTCAACAGGCCTAGAAAGGCCTTCATATATAGCAATCTGTGTTGCTGTGAAAACTCTTCAGGCTGATGATGAGCTGGTAGGGCAAATAACATCACAAGCCTTTCTCATTCAATCTCATTGTTTTAACATTAATTATTTCTTCTTGTTGTGCGTGCGTGCGTGCGTGCGTGTGTGCGTGCGTGCGTGCGTGCGTGTGTGTGTGAAAATAAAAGTGCAAAAACAAACAACAGGAGACAGAATATAAATTAACTCAGCAGCAGCAGGCAAATACCTGCCTGGACAATAAGGTTTTTGCCTAGGAGTGAAAAGCAATCAGTGAAAGGTCTGATGTTCCAGTGGGAGAGAATTTCATAGCCTGGCATCATGTGTGCAGGTACAAGGCCCTCTTATCTCAGAAAAGAGGTAGACAGCTCAGATGAGGAGGCAGATTGGAAGAGGAATTCCTTTGGCATAGACCTTAGACCTCCAACCCACCAGAACCCTCTGCACAAGGAAACCCCCAGAGCTGGACCCAGCATCCTGACCATAAGACATTGCTCTGCCCCTTTTTCTAAAATTGAGGACCCCAATAAGGACCCTGCAATGGCACAACACCCCAGGGACCACCATAACCAGTGCCCACAAAATTGGAGAAGGGCTCTCTAAGGCACAAGAAGGTTTCCTTGGGGTGCAGGAACCAACCACTCTAAGCAGCGTAGCATATGAGATGAGCTCTAGACTGTGAGCTCTAGACAGGAGCAACATGGGAATCTGCGTGGATACCAGCATCTACGCTGATCTCTCATCTTCAGAGCTATCCAAGGTGCTGAACCCCAATTCCTTCTGCCCCGGGGCTTAAGCTCTATACCTAGAGGAGTGTACAAAAGAAAAGCCTTTAAAACTGCTTTCTGCCCTTCTCATTTTTGTAAAACAAACAGTGACACCAGAGGCAGAACCAACTGAAATACTCAGTCTTGGGCAGGTTCATATGAATGAGGGATCCCTTAAGATACCGGGGTCCCAAAACACCTGGGTGGATTTTAAATATGACGCAGCACCTTGAATTGTGCCCAAAAATGAGCTGGAAGCCAGTGCCAATGGTAGAACAAAGGAGTCACTCAATCCCTATAAAGGGCTTCAAAAACACAGTATGACCCTGGTGCAAGTGGCAGTGGCCAGATCTGCTGTGTCTAAGAAGGGATGCAGCTCACATGTAGGACTCCTGGTCACGGCTGCCACATGAGCATCCTTGGGCAAAGCCAGAAGTAACCACAAAGAACCGTGCCTGATCACGCATACACGTGTGTATGTGTACACATTTAATTCATCATGCCCATGTAAATGTGTGTTTATAGGCCATCCATTTGGCTCTATCCAGTTACTGTCCTTAGATCAGGCCCTGTATCATGTTCCACCAATGGGGAACATGAGAATAGTAGCTGCAAGAAGCTCAGCTTCTAGAGACATGGCCCTCAACACTGAAGAAAGATCTTCCTTTCCCTGTTTCACAGCAATTATTATTTCCCCGGAGCATGGTCTGGCTGGTTAGGAATTCCATTTTTATGCATCTTCCACCTCTTGCACCTTAAGTGGACATGCTGAAGGGGCCCTGTGCAAGGACAACCAAAATTCTGGTGCTGCTGCAGGCTCGCTGTTCAAATGGGAGGTTTGGTACCTGAAAAATTCCCCGATGAGCCAGTTCCCTACCAGCATTCTGCCCCTTTCTTCCACTCCTCCAATCCAGCCTTGAGAATGCTAAGAGGTGAAGATGACGTGGAGGACGAGATTGAAGATCTCCATGACGAGGACATGGCTGAGATGCCGGAAAAGGACATGGACATTTTTAAGCTCCTGGTTTTCCCAGACCTGCGGTGGCAGCTCCTCACGGTCATCATGTTGATGATTGGGAGAGAGCTCTCTGGCATCAATGCAGTAAGTCCAAGAAGTTTGGGGAGATTACACGATGGAAAGCATGGGCATTGGGGATTGTGTCCATCATCAAGACGATTCAGAGGTTGTGACGTGGGAGTTGCTATTTCAACTTGCCAACTCTTGTCTAGAGCAGTGGTGGTCACTCTTTTTGGTCTCCAGAGCCCTTTACACTCCTAAACAGGTCCTTGGAGAGCCCACACCAGTGCATGAACTGAGTCTTGGGAAGCCCAAGAGTGCTGGCACATGCACAGAGTGGGGCAGCACTGGTGCAGTACTTATGGTGTGCTTGTGGAGTCCCTGAAGGGGTCTCAGGGAGCCCCAGGGCTCCCACAAGCACACTTGGAGTAATACTACTCCAAGAGTATTCTAGAGTGTTTTCGGGGGGCTTATCTCTACTGATGGTTTTGGGACATCCCTAAGTTGCTGTGTGTCTCTAGGGAGGGCCAACTTCTGTGCATTTGGGGAAAGATTCTGTTCTCAAAATACTTTGTCCATGGACCAAGACATGTGGTTCGTGTTGAGCAGCAGGTCAGAGGCTTTCCTGGGGGGACACAAAGGCACCAGACACCAGGCGGGGGGGTAGAAAAATTGCTGCCAGCCCCTTGCTTGGCGCTCTGGGATTACGCCCCCTGCCAGGTTGCGTGGGTGATCCTGCAATCCACAGCTGAAAACGAGGTGGGGGCGGGAGAGGGGAGAGGGGCTTAGCCAGGTCCCAGAGGCCCCCACCCACATGGGAGACAGGCGAGGCAGGCAGGTGGCTTTGCCTTTGTTCTGCCGCTGGCACCCGGTTCCTCATCCGCCCTCTGCACTGGGCCACCCGGATCTGACCACTCGCAGCAGCAGCAGGACTCCCCAGCCCGGCGGTGAGTGGACGGCGGGATGTGGGCGGAGGCAGCTCCAGGGCACGCGGCTCCTGGAGCAATGCAGCGGGTGGCATCTGCAGGTGGGGGGGGCGTACCCCTGAAAGTGTGCCCCGGGTGCCGACCCTCCCAGGATTGCCCCTGCAGCAGGAGTCGAAACCTGCTGGATGACGGGCAGCTGATCCCACGGTTTTGGTGCAGGGTTCTTCACCCATCAAAAGTCTGAGACTCCACTAGATTCTTCTTCACAGCTAAGAGTTTTTGGCTGCTGTGTCCAATTTCAGGCATACTATTATGCAGAGTTGCTGTACGTTAATTCGACGGGGGTAACCACGGAAACGCTCCGGTACCTCAGCATGGCCTCGACTGTGGTTGTAATCATCACCCTCATTATAACGGTAAGCCTCGTCTGCCTTGTGGCATCATCGAGCCCCCCCCCCCCGACCTTTGCTATCAACGTTGGTATGAGTCACCTCACCTGCCAGCTTAGCTAACAGAATCCTGGCAACTATTTCCAAGATTCTCTTGAGAACAGTAATGACTCTTAAACCAATCTGTGGTATAGACATGCCCTCCAAATAACTTAGGAATTTCAAGGGGGGGGTGTCCCCTCACTGGCACATGCTAGGACTCATGCATAAGTCGAGCTGCAGTGGGCACAGACTCGGGACTCAACTTGTCTCACCGCGGTGCCAAGTTCCCATCCCTGCTTAATAGACCAATTAAACTTAATTAGTCCAATTAAATTATGCAGGGGACGGGCAGAGTAAATAGAGGGATGTCCTTTTCCCTCTCACACAACACAGAAACTGGGGACATCCACTAAAATTGAGTGTAGGGAGAGTTAGGGTTGGGAATATAGGTAAATAAATGGGTGCCTTCGGGCACAATAAGGCGGGGTAAAAATCTAATAATAAATAAATTAAATAAATAAATAAATAATAAATAAATAAATATAGGAAAACAAAATATTGCTTTACCCAGTGTAATTAGTCTGTGGAACTCTTTCCCACAGGATGTGGTGATGGCATCTGGTGGGGGGATTGGACAGATTTCTAGAAGAAAAGTCCATCACAGGTTACAGGCCATCATGGGTATGCAATCACTTGGTTTTAGAAGTAGGCAACTTGATGTTTAAGGGCTCAGCAGAAAGGGTCACAACAATTCATTTCAGCTGGTGCAGTTCACAAGGTGCAGTATCACCAAGGAGGGTTAAATACCCCTTTGGCCCATACAAGTTCAACTCATTCTTATTAAGTGACCACTAAACAGCCACAACACTTATTTCCGAACATTTTAATTCTGCCAGTTTTCAAGAAGAACTTGGCATTCTGTTTATATTCTCTAGATTTTCCTCATTGACACTGTGGGGCGGAGGACTCTGCTTCTTACAGGCCTCGGGATCTGCTGCATCACCTGCATTCTGCTAACCATGTGTATCGAACTTCAGGTTTGTAAGCCAACACATCAAGCATTGGCAGAGGATAGAGCTGAACATCCCTGATGGGCTTTCTCCCTTTCCCCCTTGAGATGCATATGGACTAACACTCACTGGGAATCTTGTGCCCTGACAAATGCCTGACAAATGCTGCCCACTTCACAAAAGACTCTGATTCAAGTCAAAATCACTTGGGAATTTTTTTTTGGGGGGGGGGAGTTGCCACAAACATGAGCTAGGACGTGACATACGAATCACAGGGGGCAGAGACTCAGGACTCAAGTCTCACTTGTGCCAAGTTCCCATCTCTGCTTAATAGACCAGTTAAACTTAGAGCACAATCCTAGCCTACAGTTAGGCCAGCAAAGTTTGGCTGGCACCAGGGCCACCGCAAAGTGTGTTTGAACCACTCTCAGAGTCAGGGAGGATGGCGCATGTCTGTGTGCTGGCCTCTCTGACTCCAAGAGTGGTCCAACCATACTTTATCGTGTCTCTTGTGCCGGCCAAACTTTGCTAGCCTAACTGTGCTGGTCAAATTCCAGGTTATGATTGCGTTCTGAATTAGACCACTTAAATTATGCAGGAGATAATTTCTTTTCTAAAATTGAGTGTTGGGAGAGTTAGAACAGACAAAATGGGCATTTGCTTCGGCATGGGGAAAGCAGGGTGTAAGTTCTTCAAATAAATACATATTTCTTTACCCAGCGTGCAATTCATTTTCTTAAGAAAATGAGCGCCTGGCAAGTTCACTCATGCGTGACGGCAAGGTCATCTTTCCCCAACAGAGCACCTTCCCGTGGATGTCTTACATCAGTATGGTTATGATTGTCATCTTCATCACTGGACACGTGATAGGGCCAAGTAAGCATGCAGATGCGGCATCCAGCTCCTCGGAGAAAAGGGCGAGCAACAAATGGGATGTGCCAAGGAAAACCTGCATTCAGTGCCTTGATCTTCTCCTTTTCTCTGTCCAGGTCCGATTCCCGACATCTTTGTTACTGAGCTCTTCTTTCAGTCATCCAGGTCTTCGGCCTTTGCGATTGGGGGATTTGTGGAGTGGCTGTGCAGCTTCTGTAGCGGGTTCGCATTTGTTTACATAAAGGTGACGTGATTCTACTGGTCATTTTGCTAGGTTGTCTGATACACTGATACTACTAATAGCAGTCTGATACTACTAACAGCAGCACCAGCCTAGCGCATGTTCCGCCAGCACAGGATGCTGCAAAGCAGCCGGCACAAGCAGGGCATCAGGAAGCTTACTGGAGCTGGGAAACCGGTGCAGGGGGTGGAATGGAACAAAGCAACAGTGGAACAGGGAGAAGGCAGGGCAGGAATGGGTGGATACGGCCCGGCAGGGGGTGGGTTTGGTGGAACTGCAAACCCCTTCCTGGACCTGATCCGCTTTCATGGGTCAACATGGACTTGTACCAGAGGGATCACTGGCGCAGGTCTGAGTTGACCCATCGCAGGTGTTGGGGATCACCCCAGGGCAAGGGGACAATATCCTCTTACTTTGAGGATAACTTCAGCCACCAGAACTCCCCTGCAGGATGCAACAGAGCCTACACCAGTACCTCTGCAGCACCACATGCAGCATCACAAAACACACCCTGCTGCAGCCAGACCTGATATGTACTTTTGAGGGTGTTCATGAGGGTTCAAAAACCAATGCTTTTGAATTAATGAAAAAGCCTCTTTGTTGTGCTCATCTCTCTCTCTCCCCCCCCCTTTTTGTTTTCCTCCCTAGGACACGATTGGAGCCTACTGTTTCTTTGTGTTCTGGCCTTTCTGCCTAGCCAACTTTATTTATGTCTTCAAGGTCATTCCAGAAACCATGAACAAGAGCTTCTTGGAGATCAGGAGGGTCATGACCATCCATGTGCTCAAAATCGTGCTGCGCAAGTCGAAGGGGAGCTCAAAGAGAATGAGTCGACGGGCCACGCAGCGCTCTATCAAAAGAAATAAGCAGAGAGCAAGCATGTTCCCCTAAAGCATTCCTTCAACTGTCCTGGCTCTACAAGCACATCAGCGATTGTCACTTCCCTTCTGGTCCAAAGGAATGGCCCAGACTGTTTTTTCCCCGATTACAGACTTCCTGCCATGAAAATTAACTAATAAATTATATCCATAGTTACAGATTTGAGCGCATCAATGCCCTCTTGGCTTTCTTATCTGCACTTTATTCTGCCTCCCCTACTCTGTGCCTTTTCTGCCCCCCCCCCAAGATGTTTTCTCTTTTGTCCAGCCAAACTGGCCTCCCAGTCAGAGCTGGCTTTAAGCCAACTGGATCAATTGCTCCCAATTGGACCCCCGTGCCTAAGGGGCCGCCATGCTAGGGTACTCTACTCTTGTATGCAATTTTATATTAAAATATGCTTAGATTCAAAATTTGGTCCCTTAACTCTCATGCACTCTTTAAGCACACATTCTGATTGTTTTCCATTCTACCATAGAGATATAAATATATGTTATTTATATCTCTAAGATTCTACAGACTTTGGGTGTGAAGCTGGGGCCCTGCAAAAAATGTATTCCGTTGGGTTCGCAGCTCCTAAAGCTGGTCCTGCTTCCAGTTCTCATTAGTGGAAGCTGCAACATTCCTCCAGCATTCCACAACTGATTCTCTCCCGCCCCCCAAATGCTGATGTCACTCCCAGTCTATGAACATCTGCTTGCATCACTGACAGGACCTTCAGTTGGTATATAGCCACAGGTTGCTGCTTCCAACGCTGCAGGATTTGATGGTTTTGCAGATGACAAAAACTACTTCTGAAAATTGGCCCCGGTCAAGAGGGTGATAACTAGTTTCTGCCATGTGACCAAAGGGCATTTTGCAACAGGGGCTTTGCTAAGGGGCTACAAAGGCCCCTCTCTCTGGGCACCTGAGCTCTGGTGAGGGCAAGGGGACAGGCTCCCAACAACACACAGTCTTCCTGCTCACCGCTGGTGCGACAGATCATGCTATAACTTGGCAGGTGCTGGACAGGCAGGTTCGGATGCCCAGGTCTGCAAAGGCGATCGCCAGGGGATCAAGACACTCAGCCTACCCTGTATCTTCACACTAGCAGGGCAGCTTCCAACTTCAGCCAGCCAGAAATACACCTTTTTTTTGCGCAATCACTGTGTCACCTGGTTCAGCTGCTCCAACACACACACGATTCAGAAAGTGACAACTCTTGAAGGAGAGGCTGGCAGGGTGAGAATCCTGGAAATGAAAGGATTGGACTCGTGCTGAACACTTCAATGCAGTTTCTCGACAAGGCATGTAAAGGAAATGCATTCCCTGTCAGCTGCTCCACTTCTGGGGTCTTGCAGGGCACCTGGGAAGGGCCAACAGCCCCTAAGGGCCCTGCAGGGGTGATCCGTTCCATCACTGCCTACTGTACTTGCAGCAGGCCAGGAGTCCAGTGAGAAAATGTAGGGTCACTGTACGACTCTAGATGTCCTCACACAAATTCTAGGCTGCTGTGAGGTATCCAGGATGCAATGAGATTCTCCCAGGAGCACTCTAGAACTTCGGGGAGGCACAAATTCCGATTGACTGCTGGGGCAGGGAAAACGGAGGATTTCCTTACTCCTGCCCCCCATCCCCTCTGGCCAGGGACAGGAGGCAAGGTTAGGTTCACCAGCCCTGGTAAGATATGCTCAGTGGACAAGTGGAGGATTGTCTGGTGCCTGGGAAAATAATAAGAATGGTGTGTGTGTGTGTGTGTGTGTGTGTGTGTGTGTGTGTGTGTG
>JAJKFI010000091.1:5078246-5089989 GCA_029204185.1 Lerista edwardsae
TCTCTCTCTCTCTCTCTCTCTCTCTCTCTCTCTCTCTCTCTCTCTCTCTCTCTCTCTCTGATGTTTTGTGGTACCTGAGTCTTCTACTCAGCCTTCCTCTGCAACTCAGAACCTTTCTGTGTTACCCGCCCCCCAGTCTTGAAGAAGCTGAGAGACCAGGAAGATGTGGAGGATGAAATGCAAGACCTCTATCAGGAGGACATCTCTGAAAGGGGAGAAAAGAACATGAACGTTCTGAAGCTCATACGCTTCCGAGCCATGCGCTGGCAAGTGTTGTCTATTATCATCCTGATGATGGGTCAGCAGCTCTCTGGAATCCACATGGTAAGGAATGCTGTATCCAAGGCAGTTAGGAGACTGAGCCAGGAAAGACACAGTCATCTCACAACTCACTTTCCACACTTAGAGATCGTTGTAGTGTGACTGCTGTTCTTGCATTGCCCACTCTTGTCTACACAAACAAGGAATTCCAGAATGTTCTCAGGCAAATATCATTACTGAATGTCTTTGTTCATCCAGAAGTCACTGTGTTTCTGAATAATGTGTTTCAGCTTCTGTTCTGCATACATGAGGGAGCTTTCGGTTCTCCAGACACTTGCAGTAATCAGAATTAAGTTTGATAGCAACGTGAGCATCACTCACTTGGCATAAGCGGTTTTCAGTTACAGAATGCTTTATGTGAAGAGTGTAGGGCGTGATTGAGAAGTGCATAGCCAAACAGGCACACATGCCCCCATCACCTGCTATCACTGCATGGTGGAAGATGCACAAGAAGAGATGAGATGCAGCAGTCTAGAGTCTGCCCACATCTCCTTTGAAGTCTCCAGAACTGCCACAAATAGCTTTGTCCATGCAGCTAAAACATTGACTTCTCTAATCCAATTTCAGGCCTATGTCTTCATGGAGAAGGTAGATCAGTTAATAGCAGTACAAAACTACCAAATTGAGGTTGTCGGCATAGCCACACTCCTCGCTGCCATCTTGAGCCTCATGATCTTGGTAAGTCTCTATGCTCAAGGTCCTCACGGGGGCATTCTTTTGCTAGTAACTCTGAGAACAACTAACGTGCCCATTTCACCAACATGCCGCTTCTCATAGAATCCTGGGAGCTGTTGGCAAAGGATCTGCACATTCTTTGCTATATCTGTCCTCCGGCTGCATGCGTCACAGCCAGAGGCATCTCTCAGATAGGGCAACGGGGGCAGTCAGTCAGGACCCCACCCTTTCAGGACCAATATATGGCCATATCGGGGGAGGGGGGCTTGCACTGGCTGAATTTCCCCCTGGTCTGCACCTGGTTAGGGATGGCTCTGTATAGCATGCCTGAAATGTTGTGGGTCTTTGCTGCCTGTGTGTGCATTATATATGCACACATGCATGTACTCAATGCCCCCTTCCCCTGGTTTCAAGGATACTTGTTGTCTGTCCTGCCTTTTTCTGCTGGATTCCCCAGGCTGGCGACAGAGGAAGCAGCTGGGAAACTGGCCAGCTCTCCAAGATGTGCAGAGGAGCACGGATTGGGAACGCTCTAGGCACCCCACCCCATCCTCACCTCCTGTTTCAGCTGGAGAATCAACCAGCTCTTGGACTGCTTTTGACGCAACTATCATCCAGTGCCCCAGTCACCTCTGCTATTGCTTCACTCTGCAATAAGTTCTCCCTAATGCCTTCAAACTCTCTCTCTCTCCCCCCCCCACCCCCAGATAAATATCATTGATTCTATGGGAAGGCGGCTTCCACTTCTTATTGGCTATGGCATCATTACCATCCTCAGCATCCTGTTAACCATGAGCATCGAACTTGAGGTTTGTAATTGAAAACTTCAGATATTGGTGCAATTTAGAGCTGAGCATCACTCAAGGTGAAGAGATGCTTCCTGGCACGTGCTCTTTCCTTCCACCTAAACTCTGTTCCTGAATTTGACAGACCAATGAAAAATAACACCAACTCCACCCACCCACATTTGTAAGCTTTGGAGCAATGGTACATTGAAATGACGGATTTCCTTCAGGCCAGTTGTCCTGCAGAGGTGTTCCTTTGCCATTTGAAATTCATTTGGATGATGCATGGCTGATTCAAGCGGAGGAGAGGGAAGGAGCACAGATCTCTTTGGCAAAACGTACTTGGATGCTACATTTTGGCACTACATATTCTGCTCAGGTCTGGCTCTTGATCGTTAATGTCTGTTGTATTCTATAGTCTAGCCATCTTGTGGAATAAGGGACTACGCTTGCAAGGAAGAGACTTCCCTTAAGGATAAGGACTTGTGCATGATTGAAGCCAGGTTACCTTTCTCCAACAGGGCACCATCTCTTGGATGACTTACCTGAGTACCATTTTTCTCTTCATTTTTATCTTTGGACATGTAATGGGGCCAGGTAGGTGCTGTGTTCGGCCCTTATTGGGGGAAACGCATGTTACAAATGTGGTAGATCAACTAAATGGGACAGCCTGGCACTCAGTGGTTTTATCCTCCCTCTCTCCCCACAGGTTCTATCCCCTCTGTGCTTATGGTTGAACTTTTCCTTCAGTCATCCCGGTCATCAGCCTTCGTGATTGGGGGATTTGTGCAGTGGCTCCTGAACTTTCTTATGATATCCCTGGCATTTTATATGGCAGTGAGCAATTTTGTAGATTGGTTTACCAGTGAACCGCATACAAAATCACAGAGGAAACTGGATCCTGACAAATTCATTATCGCTTGGGGTCCCTAAACACTCTGTTTGTGTTTTAATATGAATTTAAGGCATCACCATTTTGTGGCATGTGCAGGCTGGAGTGCAGATTCCCAGGTGTCTATAATACCCACGTTGTGACATCAAGCGGGCCACCTTCTTTTAGCTTAACCTGTTACCAAGGGCTCAAGGCATTAGACCAGGAGCCTCAGGGCCCAAGACTGGGAGCTGCTGTGGACTGCTGGTGCTAAGAGTAAGGAAGAAGAGATGGTGCAAGAGGGCAGCCATGCAACATTAGACCTGTGATGACACAGGCTTGTGTCAACAGACTCCTTGTCTGGCCTTCTGCTCCGGCTGGCTGAACAAAACCAAACCTCTAGCACGTTGGGCTTTCCCCAAATGAACTCAAACCAGCAAGTTCTAGTAGATCATTGCTGAGAAACTGGGATAAGAAAGGCACCAGCCTCCGCCCCCATTCTTGGTGCTTTTCCCAGCCTGTCTGATGCCTTTTATCCAGGGTACTTGTGGCGACTACAAGAGATAACCCTTCCCTGAGCAACTTGGAAGATACTCCTGGGATAAACAAGTAATCTCTCTCTCTCTCTCTCTCTCTCTCTCTCTCTCTCTCCCTTTCCACTAATTCCTAGCCATTGGGGTCCTACATCTTCCTCGTCTTCTGGCCTGTCTGCGCGTTCACCTTCATGTATAGCATGAAGGTGATCCCAGAAACCCAGCAAAAATCCTTTGTAACTATCAAGAGACTGATGGCGCTCTATATGGCTAGGAAGATCATGGTCCAGAAACCACCAGCCAAAGGCCAGTTCAAGCGTCGCTCAACACGGGCTTCCTCCAGCTCCAGAAAAAGCAGCTCGAAGCGGAGAGCCTCGCAGAAATCTTAACGTTGTCCTTCAGCTGTCTTGGCTCTGTACACACGTTGGTGATCAGTGTTTCCTCACTCTAAGGGGAAGACCTGGCCTTTTCCCCATCCCCCTCTGAAGAGACTTTTCTTCTCTGCTGTCATGAAAATTATCAAATTATAATGTATACACTTCATTACAGATTTGAATATATGAAATGCTCGCACGGCTTCTTAATCCACAGTTCCCAGTTCCTCTCCCTGCACCATCTCCTCTCCCCCTCTAGGTGCTGTGGGAGTTCTTGGGAGACACAGGTTTCTGGAAGGTTCTTCTCTTCCTTCCTCCTTGTCCCTTTGGTCAAACTGATGTAATGATGTCACACTTCTCATTACTGGAAAGTGGATCTCAATTGTCAGCTTTCCGTGACTGGCAAACTTCAGACCTATGAGAACATCTTTTTTTTTTTTTTTTTTAGCCTTTGACCCAGCCCTTGATCCTGGTAATTGGAGCTGATCAGAAAATGGTGGATTGGAGGTTGGGTGGGTGTCAGAACAAGTCACACCGAGTGTCTGAAGCAGCACAGTTGCATTCATCACCTCACATCAGTTCACACCAGGGATAGGCACTCAAGTTAGGTGACTAAAGTCAGCGTCACAAAAACATGTGTTTTTTGCTGACTCATGTACACTCAAGTCACTCTTGTCAATGACTCAGGCATCCTCAAGACTCAGTTCCACTAACTCAGAAATGGGTAATGAATCAGAAAAACTCAAACTTGCTAGTCTGGGTGTGCTTGCTTACTTTCTTTTTTCCCCCACTATGTCAAAGATCTTGTGCGGTCATCTGGAAGGAAGCCGGAATCATTCAGACAGATGAGCAGGGTAGTTCCAGCCAGGAGGCAGGGATGGGCTAATGCTTTTGTTTTGGGTTGCTGCATTCTCTTGTCCTTCCCTTAAGGAAAAAAAAATTCATTGGATGAAGGATGGGTGGTCTGATGTTTTTTCTTTGGACAAGGAAGGGGAGAAGAGAATGATTGGATGAAGGATGGGTGGTCTGATATTTTTTCTTTGGACAAGGAAGGGGAACCCAGGTTGGGGGTTCTTGCCTTATGAGTGGCTGGAGAAGCTCAGGAAGGGGGAAACAGGCAAGCCAGAAGACAATTCCTTCCAACCTCATGGCTCCAGTGTATTATTAGTGCAATTCAAACATGGGAAAGTAAAGCTTACACTAATGGTTACACTTACTCCCTTAGGCAGCTGGTGGGCCACTGTGAAATACAGGAAGCTGGACTAGATGGGCCTTTGGCCTGATCCAGCAGGGCTCGTCTTATGTTCTTATGGTTCTCAAACGTTTTAGACTGGGACCCACTTTTTAGAATGACACTTGTGTCGGAATCCACTGAAAGTGATGTCATTAACCTCGAAATGATGTCCTATCCAGAAGTGACATCATCAGGCAGGAAGTGCCATCACTGTGACGTAATAAAATGACACACCTGGAATGCAAACTGGCATTTTTGGACTGCAGCAATTGCACAGCCATGAAACATCCATGACAGCAAGCAAGATTATGAACAAAATATTATGCTAAAACACTGAACGAAAAACATTTTTTTAAAAAAAACTCTCACTTGAAAATTCAAACAACACTCACAAAAGGAATATAGCAAGAGTAACAACCTCTCAGGGCAGTGGAAACAAAATAGTACTCCAAATAGGAGATGAGCCAAGCTACAGAGATAGGAGCTGTCGCAAGAGAAAAGCCTAGACGGAGAGTTTGTTTAAAGACCACACAAGGCTTCTGTGTTTTAAATAGTCTGCTATGTTGGTCCAAGAGCTTTGCCAGCTGAAGAGCTGGTTAATCAACTTCTGAGTGAAGAAACAAAAGGAAGGCCACTTACAATACAGATGGAGTTTGCTCTGGGGCCTTCCCTATTTATAGCACAGTCTCTCAACCACTATGCTACACCAGCTCTATTATGGCAGTAACAAATCCATACTGAGTTATTACAAGGGCATGTGTTTTTGTGTTCCACATTGAGTCACAACCAGTGCATGGACCCCTTCTGCTGCTGCACAGAGTCACAATGCTGTTCTCTGGATGCTTGGAGATGACACTATGCATCATCACTGATCCTCTGAGATACTAAGCTCCATGCTGGCACGGCCATGCGGCTTATGAGCAGCAGTGGCCACAACTGTCAACAGCTTCCCTTGGAACCTTCGGCATCCTTCACCTGATTGGCTCCCCTGATGCCATTCACACTCCAAGCAATTTATTTCAAGAGAAAATAGGGCCTGGTTGATTTCTCCCCTACTCCCTTGTACAGAAAAACAGGTCAGTTTGTGTGCTCATCGCCTATTTACCCATAGACTCCTAGGTGGGAATCCCCTAGGTGGGAATAGGGAGGAGTGTCTCCTTGTGGACAAAAGTCACCCTTAACCAGCTTCGGGGCTGTTTATGAAATCTGGGAGACTGCAGCTCCTGTGTTCTCCTGAACCGACTTAGCTTAAATGTTCAAGGGCAAAAGAAGAGGTTTGAATGAAAGCCATTCCCTCCCATGAACAATGAGGAGCAGAAGACAAGAGAATGGCCCCTACCTTAGATGGCTTTTTAAAACCAATTTGCCACATATATGGAGGAGTCTATCAAAGACCTTTAGGCAATTCAATAAGGTTTACTTCTGAGTAGACATGCATAAAAGTACACTGTGCCATTCAAGCTAAATGGATTGTCCATGTTCAGATGCAGGATTTCACCAATTCCCAGATGAGAGGGAGGCTTCCAGGTAGCTCCTGTTGGAAACAGGAAACAGAAAATGCTTGATTCTTTTCAACAAGGTAATTTTTACATTCTTTAGGAAGTGGAAAGAACAGGTAACATCCTGAGAAGACCCCCCCCCTTCTTCCACTGTATGCAATCTTAATTTCTGAAGCAATGCAAGAGATCACAGAGGATAAGGAATCGGAAATTGTAGAGGAAGAAGAAAAAAGGGTAAGGTTGACAGTTTTTGTCCATCATCCACAATTTCTCAATAATTAACAATATACATCATTCTGTTATTGTTTTACAGGCTCTGAATAAAGCTATTGATATAAATATTACAGAGACCATAAATTTCTAATAGTACCAAAGAGTTGCCTCTTAAACAGACAGATTAAGCAGACAGATTAAGTACAGGTTGAGGCAAAGCTCTTATTTTGCCCTTTAAACCGAATCAATCCTAATGAAAGACTAAAGGAAGAGGTTATGGATCCAGAATTGGTCTATTTATTTGGGAGATTTTAAAAATCCCACCTCTTCTCTGAGGCAGCTCATCTATTTAACAGCGCAATCCTTAGTCATTGCTGGGCTGGCACAAGACTTGCGCGGGCCCAAGAGTGTGTCGAACATGCCTTAAAGCATGTTTATGACTACTCTGGAATCAGATGAGCCAGCGCAAGGATGTGCTCTGGCTCCTGAAGGCTGGATGCAGTCTCCGCCGGACAGGCTCGCACTGGCTGAGGCAAACCAACCCAGGAGGTCACAAAGGGTGGCAGAAGGGCATTCTGGTGTGGCGGGGGGAGTTTTTGAGTGGGGGAGGGGGTGGGACTTGCCACGGCAGCACAGGCCTAATCCCAACCCTCACTCTCGGCCTCATTGGCTGCTTGGATTTGCATCAGTGAATTCGTGAGCGCATATCCCAGTAGCCCAATGGAATGGTTGATGTGCAACATGGGGGAAGAGGGAAAATATTCCTTACTCCAAATTGCGCTCCAGCCAGTCTACCAGTCGGCTAGTTATGATTGAGCTGTAAGTTTAGTTCCTTGCAAATTTATGTAGCACACGGTTAACAAACAAAATCATTGTATTTCATTTTATATAGTTGCTTTACGTTATTTATTTGAGGTTATTTATTTTGGATTTTTTTTATTAGGTTGTGCACTGCTTTGATTGAGACACAAAAAATGGGCATAAACCTTATTTAAAATAAATACACATTTTGTGAATGCGTTTTCCTGTACATTCAAGTGACGCTTCCACCCATTGCTCCTTCCTTCCTGTAGGAATTCACAAGGCCTGTTATCCTGGCTACAGTGATTTCTTCCATTGGATTTCTCCAGTATGGTTACAATTTCTGGGTCCTTCACTTCCCAGCTGTGGTAAGGTAGCCTCCCTCATTCGGCACTGCAAATCCCTTGTGCTCCAATGAAGACACGTGCTTTGGTGGTTCTACTGATCTTTTTATATTGCCCTTCCTCCAAGGAGCTCAGCATGGTCTTTCTTTCTTTTCTCCTCACAACAACCCTGTGAGGTAGGTGGGCCTGAGAAGTAGTGACTGGCCCAAGGTCACCCTGCAAGATATGTGGCCAAGTGGAGACTTGGGCTTGGATCTTCCCACTGTCCAGAACCCCTGCAGCATCCTAGCCAGGGGCAGAGGAAGGGTGTAGCGACAGGTGGCGGGAGCCATGGGCGCCGGCAGCGGCAAGGCAGCATTGTGCGGAAGAACCTGCGCGCTTTCCGGCCCACCCTCCCTCCCCTGCATCCCTATCACTCCGAAATGGAGCGATCCCGGGCGCAGGGAGGCGTGGTTGGGCGACGCACAGGGGTGGGGCGATGCGCTGGGGTTGTGGTTACATCGCCCTGCCCCAGACGCACTCGGGGCTCCGTGCGTCTCTAAGCCTAGCTCTCTATTTATATTGCCTCTCAGGAAACGATGATGATATTATTCAAATTAATATTTATATACAGTGGTGTCATTCAAATGATTTAGGAACAGGAACTCACATTTGATTGGCACTTTTCGGGAACCTGGAACCAGCCACAGAGCCTGTTAGGATCCGGAACGCCCATTCTGGTCCGTTCCCCCTGAATGGCATCACTGCTTATATACCACTTTCCTGCAAGAAGCTCGCAAAGCAGTTCACAGAGAAAAATCCAATGAATAAATGCCCCAACGCACCTTGCACCACCCAACAGTCACTAGAAAAGGGGCAGTGCTGAAGTCATTGCTTCCCCCTGCCCGCCCGCTCACAACGAAATATAAGAGAACCAACATTCGACAAAGTGCCTCTTTGGCCGACTAGCGGTGTGGATGCCTACAGTTCCTAGCAAACAGCCCAATCCTATGCATGTCTACTCAGAAGTAATGCTCACTATATTCATTGGACTTACTGTCAGGAAAGTGTGGCTAGGACTGCAGTCCAAGTCTCAAAGCTGGACTTAGACCCATCTGGGACAGATAGAGGAAAACGTACAGGAGCAAGCGGTGGCATAATGTGGGGCATGCAAGTCACCTCTTCCTGACCTTTTTCTGAAGGGTTCCTGCTGCTTCCCATGACTCTTGCAATACTGCAGAGCCACGAAAAGATGACATCCTTCCATGTTGGGAACGAGATAAAAACACGCATCAGCCAAGTGCTCCTGCTGGCCGGCCAGGATTGCTTGCAGACTCTTGTCAAGCACACAGTCAATAGCACTCCTGACCTGGCCGCCATATCACATATAGCAAGTTACAAATGCCAAATGTTTTGCTCTTCTCTCCTAGATCTTGATGAACTTTCACAATGCCACTGATGAGAAGAAGAGAGACTTCAACATACTACATCAAAGCATTCTCTTCTTCTTCTTCTTTGTTGCCATTGCTTTGTACCCACTTGGTGGCTTCATTGGGTCCTTTATATTTGCCCCTCTGGCGGACACGTGTGGAAGGTACAGAACAAGGTCAATTGCAATAGCTACTGCAGGACACAGCTTGAGATCGTGCAGGCAATAATATCTCTGCCATTCCCCCATGTCCCCCAGTCACATTTACTAAAAGCGTCGCCAGTGCCTTCAGCATCTCCCCTCCCACAGTTTGACAAAATGGCAAACACAATAATGTTGCATCATCTCTAGATTATCCTAGACATTATGTGGGGGAGGGGGCTTCATCAGCCTCATATCAGCTGAAATGTCTAGTTATCCAACTAGAATCCTAAATGTATTACAAGGTAATGAAGCTTTGGAATTCAAATAACAGAATTAAAAAACAACAACAACCCTAAGGTAATACTATCAGTTGATTTTACCCTTAGAATACAGAGGGCTCCAGAACAAAATGTTGACATATATCTGAGAGCGCAATCCTAAACTGGAGTTAGGCCGGCATAAGCTGAGCCAGCAAAGTTTGTCCAGCACAAGGGCCACCATAAAGCGTTTATGGACTACTCTCAGAGTCAGGGAGGATGGTTCACATTCGTGTGCTGGCCTCTCTGACTCCAAGAGTGGTCCAAACATAGTTTATGATGTCCCTTGTGCAGGCCAAACTTTGCTATCTTACCTTATGCCGGCCTAATGGGCAGTGCAATCTTGCACTGCCTGTCGTGCCGACACTACATCATAGCCTTGGCGCAACGCCTCTAGCTTTGACGTGGGAGTGCCGATTGGCACCCCCGCATCGGCGCTAGAGCAGCAGAAAGCAAGGGACACTGTTATGACACCTTTGCTCCTCTCCCACCAAGTTCCCCTGCTCTTTTGACACCACTATTGGCAACACCCAAACCTTCTCTCTTAATTCTCTTTTCAGGAAACAGACTTTGTTGATAAATAGCTTTTTCTCTATGACCTGCGCTATCCTTATGGGCTTTTCCAAAATGGCAGCAGCCTACGAATTCTCCATGTTTTCACGTTTTATCACTGGCGTAAGTTCAGGTGAGGCAGGGCCCTGAATTTCCTGGCTAAATTGCTTGAATAGGAGCTTCTGGGGATCAAATCAACCTGGAATTCATTCACTAAGTCCAGGGAACTTTATCTTGTAATTCCCAATTCCTGGAATATGGAGTATTTTCTTGCTTGCATGCTTGAGAACAGAGAAGCAACTGAAAACAGGGGCCAAAATCCAATTTTATTGACAGTTGGGGCCCAATACAATGTGCTTCCCCCCCCTGCCGCTTTGCTAACCATCCACCAAGAGTTCTATAGGACTCAAAAGCATGATCTCTGATACTTTATTTAGAATCTAAAAGTGTCATCCTCCTTTCAATTGTTGCTATTATTTCTTGTGAATCAAGACAATAATCTATGTTAGGCTACTTTTGTATCTGGAGGAGAGAGATTTCATGCTTTGCTTCAGGAAGCAGAACACGTTGGGCTAGCCTAGGGTCAGACTATCACAGCAATCTATTTTACCCTCTCTCTGGACACCAACAATGCCTATAAATAAAAACATGTTATGCTATTTCTAGTTGACAAACTGGTTTTGGCAAGTCTCCCAGGGAAGAGTATTCCATCATCATGCCAACGTTACTGAACATGTCTTTGTACAGTTTCATCAGAAGCCTCTTAATGCACCCCGAGGAAGCGGACACAGAATTACCCATGGTCACCTAGAGATTTTCCTGCACTCTTTATAAAGAAATCCAGACATTTCTAAATAAGCCGTATGCATAAAGTAACTCTTGATTTACCATCTCACCAGGCATATGCTACAATATTGTCCCAGTGTATATCACAGAAATAGCCCCTAAAAATCGGAGGGGAGCGATGCATGTGGTGGCCTCATTCTTCCTCCTTCTCGGCATCTTGTTAGGCCAGGTCTTTACTGCTCCACAACTCTTGGGGAATGAGAAAGGTAAATCACAAAGGTGCTTCTGGCCTGCCACTCAAGTTGTGCAAGCACATTTCCTAACTGCTCCTTCTTCCACAGGTTGGCCAATTCTGATGGGTTTTGCTGGGTTCATAGCATTGTTTCAGATTTTGCCACTATTCTACGTTCCTGAAAGCCCTCGTTACCTACTGATGCAAAACGGGGATGAAGAGAAGGCAAGGCAAGGTACGGTGGCCTGTATGGCACACACTGATGTCTGGGCAGGGGCATTCTCCACAGCTGCCCTAACTCCTCACGTGGAAGGGATTTCACATGTTCTCCTTGCAGGGTAGAAACTAATGCCATTCCTTGCCCTTCTCGCATGTTCTCACAGCTCTAATATTACAAAAGTATATGCCTGCAGGGTACAAGAAAATGATATACAGTACATTGATGTAGGACCATCAGAGAGAAGCTAGGAGTGCTCTTGATAGATCTGGCCCTGCTTGATAGGCTGGGAGTCTTGAACTGTAGCTGCTGAGACCAAATTTCTCTTTCACTTGCCACATGGTCAAGCTGCTTAGGAACTCTCTTAGGCAATTTCTGTTTGTTTGTTTGTTTGTTTGTTTGTTTGTGTGTGTGTGTGTGTGTGTGTGTGTGTGTGT
>JAJKFI010000092.1:1380-35719 GCA_029204185.1 Lerista edwardsae
ATAGCCTTGCACAGTATTGCAGAGTTTATCAGCCTGAATGACTGTGTGGGTGCAATCCATCTTCAATAAAATCCATGGGAGTTTCGTCATTGACTTCACTGCAGATTGGATTACACTTCCTAGCAATGAGACCTATAATCAAGCTTTTGGTCACTGAAAATGCACAACATTCTGAATGTAAGTGGAGCACTGGAACCAAAAGTAGTAAACCCTACCTAAAGAGCTAATGATGAGAGAGGGTATGACTTATTGGTGATAAGTGGCTACAGGGATGGTGTCAACAAGACAAGTCTTTGACCATGGTCTGTGCTGTGGGATGTGCCAGTACATCTTCTGGTGAGAGAAGAGCATCCCCCGTTGATAGCTGTTAAAAATGTATCCTGGAAGAAGCTTGAGAATCTGATTAGGATCATGAGGCTAAGCTGCATGCGGGACGGCCGAGGTCACTCCACGATCAATGTGAACCTAAATACTGGTGAAGGGAACATGGGTGAAGTAGAGGCAACTGGGATGCTGGTGATAGGAAATGCCAGTGCAAGGAACTAAATGGAGAAGCGGTCTGGGGATGTTACCCATGGCTTTAGGTGTCTTGGCACCAATGTGCAAAGCAAGGGGAACAAACAAGACGAGCTAGAACTGAGTGTGTGCTCTGGCTTTCATGTCTTGCTTGTCAGCTTTCCAGAAGAATGTGCTCCTCTTGAAAATGGACTGGAACAGGTGGAACTTCGTTCTGGTCCAGATGCACTTATCCATGCTGCTTCCCCTCCCCCCAATTACATTGCCATGTTTTCCACACCTGTTCCTCAAAGACCGTTCTAAACCACTATTGGGGGAAAACAGCATGGTGAAACTTGCCATAAAATCGCCTTGATCAGAGTTTCTCAACATTTATCCCCCGCTGTACCACTTTGTTCCCTTGCCCTGGGGTAAGCCTTGCTGGGTCTACTCAGACCTGTGTAGCTGGTGCAAGTCAGTGTGGACCTGAGTTGGGGGGATCAAGACCAGGAAGGGCATTGAGATATCAGTATGTGCTGCTGCCACTGGCGTAGCTAAAGAAAATGTAGCTCAGTACAGAGGGCAAAATGGTGCCCCAGAAGTGATGTCACAACAGGAAGTGACATCACAGTTGTATTTTCATTTTCTTGGCGTTTTTTGGCCATATCGTTTGAAAGAATGAAGGTATTACACTCAGATTTGTTTCACTGCGTTCTGCATTAAATTCAACATTGAATGGTATATAACATGATGGTATTAGTTATACATACAAGGTTTTCACCATTTTGGCCACTAGCGTCAAACTCAGCTTAGCTTGTTGGCCCCCCCCCCCAAAGCTTGTTGCCAGGTGCAATTGCACTCCCTGCACTTTTTTAGCTACTCCCCTGGCTGCTGCCGCCAATAGTACCCCTTTCCTAGCTGCAGTCTGCCCTTCCTCCTGCCCCATCCCTTTCCATTTCCCCCTTCTCACCCCTTCCCCCTTCTCTCTGCCCCTTCCAATCTGCGTGCCAACTTACCAGTGCCAGAGGGCATCTCCAGTCCCCTGGCACACAGACCCTGTTGCTTGCCTCTTGTGGCAGCAGCCAAGTTGTGCTGAATATTTATCACCTTTTGCAACAGTGGTAAAGGGCTTTATGCTACTGGGACAAGCATTCCAGTAAGGCCGACATAGGCCTACTTCCTATGCAAGGCCTACATAGGATTGGGCCATAACCTCCTCATATACCGTATGGCTAACATGGGGAAAACTTTAAGTATATTGCCCTGAGCTTCTTGAAGAAAGAGTGGCATAAGTTGTAATTAAAATAATTAAAATAAAAATAATGAAAGAAGTGGGCTTGCATTATTTATTGTTACTGTTATTGTCATACTTTTGCACAGTCACTACAGATGTAGTGACTGATATACTCTGATCATCGGCTGTTCAGAGGTATTTCCTCAATAGGTGGGCAGTCTCTAAAAGGGCTGCCTTTTGTAGTTGCATGGCTGAGATTTCTGTGAGTTTGAGTGCTTTAAGATGTTGCTTAAGTCTCTTTGGGACTTTGCCCAATGCTCCTATTACAATTGGCACAATGGTGACTTTCTTTTTCCATTGCCGTTCTATTTCAATTTGTAAATCCTTATCTTTTGTGATTTCAAATTCCACTTGTGCATTGATAATGAGAGCACTGGTACAGAAGGGCAAGGGCTGTGGTGTGCACTCCAGTTAGCACTATTGTTCGGTCTTTTTAAAAAGAATGGGCTCAGGCACAGCAGACATCAGAATGAAGAAGCCTAAAGGTGGTGTGTTAGTCTTCACCCTGAAATGAGGAAGGACTGTTGCAATTCCACAAACAGGTGCACACGAAACAGCAACTGGAAAGAGCCCTAAGAGCCCAATTCTGGAGTGTTCTCTTGGCATATCCTACCTGATAATGACTATTTTGAACTAGAATCCTTTAGTGGTTCCCAAACTGTGGGTTGGGACCCATCCACGGGCCACAGTGGGACACAAGTCAATTTCAGGCAAGTCACGAAGCACTTAGAGCAGCCATGTTGAAAATATTAGAAGATGGGATGCTGGAAAGGGGGAGGACTATGTGGTTGTTTTGCTTGTGTCAAGGTTGTAAAGAGGCCTTTTCTTCTTCTTTCTGATTCACTTTGCTATTGGAAAATAGCTGAAAGATAACCCAACTTATCACTGCATTCTCAGGAAAGCAGCAGGCTTTGGCGTCACGACGACGGCACTTCCGGCCATGCCATCACTTCTGGTGGGTCCCCTACAGCTTGTCATTCTAAAAACGGGGTCCTGGTGCTAAAAGGTTTGAGAACCACTGCTTTAGAGAAGACTATTTCCTTTTACCAAACAGTTTGAAATCACAAACATTTTTAATGCTTTCGATGGCATATTGTAGAATAGTAACCAGTCAGCATAGGCGGAAATAAACTGCTGCATCTTTAAGGTGTTGTAAGACTCTGGAAGTTTTGCCAAAAGAATGATTTACCCTTTTGGCTTTTAACTCTGCAAAGTACAAAATCAATGAACACAGAGGATGGCCTTCATCGCTGCCTCTCAGTGTAATCTTCTGTACAGGATTATTCTGAGTATAGAAGGGAGCAATCCCTCTATGCCGCCTTGAAGGAAAGGATGGATAGAGACATCATCATCATCATCATCATCACCATCGTCATCATCATCATCATCACTACTACTACTACTACTACTACTACTACTACTACTACTACTATTACAACTACAACACAATATAGTTTTATAATTATTATTAACGATATTTATTAATTAATATTATTAACTATCTTCTTATTAATGATGATAGCAGCATCATGTTAGGTACGCTTCTGGTTTGGGATCCACTGAAGCTTTGATCCCTGAGAATCTGGTACGTACATGCAGCTGGGGAAATTGCTGCAGTACATTTGGACACTGAAGATGTTCTGCTGGAGCTGACCCAAAGTGATGGGCTGGTGAGGAAGTAAAGCAACAGCAAACAAGCCCCAATTGCCACTCCTGCTGTTTGATTCGTTTTGCTCAACGGCTGCTGTTAATGTTGAACGGAGTGGCCTTTTATATTCCAAATCTGCTAATGTTTTCTTTTGGGCAGGAAAAGGGTTTGCAAATGCTCCATGAGTCTAAAAGAGAAACATCTGCTTGGACGACAGATCTGTTTATTGCCTCAATTCAGCCACAGGCAAACAGCCACTGTCTTTTTGTCCAGTGTTCTTTTAAAAACCAAAGTGCCATTTTTTTTTGCTTCAGTTGTTGATTGTTTTAAACAGAGATGATTTGCATGTACAAAAAAGGACTTTATTTTTTGCCAGTGTCCTACTGGCCGGAGATGGTAGCTGTGTATGGACAGCATTCCGGTTGGTGCATGACTATCTCCACTGGCCCTTTTCTTTAGCGGTGTCATGCAGCCGGAACGCTGGGCAGGGGAAACGGGTGAGTGGCAGCCCGCCCGTTGCGTTCCGGTCCGTTTCGCTGTCTTCCCCACCCCGCTGGCCATAGGTCAGTGTTGGAACATGTGCTCGCATTGCCGGCTGCTTCAGGCTTCACTTTTTCAATTTTAATTTTATGAACCTGAGAAACAGAAACTGTTCTAAGGGCAGGTGATTTCAAATAGGGGTCTAGACAAAGCTCTCCAGGATCAACAGCCAAGATCTTGCCACCATCCCCTGGCTTATGATTTTGTTGTTTTATTCAATGTATCATCTGATAAATTGCAAGAGAAAGAAAACGTAGCTTGCTAAATGTCCCCATGACAGTTCTGCACATTCTTAATGTTAGCTTTTTGAAAAGGGTGTTCCTGCAGCACCTGCTCACATCACTTGTGTGTCACAGAACCCCCTAGAGTCAGAAATTAAAACCACCGTAAATAGTACATAAGCGAGAGATGCCTCTTCACAACACAGGGCGTGCTCTAACAAAGCTTCTCCAAAATCTAGGTTGGAAAGAGGCCAGGGTGTATCTCCTTGAGCCAAAGGGTTATTTTTGGCTCTCAGGCAGGCAAATTGTCAACATTCACAGAACACAGAGGACACTGCCAGGTAGTCAGGTGGCATTCTCCATGTGAACTGGACACTTCCCAGTATCATGAGGTCACTCATGGGCTGTTCCAAGCATTCCAGCGCATGAAAACACATGGCAGACTTTTCTGTTCTGCTGGCACAAGGGACACCATAAAGTATGTTTGGACCACTCTTGGAGTCAGAGAGGCCAGCACACAGACTTGAGCTACCCTCCCTGACTCCAAGAGTGGTCCAAAGGCGCTTTATGGCAGGCCTTGTGCTGGCCAAACTTTGCTGGCCTAACTGTGCCGGCCTAACTCCAGGTTAGGATGGGGATACCACTTGCCAACTCTGGGGATACCAACTGACTACCTGGCTATACCACTTGCCAACTCTGGGGATACCACGTGACTACCTGGGTATACCGCGAGACTGCATGAGTATACCACTTGCCAACTCTGGGGATACCGCGTGACTACCTGGGTATACCGCGTGACTGCCTGGGGATACAACTTGCCAACTCTGGGGATAACGCGTGACTGCCTGGGTATACCACTTGCCAACTCTGGGAATACCGAGTGACTATCTGGGTATACCAATTGCCAACCCTGGGGATACCGCGTGACTACCTGGGTATACCACTTGCCAACTTTGGGGATACCGCGAGACTACCTGGGGGTACCACTTGCCAACTCTGGGGATACTGCAAGAATGCCTTGGGATACCACTTCCCAACCCTGGGGATACTGCGTGACTACCTGGGGATACCGCGTGACTGCCTGGGGATACCACTGTAAAGGGCTTTAAAAGTCAAGACTAGCACTTTGAATTGGGCCCAGAACAGAACCAGCAGCCAGTGTAGTCGCCGAAGCAGCGGCTCGACAGAGTCAAACCGACGTGCCCCAGCAACCACCCGAGCCACCGCGTTCTGTACTAGTTGTAATTTCCAGACCGTCTTCAAAGGCAGCCCCACGTAGAGCGCATTGCAATAATCTAATCTAGACGTCACTAGGGTGTGGGTCACAGTGGCCAGGTCTGCACAGCTCAGGTACAGCCGCAGCTGGTGGATCAGCCGAAGCTGAGCAAAGGCTTCCCTGGCCGCCACCGCCACCTGGGACTCCAGGTGTAGCTGTGGATCCAGGAGAACCCCCAAGCTGTGAACCTGCTCCTTCAGAGGAAGTACAACCCCATTCAGAGCAGGACGATAGTCCAATACCCGAGCTGTGGATTTCCGAACCAAAAGCACCTCTGTCTTATCCGGATTTAATTTCAGCTTGTTCGCCCACATCCAGCCCCCAACTGCCTCCAGACAGCGATCCAGGACCTCAACCGCCTCCTCAGAATCAGGGGGAAAGGAGAGATAAAGTTGGGTGTCATCAGCATATTGATGGCACCCCACTCCAAACCCCCGGATGACCTCTCCCAGCGGTTTCATGTAGATGTTAAACAGCATGGGGGATAAGATGGAACCTTGCGGCACCCCGAACCTAAGAGGTCGGGATGCCGAACAAGCGTCCCCCAGCACCACCTTCTGGGATCTGTCAGTCAGGAAGGAGCGCAACCACTTCAAGACAGTGCCTCCAAGCCCCAACCCGGCCAGCCGACCCAGAAGGACACCATGGTCGATGGTGTCGAAAGCCGCCGAGAGGTCCAGTAGGACTAACAGAGTCGCACTTCCCCTGTCCATCCCCCGGCGAAGGTCATCCACCAAGGCGACCAAGGCGGTCTCTGTCCCGAACCCTGGCCTGAAGCCAGATTGGAATGGGTCCAGATAATCCGTTTCCTCCAGAACCCTCTGAAGCTGGGACACCACCACCTGCTCAATCACCTTGCCCAGAAATGGGATATTGGATACTGGCTGAAAGTTGTTTAAATTTGTGGGATCCAGGGAGGGCTTCTTCAGGAGGGGGCGAACCATCGCCTGCTTCAAAGCAGGCGGGAGCACCCCCTCCTTCAGAGATGAATTCACCACCCTCCCCGTCCACTCGGCCAGCCCTCCCCGGGCAGCTCTAATTAGCCATGCCGGGCAAGGGTCGAGCGGGCAAGCAGCAGGTCTCACACTCCAGAGAATCCTGTCCACATCCTCAGGCTCTACAAGCTGAAAAGAATCCCAAATCGTAGGACAGACAGGTTCCCCAGGGACATCACTAGATATGCCCACAGCGGCGTCCAAGTCATGCCGGATCTGATCAACCTTGTCTGTAAAGTGTTTAGCGAACTCGTCACAGCGAGCCTCCGTGTGCTCCTCCCTACCAGTAAGGGGGGCAAGATGTAAAAAACTGCGGACCACACAGAAGAGCTCAGCCGGATGGTTCTCTGCAGATGCAATGGTGGCAGAGAGGTGTGCCCTCTTAGCCACCACCACTGCTCTGGAATAAGCTTTTAATTGGGCCCTAGCCCATGTCTGGTCAGATTCGGCACGAGTCTTTCGCCACCGACGCTCTAGTCGTCTGCTCTGCTGCTTCATCGTTCGCAGCTCCTCAGAAAACCAAGGAGCCGCTCTGATCCTGCGACTGGGCAGAGGACACTCGGGAGCAATCTCATCCAGGGCCCTGGCCATCTCTGTATTCCAGAGGTCGACCAGGGCACTGGGTGGATCTCCAACTCTGGCAACAGGAAAATCCCCCAGAGCCCTCAGGAATCCATTTGGATCCATCAGCATCCGAGGGCGGATCATACAATGTGATCCCCCGCCATTGCAGAGGTGAGAAGCCACAACAAGCCTAAATCCCACCAGACAGTGATCTGTCCATGACAAAGGAGTGATCTTAATCTCCTCCACCTCCAGATCGCCATCAACCTGCCCCGCAGTAAACACCAGGTCCAGCGTGTGTCCCGCCTCATGCGTCGGGGCAGATATTCTTTGAGACAGACCCATGGTTGCCATGGAGGCCATGAAATCCTGAGCCACAGGTGTTCCCGGGGCCTCGGCATGGACATTAAAGTCCCCCAACACCAAAAGGCGGGGGGACTCCAAGACCACGCTCGAGACCAGCTCTGTCAGCTCAGGCAGGGAGACTGCTGGGCAGCAAGGTGGGCGGTACACCAGCAGAATCCCTCTTCTGTCTCGCCCCTCCAACACAACGTGAAGGCACTCAAACCCGGTGGACTGCTGAACAGGGTATCTGGTGAGACGGATGGAATCCCGATAGACCATCGCAACCCCACCTCCCCGCCCCTGTAGTCATGGCTGCTGAAGTACCCGGAAACCCGGCGGACAAATCTGGGAAAGACTGACCCCTCCCAGCTCATCCAACCAGGTCTCGTGATACATACCAGGTCGGCTTTCTCCTCCAAGATTAAATCATGGATAAGAGAAGTCTTGTTATTCACCGACCTGGCATTCAGAAGCAGCAGCTTCAGACTCAGGGGACTGTTGCCAGAAGTACCAGGGGTCAGAGGGATGAGGGAAGGGCCAGAAAGAGGGACAGTCTGTCTACGACTGACCCTCCTTCTCCTGTAATGTCCAGCCCCGCCCCCACCGCCATATCTTCCGTAACCCGTAACTCTGCTGATGGTGGCCTCTCTGCCCTCCCCTGAGCTCCCTCGAGGTGTCAGACACATAATTCCGGTGGGAGCGACCTACAAGCCAACCACCAGCACAGATACAAAAGACTAAAAACACAGCCACACAACACACACACTCCCACCAACAAACTAGTGCAGCAGCCCTCACCCCCCTCACACTGAGGCTTGGGCTGCTGCAGGCCTCTGCCACTCTCTCACTGAGGCAGAGGTCCTCGCTCCTTCCCTCCCTGCCCCCCTCTCACAGAGGCAGGGATAACCTTCCACTCTCCTGGCCAGACTCTCACTCCGGCCAGGGAGTCACAATCATACCATCACTCACTCAGTTAAGATGGCTGGTGGTGGCTTGTTGACAGGCGACTAGGCTCCAAAAATAAAAGCGAGGCTGGAGCCTGATGATCCACGGGAGATGGACACGGAGGGAAGCAGCCACAGCAGCAGACGTTCTTGGCTCCAGGCTCAGCTCCCCAGGCGAAGAGCCACGGGCAAAGAGCCCTTTGGCTCTTGCCCTTTGGCTCGCGCCTCTGGCAAGCCAAAGGCTTAAGATGGAACACTTGCCTGGAGAGAAAAGCCAAATGGTGCCGTGAGTAATTTGTTACCCGGGCAACCTGCATTCATCACACAATCCTCAACTCCACTCACTTGGACTGGGGGAGCTTCCACTTGGCACAGCGATCGATGCTCTCAACTCCAGCGACTCACCTCCAAATTGCACTTGGCCACACTTGACTCACAACTTGCAGCCACCAACTCAGCTGACTTGCGACTGTCCCAGGCCCTTCAGTTCTCTTGCCTTCAGTAATGACTTGGACGAAGGGATTCAGGAGAGCCTCATCCAATTTGCAGACACCACACTAGGAGCAGCAGCAGCAAACAACTGGAGACGGCAGAAGCCTTCAGGAAGACCCTGACCACGTGGAGAAAGTAAGATGAGGTTCAGCAGAGAGAAGTGCAAAGTTCTGCACCTGCACAAAAACAACCCACGACGCAGGCGCAGAAGGGGAGAAACCTGGCCCGGCAGCACAATGCGCGCGAGGGATCTCGGAGCTGCAGCGGATCACAGGATGAACAGAGTCCGCAGCGGGAGGCAGCTGTGAAGAAGGTAGAGGCGTTTCTACAGGGATGGCAAAGCTCTATGTGTTGCAAGGAGCCTTACCCTGTCATGGAAATCCCTCCTCTCCTTTGCTGCTGTAGCCAGGAAGCAACGCCAAGATGTTGCTGTTCCCTGTGAGGATTGGCTAAGACGGTGCAGGAGCAGAGTGATTTCCGCTGCAAGGTGAGGCTTCTTGCAAAACTTAGAGCTTTGCCATCCCTGTAGAAATGCCACTGGAAGAAGGCAATAAAGTTCCAGCCCGCATCAGCAGAGCCACGGCTTCCAAGTCAGGAGAAGTTGAGGTTCCGCTTTCCTCCGCACTGGCGGGACCTCGCCTGGAGTCCCGTGTCCAATTCTGGGCACCTCAGTTCATGACAGCTGCAGCTGGAGCGCGAGGAGGGGGGGCCCTGCAGGCTCCTGCAAGGAGCCTTACCCTGCCCTCGCCGCTGCAGCCAGGAAGCATTTCTAGAAGATGGACCCCTCCCTTACAGCCACCCAGCAGGCTCATCCTTCCTGGAAAGTCTGGATCCTGCCCACGCTGCTGGTTGGAGCCGGCACTCGGCAGGGCTGTGTCTGCTGTGCCCGGCTACGCAGAGTTCAGTCCCCATGAAGTGCTGCAGATGGAGGCCATTGCCCTGCCATGGCCACCAGATGGCACCAGAGAGTTCAGTCCCCACAATGCGCTGCAGATAGAGGCCATTGCCCGGACCTGACCACCAGATGGCACCAGAGAACCAGGCCTTGGTGGGAGTAGGACTCCAAAAGAGGTACCACAGCTAGCCAAAGCTAGGAGCCGGCCAAAGCCCGGCCACGTCTGCCAAGGGGGCTCTCCCAGCGTTGCTGAGGCACCAACCACACCTTTAGCAGCCCGACCTGGGCGCTCAGCGTCTGTGAGGTCTACAGAAGGGGTGGGGTTGGGGGGTTGGAGACCAGAACTACAGAGCAGCTCAAGGAGTGAGTCAGAAAGTGAGGCTCCAGCGGTCCATTCATGGGAAATAACCCACAGGGAGCAGCAGAGAGGGCAGAGCATCGCGGAAGTAGCCAAGAGGAACACCAGGCCTGCCCCTTCCAGGACCTTCGGACACATGCAAGCCAGCAAAACCCACCCTTAGGGGGTCTTCTGTGGTTACTGGTCTATCGAGAGGGTCCTAACAGAGTCTTAAAGAGACCCTCTCTGAAGCCGCTGTACCCTTTATGACCCTTGAGGCCCCCACCCTTAGAAGGCTCTGTTCCCCTTAACATCTTTGCTTAAGACGAGCTGGTCAGCCACTCAGGTGTTTCTGGTTTGAATCCTGGCCTGCCTCTGGGAGTATGCAATGAAAACTGTGAGACGTGAACTGTTCCTGTGGAAAGCCTGTGGCAGAGTCGATGGAGAGCAGCTTTTTGGACTGACCGACACATGGGGTAGAGTGGCCTGCACATGCTGGCCTTGCCCTTGGTTCTCCTTTCACGCAGACGTGAGTGTGCTGTTGATGACAGCAAGTCCCTTGGCTGGGCTCGTCCCAGCAGTTCTTTGGCCCAGTGGCTGCCACTGCTATATGCAGCTCACCCAGCACCAGTTCTCTGGCTGCCAGCAATGGGGCTCAGGCTCTTGGGCTCTTTCCTCATTGGGCCACTGGCATCAGGCAACCACCACCCCACAACTGGTGGGCTGGGCCAGGATGTCAAAGGATGCTGGTGGGGATAGTAGCCTTTGCCTTCTGTAATGTGTGGCCATGGGGGGCATTGTCCCCACACTGCAACATGTGAGGCTAACATGGGGGGGGTATATTGGGGCAGTCACCCAAAGATAACTGCCCAGAGTCTATCTGGTGGTTGGATTGATGGGGGACTTTGTGGCAGCTGGTGGAATTATTGGGACAGCCGCAGCAGCATGGCATTGTCATGGCCCACGTTATCCCTCCCCCTTCTGCTGATGGGCTTAAGATACAACAGATGTTACCCTTATGTGGACGCAACGTGGACACCACATTGGGGCAGCTCTGGGACACAGCCCCTCAGGTGTAGGACCATCAGCCCCTGTCCAAAGCTGCTAGACGTACTCTTGGTCCCTTTGTCTCAAGAACACAGACCCCGCACCCGCCCTCCAGGAGACAACGCACAACACTGTGCACACCCAATTCACACTTATTAGTTCATGGGCTCTTGAAGGTCCATTCGCTGAGTGTGTGCTGTCCGTAGGGCTGCAGTCCCCATATGGATTTTTTGCACAAGCACCCTCGAACAACGTTTACAGAACAAAGCAAACATTCCGCATTCAGATTGGGAAGTGAAAGAAAGAAAGGAGCACTGTCTTCTTTCAAGGCTGTATTTTGAAAGCATAATTTCTTTTTAGGGTTAGAAAAAAATCAAGACAGATTCCTGACCAATTGAAATTTAACGATTTTAAAATACATTTTAGTCCATATACATTTCCATTTGCTTAAAAAAGAAAAGAAGAAACGTATGTACGTACGTACGTACGTACGTGTGTGTGTGTGTGTGTGTGTGTGTGTGTGTGTGTGTGGAGAGGGAGAGAGAGAGAGAGAGAGAGAGAGAGAGAGAGAGACAGACAGACAGACCTTTTTTCAAAATAACAGAAAGACATGAGTGTACACATTACAGCTGTTTGGCACTATTATGCTCATTTAAAAAACAATTTTTGTTACGATTGATCATGTTTTGTACAAAACTGTAAACTATTTTCAAGTTTGTTGTCAAACATTAGTTCATTGTCATCTTCCAAAAACTGTCACTGTGAAAGAAACACGGTCACTAAAAAGAAAAGCCACAAATCTATTAAGGGAGACAGTTTTTGCAGGACGCCCAGGAGGTGAGGCCACACGCCCTCTCCTGGCTGCTTCCCTTCCGCAGAGGGTGGGTTTCCGATGGCTCCAGTCACAAAAAGGAAGTGCTGCTTGAGAACAGGAAGTGTTTGCTCAACAATCACATTTCCAAACCCGTAGAGTAGATAAAGATGGCTCTTTAGGTCATTTTATTTTATTTCTTTGTGGGTTTTTTTGTTGGTTTTCTTGCATTTTTGTACAAAAGGTCTACACCTAAATCACTTTGCTAGAAACATTTCCTTTTCTGGTTTGTACATGTTTAAAGAGGAATCTGCTTTTGTGAGGAAAAGAGACAAAGGTAAAGGACTGATTTCATGCAGAAAAATGCAAATCAAAGAAAGATCATAAAATTTGGTGTTTTCTCTTTTCTATTTTGGAAACACTGTACAGGATGCAAAGTAGCCACTCAGGGAAGGGTTAAGATGATTTTCAGTAGCTCCACCTGCAACATGCACACATTTCGTCTGCCTTTCCTTAGTTTGATTTCATGTCTCCCAGGCACAGAGGATCTTCCTTAGCAGCCCAGATTGATTGATGGATGCCTGCCTCGCTTGTCCTTGGAAGAATGACTTGTCCTTGCACAGTTATGAGGAACAACTTCTTTGCCCACCATGCCAAGTCAACTGCTATCAGGGTGTGACATCCTAGCTCTATTTCGTTGCACAGCCTATCTTGCTAAATGTTTGTTTTTTTCTGATAATGAGCTGTAACTATTATCTGGTCCCAACCCAATCGCTCAGCTGGAGAAATTCACGTAAGTCATGGAGAAATAGTACAAGGTCATCAGCTATCAAACTGCAACTCATGTTGCACATGGCATCACCACCACGGCCTCCAATGACTTCTCATTAGTTCCCTGAACAATGTCCTGAGTTTGCAACCCTTTTGAAATACCACTGCAGGTTTCCTTCCCTGACTGTGTCTGACTGATTGCAGTTTTGACTGGGCTAGACTGCTGTTGTCTTGTGCTCGGAGATAGTGGTGTCACTATACTAGAGGTGTGCAGGGGGTTCAGACTGCACAGGGTGACACCCTCAGGTGGATGATGCCACTGGTGGCCAAAATTTTGGAAACCTTTTGGAAAAATTGTAGTTATGAATAATACCATTGTGTTATATATCATTGGAAAGGTAATTTCATGCAGAATGTAATCCAACCATGCTGAATTATCTGTACTCTGTCAAATGTTATGGGAACTTAAACACAAAAACAAAACACAACTGCCTTATACAACAAAAAGTGGATGTCCTTAACTCAAAACTGTCCAATGAGACTGACTGTTCTGAGGCGGCAATCCTATATCCACTTTCCTGGGAGTAAATCCCATTGACCACAATGGGACTTACCTCTGAGTAGACATGAATATAATTGCAGTCTGAGAGCCAGTGAGGTGTTGTTATCACACAGCAGGGAGCCACTGAGGTGTTAATATGAGTCAGCTCTCATTTCCATGCATCAGAGCTAACACTAGAACTCTGGTTCAGTTGCGTGAGTGTCATCAAGTTGACCACTGGTTTTCGGTTGGTTACTGATTTGTTGGGTGACCTATACCATTATCTATTTAAATAAAAACAATAAAGTTAATGGGGGGGGTGACACCCACCTACTGATGCCACTGCATTTAGGCTGTGCGTATGACATCATACCTTATTCTGTATGGTCTGGTATGGGAGGGGTGTGGCTGCATTTAGCAGCGACGTTTGCCCTGCGAACAAGGAAGTGGAAGCGCCTTTCCTGCCAGAGAGCTACTGCCAGAGTGGGGGGGGGGAGCACTTCCAGCAGGGGGGAGCTGCAGTCACAATTCATCCCACCATTAAGCCCCAGGTGCACGTGGTCGGGAAAGAGAGGTGTGCGTTTGTGGGCGGGAGAGCTCTAGAGCAGCACAGCCACAGGAACTGAAAGATGGTCAGCAAGGAGGCTGGGGAGCAGCCGCTGTGATGTCACATCCTGTTCAGAAGACGCCAACTGATGGAGGACCAGGATGGCAGCTGGACGCACGACTGCAGGGCTGTGGCGGGTCTGAGCAGGGATTGGTCCTCAGTGCGCACCAGGCGTCTCCTGAAGTACTTTTTCTTAGGAGCTGACTGGGGTGTGGGGGGGGGGCACACGACGCTGGCCAGCCAGCAAGCGCTCCGTGAGCCTGGCCCAGCCCTTCCCCAACGGCACTCACCTGGCACGTCTACTGCCAAGCCAGCCCACCCTGCCCAGTGAGGCTTCCTCCCAGCAAAGCGCACCCAGGACCAACCGGGGCCTCGCCTGGCACTGCCTCTTTCCCTGTGACGCTCCCGCCTGCTCTGCCCCTCGGCCTCCGGGGGACGACTCTCCTTCCTCCATTCATTGAGGCTTCTCGGGTTTTGCTGTGGGGCCTCCTGGCCAGCAATGGGGCAGGGGGAAAAGGAGGTGGCAAGGGCTACAGCCCCAGCCCCAGCCCCCTGCCCAGAGGGCAGAGGAGGAGAAGGAAGCAGCAGCACGTCAGCTCCTTGCTGGAACACACTGCAGAGGTTGTCTTGGATCACCTGGCCTGTTCTGCTCAGGGAGCAAAGCTTCCCTGGGTAAGCTGGGGGGAGAGGGTGGGGGTCTCTCTCTCTCTCCCCCTCTGAGGCAACTCTGGAATTTGGAGCCTGTCTCCTGGCAGCAGCTGCAGCCACCCCAGAACTTGGAGGGAGCCAAGCGCTGCCGCCGCTCACAGCCCCCTCCCCCAAACCAAGAGAAGCCAGCCTCCACCGCCCAAGCCACGGCTCGGCCAGCACTAGCCCACGCAGGCTCCCACTTGGGCCCCAGAGGCACAGCCTCACCCCCCCCACACACACACAGGCTGGCCCCCTGTCTTTGTATCCCCGAGACAGCCGGGTGGGCCTGGTGGCAGCCGTGCCCCCCCCCAAGGTCGGCCAGCCCTCCGCCCCCTCTTCAGGCGGAAACACCCTCAACTCCACCTAAGGTGCAGGTGACCAGCCTGGGGGGGGGACTCGTGTGGGCAAGAGCCTGGCACAGCATGCCCCCCTCGCCCCAGGGGCATCTCCAGCACCAGTTTTCCCTGCCCAAAGTGGCAGCCAGCAGCGCGGAGGAACCCTGCAGAAGGGCCTGATCCGACGCCACTTGCCAGTGCCAGGGCAGCTCGGAGGGGAGGGGAGGGAACGCGCACTCCCGTCCCTGGAGAAGGCCTCTGTGGCTGCCCCCCCCGGACAGAGCACACGCCCTGTGGGCAGCGCCACGTCAGAGCCGCACCCATGGAAAGCAAGAAGCAGGAGGGGTCGCCCCAGAGGGCACGGGGGCCCACCCCTCCCACTTGCTGCTTGTGTCTAAGAGCCCCCCCCCGTGGCCAGCCCCACCCCTTCTTCGACACAATGGTCCTTGTGCGTTGCCAGCCACGGGCAGCGTAGCGGGTCAGGGGTGAGGACCCAGATCGAGGCTCGCCAAGGCAAGGAGGCGCAGGCAGGAGCCCACCGCCAGCCCCGGGGCCTTGGCAGCCAGGCAGGCCCCCACAGACCTCGGGAGTGGCAGTCACGGCCAGACCCCCCCCCCCCCCCCCCCGCCGAAAGAAGGACAGCTTTCCAGTTAGACAATAAACCTGTATTTGTTTGGAAACAGACATTTGTACACTGTCACAAACTTGCAGAGAGCTAAAATCACCTTTTGGTCAGCAAACACTGAAAGACCTTCGTGTGTGCAACGGCAGTGTATTTACAAGGTTCCCTGTTAGTGATTCGCAAGTATTATTATTTCGAACAATATCAGACACTCCACAGAGGACATGGCTTAAGATAAATATATTAGTAAATAAATATTCAGAGAACATCTTTCCATAAATGAAATGTGCTGCTATATATATATACACATATATATATACATATACAAAATGTACACAAGATTTCTTAACTTTAAAAATGGTAATGAAGGAGAAAGAGCCCTTTAACCATATTACAAATTTTTACAGTAAATTTTATACAAAAACAAAACATTTTAAGTGCTACAGAATAGTTTCATGATATTACTAAGATTTAAAATAGTGCCTCAAGAGCCCAACTAAATGGCAATAGTTAATTGAAGAGGTCTCTGGCCTTTGGGGTCCAGAGCGTCATTTCCCCTCCCCCTAATGATACTGACCATGAATAAAATACCTGTTGGGAGGGGGCAGGACAGAGTTGGGGACACAAAGCGGAAAGGCTGCAGAGGACAGACACACACAATCAGGGGGCACCGGGGGGGGAGGACTTTCCAGCTGAGCTTCCCAGTTGCCCCACTGGAGTGCCCCTCCCCACCCTCGCCCTCCCAGCGCAGGATGTTCTAGCAACAGCAACATGACTGCTCCTGGGAAAGCACGTGCAGAAAACACGGCTATTCCTCCACCAGCACCAGGCTGTCGGGCGGCGACCAACCCTTGCAAGGTGGCTTCGCTGCATGGACTGCAGCCACATGCGCAGCAGGAGAGGCCAATCCCTCTGTCAGCATCCTGGGCACGGAATGGGAGGGGGGCGTTTCTGCATCTCATGAGGAACCCCAGACTGGCTTTCAGGAGTTATAAACGGGAGGGGGGGAGGAGGAGGAGGGAAGAGTTCTAGGCACATTCAGTTGAGAGGTCTCAGTTCCAGACCCGGAGGAGGCAGAAATGCGACCGCACAGCCCCGCCACCTGAACGGGGCCTTTTGCCGCAGTCCCTGCCACGCAGAAGGGGGGGCCAACTGGAATCCGGTGGGGCAGCACCGGGCCTGCGGAGCCAGAAGCCGCTGTTTCCACAGGAAACGATGAACGCCAGGCGGCGAAGGGCATTAACTGGCAATGCTGGTCAGAAGAAATGGGGAGGGGGAAATCCCCCTGCCCAGGCACACGCCAGGCGGGCGCAGGGCAGAGGTCCCAGGGGTCAGCTGCAGCAGCCTCTCTGCCGGGGGGGGGGGCTGGCCTTGGCCGACCCACTGACGGGATGTGCCCCCCACGCCCGAGCCCCGCCAGACTCCACCCAGGCCAGGAGCACCCCGGGAGACACCCACAGAGGCTGGCCCGGTCCTCGCGGGCTGCCTTGCTCAGGGGGCATCCCAGCCTCATGGCCCCTGCGTGCCACGGAAAAGGGCGGGCCTCTGCTCCAAGGGCTCTCGGTCTCGTCTTCCAAGGCAGGCCCAGGAGGAAAATCTCTGCACGCACCAGTGGTGAACGGGGGCGACGACACTGTGGCGTCTCAAGAACCCTTGGCATCACAGCCCAGCCACGGCTGCCTTTGCCAGCGTGACCCCCCACCCCATGTCACTCTGACCCCTTCTGCGGGGGGGGGGGGGAGAGGGAGGGAGCACCCTCCACGTTCTCTCTCTCGCAGGGCAGCCCAGGCTCAAGCCCAGTCTGCAGTCCAGGGGGGCATCTTGCTAGTCCCCCCCCCCAAGCATACCTCCCTGGAGGAGAGCCACCTGAAATGACAAGACAGGTGCCAGGGCAGGACACTGGGGGGGGGGCGGCTCTCCGGGGACCGACCTTCCAGCCTGCTTGGGGGCCTCCACATCCGAGGCAGAGCCCCAGGCAGGGCCAGGAGAGACCCGGCAGAAGCCGCACTCCTCAGCTGCACCCCAGGCACCAGCAGAGCCCCCCCCCCACCGGCGCCACCCCCGGACCAGGCACTGCCCTCCCCCAGCAGCCACCCAGAGTCACGCTGGGCAGTGTGGGCCGTCCTGCGGGCAAGGAGGTCTTTGGAAGGCACAGGGGGCAGCGGCCTCCCCCCTGCCCGGCCCCTCCAGCTGCCACCTCTGGCGGGCACCAGGGCACAGCCTGGCCCCCTGGCCGGGCTGCCCGAGGACCCAGGTTGGAACCAGACCCGGCTTGGCTTCGCCAGCGGCAGTCCCGGCGCCTCACTCGCCCAGGCCCCCCCGCCCGGCCCCTGGAGCGGCCCACTTACCTGCCACCGGGGGGGCTGCCGGGGGGGCGCTCCGGACAGGGCTGGGGAGGCGCCCCAGGGCCTCCTCCAGCGGGAGGTCGGCCGGCTGGCAGCAGGGCCCCCACCCGCCACGGGCCTCCCACGGCCCGCTGCCTGCCGGGCAGTCCACGCTCACGGCCAGCGCGCAGCCTCTGTCCTCGGGGATGATGGCGATGCGGGGGCCCAGCTCAGGCGGGGCGGGGTCCTCGGGGGCCGCGCAGACGTACTGCACGCTGACGGCGTAGTCCTCCGCGAAGCAGCCCGGCGGGCCGAGGGAGCCGCTGACGCCACAGCCGGCCACCGGCGTCTCCTCGTACAGGCAGCAGGGCAAGGCCTCGCACGGGCCCCCCTCGGTCCGAAGGTTGCGCAGGCCTGGGCTCGGCCCTGCCGGGGGCTCCGGCCCAGCGCCGCAGCCAGCCCACCGGGGAGGGCCCGGGAGGCGCCTGCCACCTTCTGCCCCCCTGCCCAGGGGCTCCCGGGGAGCGTGCCGGGCCTCGCAGGAGCAGGGGCAGGCTGGCTCCCGGGGCCCCGGGCGGGGCTGAGCAGCCTCCCCAGGCAGGGCTTCCGGGCCCCCCCCCCTCAGGGCAGGGGCTGCCGGGGGCCTCCCGGGGCTCCAGCGAGGAGCTGCTGCTGTAGTTCATCTCCAGGCTGCAGTGCGAGAGCTGGTCCCCGGGCAGGCACTCCAGGCCGAGGGTGGGGGGGCCGTCCAGGAGGAGCACCGCCCCTCTGCCGGCCCCGCCCATGTCGCCCCCCCGGCAGGGGCTCCGGCTGCGGTAGACGAAGGGGTCGTAGTCGCTGCTCAGGGAGCTGCGGAAGGTGGAGCAGCTCCCGTAGACGCCCTGGTGGCTGGCCTCCGTGCCGTCCACCACCGAGTCCGTGGAGGAGGAGCAGCGGCACTGGCCCGAGCCCCCGCCCCCGCTGCTGCTGCTGCTGCTGCTGTCGCTGCCCGGGCAGTCGGCCAGGTAGCCGCTGCAGACGGAGCGGTGGCCGTGGCCGTGGCAGCAGCTGAGGCCGGAGGCGCTGCGGCCCTCCAGGCGGGAGGAGGGGGCGGAGGAGGAGGGGGCCACGTGGGACGCGGGGGGAGGGAAGAGCCTGCTGGCCGCGGGCGGGAAGGCACAGGAGGGGCCCTTGGGGGGGACGCCCAGGCGGAGCTGCTCCGGGTAGCTGAGGCCCTGGAAGTAGTAGTGCTGGAACACCGTCTCGTACTGGGAGAAGCAGGCGGGCCTGGCGAAGGGGTGGCTGCCGGGCTTGGGCCTCCGGAAGGGGAGAGGGGGCGGCGGCGGGCAGGCCCGGTGCTCCACACTGCACTGGTGGGCGGCCAGGGGGCGGTCCAGGCGGAGGGGCTGGTAGCTGCGGAGGAAGGCCGGGGCCTCCCCGTGCCGGTCCACCGTCAGGACCGTGATGGGGTTGCCGTGGGGGTCCATGCTGGTGCGGGTGGGGAAGGCGGCGACTGGGCCGGCTCTGTGCACGCGGCCGGGGTAGTGGACCGGCAGGATGATGCGCTGCTGCTGCTGCTGCTGCTGCTGCTGCTGGCTCCGCAGGTGGCCGGCCGTCTCCGCACAGCCCTGGCCCGGGGCCCCCTTCTTTGGCTCTGCGCGTGGAAGAGGCGCGGCCCGCGTCAGGCTCCTGCAGGCTCCAAGGGGCCAGAGCAAGAGGCGCCCCCTCCCTCCCTCCCCCCTCCCCCTCCCCAGCTCCCCCTCCCTGAAGGCCCCACACGCCGCTCCGCAGCCTGAACCGACAAGGGCACCGGCAGAGGGGCAGGCGGTGGGGCGCCAAGGACTGCCCGGGGGGGGGGGGCAGGAGGTACCAGGCTCACCGATGATGTTGTGGCGGCAGTGTGGGCAGGTGTGATGCTGCAGGAGCCAGGGGTCCACGCACTTCCTGTGGAACCGGTGGGTGCAGGGGATCACACGCAGCTCCTGCAGGGGCAAGAGAGGACGGACGGTGCTGCTGCAGCGATGCCTGAGTCCCGCCCCACACCCCTCCCCCAACCTTCCTGGCCCCTCGCTAAGCCTGCCCTGTGAGTGGGGGGGGAGGGGGCTCCCTGGCTGCTGCTCCGCCTCTGGTGCAGCCACGCTGAGCGTCCTGGGCCAGGCGGGGGGGGGGGGCACAGCAGGCTATTCAGCCCCCAGGACATGCACTCGTACACTCCGCCACCCCACCCCCGCAGCACAGTGGCCCTCCTGCCCCCCAGCCGGAGGCAGACGGACAGGGAGCCCCTGCAAGGCCCGCTTCCGCGCGACTCCCGGAGCCCGACCCAGCCGGCCCTGGGAAGGGGCTCCCCCGCAGAGAGCCAGGAGGCCAGGCCAGCCGCCCCCAGAGCGCACTCACCTCCCCGTCCAGGTACTTCTCCAGGCAGATGGCGCAGTCGGCGGTGGAGCTGCTGCCGAGCGCGTCCGGAGCGCCAGAGCCGCCCTCGCAGGGCCCCTTCAGCTTGGAGGTGAACTTGCGGGTCTCCATCTTCTCCAGGGCCTGTGCGGCCAGGCGGTTCAGGGAATTCTGCCACGGGGGGGGGGGGGAGGCATTTCTCACTGGAGGTGGGGGCCGGGCCGCAGGGCTGGGGGCCCACGCAGGGCAGCAGCGGTCATGCCGTCCGTCCGTCCTCTCGGCAAACTGCCCCAGGCTACCGAGGCAGAATCCACACTCCCCCCCCCCCCCCCCGGGCCCCACCCACGGCGGGGCCCCCCCAAAGCCCGCCCCGGGGGGGTTGAATCCGGGAAGGCCCGGGGGGGGGGGGGCGTAATGAGCCCTTGCTCTGGGTGGTGCTCTGCCTCCCTGCATGCCCCGGTGCTCCGAGCCAGCCCCACATTTGCAAGCGGGGAGCTGCCAGCCCCCCCCCCCACACACAGGGCGGGACGGGGTGCCTCTGCCTTCCTCCGCCTGGGACTGCTGCTCAGGATCCACCGCACAAGCCGGAGAGGCTGGGGGGGCACACTGTGGGTCTCTTCCCCGGAAGGCTCCCCCCCCCGCCCAGGGCCTCCGGCTCACCTGGCTGCGGCGCTGCTTCAGCTTGATCTTGACGAGGAGCACGAGGCAGACCAGGGAGACCACCACAAAGAAGGCCAGGAAGATCCCCATGTCGAAGTACTCGGTCGGTTGCTGTGAAGGCGGGAGAGGGAGGGGCGGGTGGACAGCAGAGGCCAGTTACGCTCAGAGCCAGGGGGAGCCGTTCGGGCCGGGGCCGGGGGGGGCAGGGGCTCCGGGGAAGGCTGCCCGTGCAGGACTGGGAGAGGTGCCCGGAGACGGGCTCGACGGGAGGGCAGCGCCCTGGACCGGCAGGGCGGGGCTGGCGGGGGAGGCCCAGAGGACGTGCCCGGGCAGCCCCCGCAAGCGATCACCGGGGGGCAACGCAGCTTTGGGCAGCCCCCTCCCGCCCTCCCGGGGCCCAGGATTGGGGGGGGTCACTGCCGCTCATGCAGCGGTTTGGCACTCAGCGCGTGACCCCGGCAAGGCCCTGCGAAGCGGCAGCAGCCCCTGCACACCCCCTGCCTGCCTGCCCGAGCCCTCAGCCCCCCCACAGCAGCCCCCCCCCGATGCCCCGGGGGCCTTACTGGCGGGGGCCGGTGCTGGATCCTGGCCCGGGCCACCTTCTGCTTGTTGACGATGTTCATCAGCTTGACGGCGTCCGCCCCCTTGACGTAGACCACCGGCCTCTTCAGGGGGTCCTCCGAGCCCTGGTTCAGCTGTGAGAGCGAGGCACACGCCCGTCAGTCACCCCAGGGCACCGCCTCCGCCCTCCGGACCACGGCCGGGGAGGGGCAGAGACGTGCAGACGGGCCTGTGCCCCCCCCCACCTACCTGATCAATGGCCTCGGGGTTCTCAGACACGTCGAAAATGACCGCCGTGGCCCCCCTCTGCACTGCTCGCTTGGCCTGCAAGGGGGGGGAGAGAGGGCGGCAGGGTCGGCTCCAGCTCTGGGAGTCCAGCAGTGCCCAGACAGGGAGGGGGGGGCGCTGGACAAGGCTTGACGGGTCCAAGGGGAACGGGGGGGGGGAGGAGAAGTCAGCAGCCAACACCAGGAGTGGGGCTGGGAGCAAGCGAGGCCCCCCCACAGGCACCCCCTTTGCCCCAGTACAGCTCTGCACGTCAAGAGGATGCTCCTGCCAGGCAGGACTCCCTGGGCCTGCCTGTGGCCCCACCCCCACTCTGCCAGCTGCAGCCCCCTCCCTCCGCCTGCCCCCAAACACCCACTGCAGGTGGGGGGGGGGGTTGCACAAACGCAGCCTCTGCAGTGGAGCCCAGTGCCTGGAAGGGCCCAGAGGTCAGGAGGCGCCTCACCCTCCGGGCTGGCTGCCCCCCACTGGGCGCCCCCCACTGGGCGGGCAGGGCCAGGCGGACCCTGGCCAGAGAGAGGGGAGGAGCGAGAGCAGGGAGCCACGGCCGCCGCCCCCTCTCCTCCGCAGGCCGGCCGCAGGGCAAAGGGGCTGGCGGCCGCGCAGCGTGTGGCTGGGCCGTGGCTCCGCTCCCGCATTCTGCAGCGCTCCGCTCTCCGCAGCTTGGCGGCAGCTTGGCCTGACCTTCCAGGTTTCCCTGGCAGGAGATCAAAGCGGGAGAGCCACAAACACACCACAGAATGCAGAGGGGCCCCCCTCCCTCCCCCCTTCTGTTCCATTTCCTCCTCCCTCCTTCTCGGATGGGCTTTGAAGCCGCAGCAGCAGCAGCAGCCGCAGCCCTTCGTTGCCGCCGAGCGGGCTGGGGCCGAGCCCAGGCCAGGAGGACGGGCAGCGGGAGAGGCGGTGGCCACAGCAGCAGCCCCCCCCACCCTCCCAGATTCTTCTTGGCACTCTGAGCTTCCTCCCTGGGCTGGGGGGGGGCGTGACGTGATGCACACCCCCATTCCACGGTGCACCGAAGGGGCCGAGCGAGCGCCAGGAAGCCACTGGGCTCCTCCAGAGGTCGGGGGCAGGCTGGGCAGCTCCAGCCTTGCAGGGCACTCTGAGGTGTGCCGGGAGGCCGCCTGGCCACGCTGCAGAAGGGTGGGGGTGGGGTGCTGGGGAACAGGCAGGGGGGGCAGGCTGGGGGGAGCCACAGGCGGGCCGAGGGGCTGGGAGCCCCCTGAGCAGCGCACGCGCCGCCTGCCATTCCAGTGGCGCTGTCCCAGACTCCGCCGTGCAGCCCCCCCGCCCCGGCCTCTGCACCTCGGCGGTCTTTGCCACGGGACCCCTGCCCAGCGCCTTCGGCTCCCGCTCCTCTGCAGGGCCACCACCTGCCTCTCCCTCCTGTGCCGCCGTCCTCCTCACGGCCTCCCCTGGAAGCCGCCTTGCTGGCGTGGCACGGGGGCCCCCAGCCACAGGCCGCTCAGCCCGCCCCCAAGCCCTCGGGGAGCCTCCCCATCCCGACAGCCCCCCGCCTTGCCCCAGGGCTCGGGCCTGTTCCCCCGGCCCCGCTTGGAGGGGCCCTTGCAGAGCGCGAGCCGCACCAGACGGCCACCGCAGCAGGCCGAGCCCCAGTCGGAGCAGGCGAGAGGAGCCGTTCCAAGCGGGCTCCGATTACAAAGGGGAACTTGGGGGAACTTTCCTCCTCCACGCAAGCAGAGGAGCAGCAGCAGCAGCAGCAGCCTCCTCGCAGGGGCCTCGGGCGAGGACTGGACGCAAACAAAAACAGAGCCCTTCCGCCGCTAATTAGGGGGCTTCCTCTGCCAGCGAGCCACTCCGCAGCGGGACGACCGGAGCCCCAGCGGGTCGGCTCCTCCGGGCAGCCAACTATTCCTGGTCCCCGAGGGGCGGCACGGTGCCCGCGGAGTGTTTCCCCTGGCCTCGCTCTGCAGCGAGACGAGAAAGCCCTGACTGGGAGTCACAGGCGGGACGGAGAGGGCGGCTGCCTCTCGCCAACGACATCCGTGCTTGCGCTGCCCCTGCCAGGCCGCTTGCCCGGAGTCCGGCCCCCTCGCCACCTCCGTCCACACGGCGATGCCGGTGGCTCCCGCGGGCACTCTCCCCTCCCGGCCTGCAGAGCCTGGCGCAGCGCCCGGTTCTGGGCCCGCTAAGCAGAGGGGCCCATTGGGGCTCCTCACAGGGCGAGAGAGCAAGCGCTGCCTTCCCCCGAGGAGGCGCTGGGGCCTGCACCGCGGAGCCCTTTCGGCTGGGGGCTGCGGCAACAGCGGACTGGCTGCCTCCCCAGGCGCGTCTCACGCACTCCCTGGGCGTCAGGAGCCGGGGGGGAATGCAAACGGAGCCCACGCAGCCCGCACTGAGCCACCGCGGGACTCCGACACCTGCAGCGCAGCGCTGGGAGCTGACCTGAGCCCCCCCCCCGCTGCCCCCAGAAGGGAGGCGCCGACAGAGTGGCAGCCGCCACCCACGGAGAGGCCTGTCCTCCAGGCACCTCTTGCCAACGCAAGAACCCCCCCCCCCAAAAAAGGACGAAGGAGCAGACGACACAGCTGCTGACTCCCCTGCCGTCCACCGCCAAGGCCGGCCGTGCGCCGGGGCTGGGGGGGGGAGGGGCCCTCTGAGGCAGCCGGCAGCGCCACGTGCCCCCCAGCGGCCATGGAAACGGGCTCAGTGGGCGCCCGGCCCGAGAGCCCAGCGAGGCGGCCCTGGCTCAAGACAGCCCCAGCCCGAAGAGAGGGTCCAAGCGGCAGGGCCAGGCCAGCCCCCGAGTGCGCGCGCGCACTGCAGCCCTCCAGCCCGGGCCCTCTCCGCGCCCCCCCCCCACAGCCCTGTCCAGAAGACCCCTCGGCCAGCGGGTCCAGTCTTGCCCTGGAGCCCTGGGCCAGCCGGCAGCCCCTCGGGAGCGGCCACCAGGCCACAGGGGGCCGGGGGGGCTGCCACAAAGGCCCCACACCCAGCGACAGCCGGCTGCTGGCCACCGCAGCACCCCCGTGCCCCCCCCAGCGCCAACCAGCCGCACTGCACAAAGGCTCCTGCCGCCTCCAGCTCAGCCCTGCCCGGGTGCCCCCCACACGCCCCTGCAGGCCCCACCGCCCACCAGCCCCTCCCGCCAGGCTGAACAGCTCCCGGGGGTCCCGAGCCCTTGGCGGGGACCGGCTGCCCGCACAGGAGCCCCCGTGCAGGGCCAGGCAGCCCTCAGGGCCTCAGCCCACCCCGCGGACTCCCGGCAGCAGTGAGACTCGGGCTGGGAGCCTGAGAGCTGCTGCTGCTGCTGCTGCTGCTGGGCCACCCCAGGACTCGCGAGCAGAGGCGCCAGCCTTCCCCGGCCCAGAGGCGGGTCTCCCGCTGCCACTTCCACAGGCCACACGCCGGGAGGGGGGCGGCAGGAGGCCTCTGCAGGCACAGACCACGCAGCGGGCCTGGCGGGCTCCCTCTCAGCCAGACAACACAGAAGCCCCCTCCCCAGGACGGCTCGTCCCGCTGCTGCCGCCACCCTCAAGCACTCCCACCTGCCCGCCTGGCCCAGGCCACCCTCCCGGGCCCTGCTGGGGCATGCCGGGCTGCAGCCAGAGCCACACAGGGCACTGAAGGACACCTAGGAGTGTACCCGGGTGGCAGCCCCCCCGTGCCCCCCGAGAGGCCGTCTGGGGCGGGGTGGTCCCGCGGGCCCCCCCCCCCCCCCCCCCGGGCCCCCCCCCCGGCCAGCCGCGGCAGGCGCTCACCTTGCCCAGGACGGTGAGGCAGGGCTTGGGCTCCAGGTCCGGCTGCTCCAGCTTCACCACGCCGACCCAGCCGTACTCGTAGAGCTCCTCCTCGTCGTTGCTGTTGCAGAGTCCCAGCGGGTGCATCTGGGGGCGGGGGGGGAGCAGAGGCCAGGTCAGCAGGCAGGTTCCCGGGGAGGGGAGGGGAGGGGAGGGGGCAGGCAGCACCGGCTGCTCCTGCCACGGAGGTCGCCCCCACCCCTCGCACGGCGGCTCCCCCCCTCCTGCCCGCCCGCCCGCCCGCCCACCGCCAACTGCGCCTGCAGCCGAGCAAGCCAGGCCCCGCGGCCGCTGCCTCTGGTGCCGGGACAAGGCCGGGGCTGCACCCGCCAGGCGCCAGGACACGGGAGCAGCACCCCCCCGAGGAGCCCCCAGCCACGCCTCCTCGGGCAGAGGGGTGGGGGGAACAGGCCCCAGCCGCACCGCCCAGACCTGAACCTCAAGACGCAGCCGGGGCCTCACCCAGCAGAGCAGCCACACGCGGCCGACGCAGGAGCGTCCATGCGGGGAGGGCGGGCTTCTGGCCAGCGCCCAGGGCAGGAGGAGGGGCAGAGGGCAGCCCCAGGGACGGAGCCCCCAGCCCTGCACGCACGAGGCCTCCGCAGGAGGCCTGTCGGTGGTTCTCTGGCGCACCTTTGCACGGGGAGCTGCGCTTCCCAGCACGCACTGCGCAGAGGCCATGCAGAGAACTGCCCTGCTTAGCTGGGGGCGGGGGGGGGACGACAATGACAAGAGGCCAGCCCCGACCTCCCCTTCCCGGCCACCCTCCCCAGGCCGCCCTCCCCCCACCCTCCGACTCGGCTCTCCCGGCACCTGCTTCCGCTCATCCGCCCAGAGGACGGCTCCCGAGAACGGCCCAGCGGCTGGGCTCCCCCCCCCCCCGGAGAAGCCACGGCCCCGCTCCGCCCAGCCCACTCGCCAGGCACGCCCCAAGCCTGCCGCACGGGGCAGAGGGGGGGCCATAGGCGCAGGCCCAGGTGACTCCCCCAGGTCGCTGCTGGGGTCAGCCTGCCAGAGAAGCGGCCACTGCCCCCCCCCCCGGACGCTGAACGGAAGCCCCCATCCGTGGCAAAGGGCGGTGCAGCTCCTCCGCAGGCCTCAGTGGGTGGCGGCAGGGGGCCGCTCCCCTGGGGACACTGTGTGTGTGTGTGTGGGGGGCTTCAGCAGGACTACGCTGCTGCCAAGCCGTTTCTGAACCACCACCACCCCCAACTAGAAAGGGTGCTGGCGGCTCCTCGGCGTGGCAGGACACCCTCCCTGCCGGAGGAGAGCTCTTGGGGGCCCGTCTGCAGCGCTCAACGCGACTGGCGCCAGGGACAGCCCCCCGCCTCCCCACAAAGACCGCAGCCTGCAGGCCAGGGCGATGGGGACACCGGGCGCTCTGGGGCAGAGTCCGCAACAGGGCCCCAGCGGCAGTGGCGGCTGCTGCAGCCGGGAGGCCCCTTGCCAGGGCACATGGCGGGCGGACTCCCCCGCACGGCCCCCCGAGCGCTCGCCATGCTATCGGACGCACACGGGCGGGCAGTGGGTGCGAGAGCCTGGCCCCTGGGGGGCCCGTGCTTGGAGGAAGGCTCGGCTCGGGCGGGGAAGAGCCCCTCGGCTGCCAGGCCCCCTTCCTGCCTCACAGCCCACGCGCGCCCGCTGACCCCAAGGGGCTGGCTCCTTGCCAGGGAGGTCCTTCCCCCAACGTGGGCCACGGAAGAAGAGCGGGCCACCAGCAGCCACGCAGGGACCCCTCCCTGGCGCCTCCCCCAGGCCCTGCGCCTCTCTGCGCGAACAAGGGGTGCCTTTGTGTGCGCGTCCCTCTCTCTCTCTCCCTCTCTCCCTCTCAAACTCCAAAACCCGTCTCGCAGCTTCGAGTTCAGCAGCGGCACTGAGAGCCTCCCGGTTGGTTGCCGCATCAGGGCTGCCGTCCTCAGGCTTTGAAGAGCCTCCTGCTGCTGCTGCTGCTGCTTTGATCTTGCCGTTCCGTCGCCCGGGGGCCAGAGCCGGCAACGATAACATCTGCTTTGCCTGCACAGTGCAGGGCAGCACAGGAGCAGCCGCTGCCGCCAACTCTGCCCTGCCCAGCCCAGCCCAGCCGGGGCTCTGCTGAGCCAACTGGGGAGGCAGGCAGGCAGGCAGGCAGGCAAGCGCCCTCTCCCGGGCCTCCGGGAGCCCCAAGCCGCTCGGCCCCGATGCCTGCACAGGCATCGCCCAACAGGTGCCGAGGAGGAGCGCCAGCCACAGAGCGCAAATGTGCAGCCAGCGGCAGAGCCCCTCACGCAGCATGCCTGAGAGGGAGTTCCCGGGGCCCCGGCAGGCGGGAAAGGGGGAGCCCAGGCTCAGGGTGCCCAGACCCCTGGCATGGGGCAGCAGAGACACGACTCGTCTGCAGGGCAGGGGGGTCATGCCCTGCCAACAATCGTGAGCCCCACAGCTCTGCAGCCGGAAGGGCTGGGGGGGGGGAAGCAGGCCTGCCTGAAAGCAAACTTGGGGAGGGGCAGAGGCAAGCAGAGCTGCGTTGCCCATCCTGAGACGGGGGGGAGAGGGAGGGGGGTACCTGCAGCCCCACCCGTCCTTCAGGCTGCTGGCGGGCTTCCTTCCGGCACAGCAAGGCCCCTCCTCACAGCTCTCCGCGCGCCACGTGGAGGAAACGAGGGCACGTTCGAGGACGGGGCGCAAGGCCTCCAAGCCCCTCCGCGCTGAGACCCACTCGTGCAGCTTGGCTGCCCCCCCGCGTGAGCCTCCAGCAGCAGCAGCCCAAGGGGCAGGTGCCAAGAGGCCCGGCAGGAAAGGACTGCCAGCTGGCAGGGGGAGGGTGACCCGCAGCCCCACGGCTGCTCTTTGGCACCCTTGCCCAGCCGAGCCCGGGCCCCACAGCGGCAGAGCCGCGGCTGAGAGGAGAGATCCTCCCCACGGGAATGAGGCTGCAAAGGTCCCTGCCGGGAAACGCACAGCGGGGCCCACAAGCCGACTACTGAACGGCCGGGACGCTCTAGACCCGAACAGGACACCCCAGCTGCGGGCACCGCCCTAACTCTCCGCTTCCCCAGGACGGGCCGATTCTCACTGCTGCAGCCCAGCCGTAGTGGCAGACTCCTCCTCCTAGGGTGGGGCAGAAGGCCTTGGGGCAGGCGGTGCGCTGGGCGGGCGCCACCAGCGTGCAGGCCCCGCTTCTGTGGCCGAATTCACGGGCCACTGCCAGACACTGGCCATCAGAGCCGCTTCGGAACGTGGCTCCTTGCAGCCGCCCACAAGGTCTGGAGTGTGGCTGTCCCTCCTCCCCGCTCGCAGCCACACAGGGCCAGCCACCAGCAGGGCAATCCAGACGCGCCCCCAAGCTGTGAGCCTGCTGGGGGGCCACCCCACCTGCTGCAAAGCGAGCACAACCCCCGTGGCCCATTCCCCACCAGCAAAGCCTCCCCGCTCTCTCTCGCACGCACACGCATGCACGCACACACACCCGGAACCGCCACCTCACCCCGGAGAGCAGGAGAGGGGCTGAGCTGCCCCCTGGCTCACCCCCACCAGCCCGTGAGCACCGAGGCCAGGACTGCGGAGACCCTGCACAGACCCCCCCCCAGCACAAGAGCTCCTTCTCCAGCCGCTCTGCAGCCACGCAGGGGGACCACAAGGGAGCCGGGAACCAAAAGCCACCCGAAGCCCAAAAGTCACGACGACGGCTGTCAGCCCCACAGATCTCGCCTGAGAGGCACCTGGGAGGGACGGAACCTGCATCCCCCAGGCACGCTCGGAGCTGAACGGCTCCCCTCCCCCCAGTTCAAGCACCTGACCCAGGAAGGGACCCAGCCGAGGCCCCTTAGCAGGGCCCCGAGGCCCCCTCCCCCCAAGAGATGCTAGGCAGCCCCCAGGCCCAGCCGGGCAAGGAGCCGCTCCAGCCCCCCCCCCCGCAGATCGGTATCCAGGCCACCTCTGGCCACAGGCCGCCCCTGCCCCAGCCAGAGCCCGTCTCCTCCGCTGCTGGGCACGCCGCAAAAGGAGCCCCCCCTGGCCAGCTGGAAAGGCAACGTCACCCCCAGCCCGCCCACGGGACTCCCAAGGGAGTGCGGCTGGGGGGCCTGGGCAGACTGGCAAAGGCCCCTTTCGGGAGGAGCTGCCTGGACCTGAGCCAGGGAAGGACCAGCCGACTGGACCCGCCAGCATCTGCCCAGCGGCCCTGCGCTGCCATCTCACCCGCACACGCACGCACACACGCACGCACGCACACAGAGGGAAGTGTTCTGCGGACAGGCAGGCCAGCCAGAGGGCAAGCAGCGCCAGCAGCAGCGCCCCAGGGGGCCCCAGCCCCACAGTCCAGCACCCCCCGCTCGCCAGCCAAGGGAGCCGGACGGGCACTCCCCCCCCCACCCCAGGGACAGCCAGAACCCACCTGCTCTCCCCCCCCCTCCAGCTGGCCGGGGGGAGGGGAGGGGCAGGCGAGCAGTGGCTTCCTGCAGCAGCCTTGTTGGCGGGGGGGGGGGGCTCTGCAGACTGACTGTGAATGCGTAGCCCCCCACACACACACACAAGGGAAGCGTTCTGGCCGAGCTGGGGTGGGGAGGCGGCCCCTCTCTGCCTCCAAGCCCTGCCTGCCCGGCCCGGCCCCCACTCCAGGTTTTCCCCTCCACCGCCACCCTTCCCACTTCAAAGGAGAAGTATTTTTGTACAGCCCAGCAAGGAGTGTAAACTGGCCAGCTGCTCGCAAAGCACAGGGAATTAACCCTTGAGCGGCCGGGCAGCCCTGCCAGCAGCCAGGGAGGGGGAGGAAGCTGCTGGGGTGGGGGGAAGCCTGTCCAGGGCCCTCGCTAGCAGCCCCGCTTGGCAGCCGCCAGCCCAGGCGTCCCAGCGTGGGGCTTCCCTCCCTCCCCCCCTCGAGGGCCCGTGCGCCAGCACCACCACGGCGGGCAGTGGCCAAGTGGCGAGTCCCTCGCGGCTCCTCCACCGCCAGCAGCCGGCTATAAATACCCTCCGGGGCTGGAGGCTCGAAGGATCTCAGCAATTCGCCGCTTCAAGGGAGTCTCCCGCACGAGGGAATGAGAACGTCCCTCGCATCCTCCCCAGGCGCTCAAGGGTGTCACAGGGCTGGCAGCATCGCCCACCCGAGGCAGGGACCCCCAGTGCGTCGCCCACGTTTGCGGCTGCACGCGGTGCCCGAAGTTCCTGAGCGCGTGCCCAGCTCCAGCAGCACACGGAGCCCGCTTCCCAGGAGGGGGCTCAGGCAGCGCAGACCGGCAGGGAACGCTCCGGACTCAGGACTGCGCCGTCTCCGCCCCACCGGCAGGACAAGACGCGCCTGGAGCGCAGCGCCCAGCTCAGCCTCCCAGCGCTCAGCCCCTCTTGGTGGAGGGCAACTCCCACGTGCCACCCTGGAGCCTTTACCTACATCTGTGCCAGGCGCAAAGTCCCAGAACAGAAGGCCTGAGCCCCACATCACCAGCAGCCACGCACAAGGGCAGCAGCACACACCGCTGCAGCCGCCCCTCCAGTCCGCGGCGTGGGTGCAGGCTGTGGGGTAAGGGTGCCCTCTTCAAATTAGTATAGGGGGAGGGACTGACTTAGGGTGCCGTCAGCAAGAACACCTGCAGAGCTCAGCTGCCGCCACAACCCGCCACAGGCCGCCTCCGTCCACCAAGACAGCTCTGCTGGGGCGGCCGACCCCATACGCCCGGGCTGGCCATGGCGGCGCCATCAGAAATCCCCCCCCCGCACCCCAGGCTTCCCAGTATGCGCAGCCAACGCTTGGACAGGCTGCAGGACTGCACCAGCCTCCCACCGGGAGGTGCTGGCGGCAGGATCCGGGGCAAGACGAGGCAGGTGGCGTTTTGACCGGCACGGAGGCTGCTGCAAGGCTGGGCGGAGGCCGGCACCCAAGCAAGGCGGCCTCACCCCCAGGCCCCCACGGGCCCCTGCACAGAGGCCTGGCCCGCTAACGGCAAGGCTGCCCTCGGACGGACGCTGCCCGCCTGCCTCCACCGGGGCACACACGCGCCCAGCGCCAGAGGCCTGCCCCCCAGCCCGGCCACTGGCTCTGCACACAGAGGCTGGGCTGGGGGCCCAAGTACCGGCTGCTGCTGCCGCCCCCCCCCAGCCAGAGGAGGGTGCCAGGTCCCCAGCCCCTCCCCGGGGGGGGGGCCCCCCCCCCACCTTTTCCCCCCCCCCCCCCCGCTTTCCACAGCGCCCAGAATAAACAGCCCGTCCACACAGGATGGGAGACGAAAGGGAGAACTTTGGTTTCAGCAGAAAGAAGCCCAGGCTGGAGAGAGCCGAAGCCGCCTATAAATACGCAGGATCAAAGGCAGCCCCTCGCAATTAAGAGCGCTGCTGTCGCACGGGGAGAGAGAGAGCGAGCGAGCGGGCGGGAGGAACTCCCCTCCAGCGCTGCTGCCAGCCGCAACACGCGCAGCAGCGCCTCTGATCTGAGGCAGGCGAGGGGGGAGGGGAGGGAGGGGGAGGGGAGGGGGGCTCGGCAGCGCCCGCCTGCCCCGAAGAAGAAGAGCGAGAGCGCGAGGAGCGCACCAGGAGGTTTGCTCCTTCCGGGCCCCTGTGCAGGCCGCCCCCTGGCCGAGGAGGCACGCGCCCACGGATCAGGGCTGCTCCGCGCTGGGCAGGTGGCGCACACGGCTGCTGCCCTTCCCGCAGGGCCACCTGCTGGGCCGACGCACTCAGGCGGGCAGGCGGGGCCCACTGCGACCCCCCCCCCGCAGCCCCCCACCCGACCGCAGCCCCAGAGGAAAGAGCCGGGGCCTGCTGAGCTCCAGCGGGGGCACCCCCAAGGACAGCAAGCCGGCCAGAGCAGTGGCGGGAGCAGCACAGCCTCCTCTGCAGGTCCGACAGCCCAGGCCCAGCTGAGGCGCCCTCCTCGGGAGGCCACAGGGGGCTGCCCTGGCCGAGTGCCCCCCGCCAACAGTGCCCTCCCCCGGCCCAGGCGACAGCTTTGAACAGCCCTGAGTGACTCCCGGCCGCAGGCTGCAAGGAGAGGCCCCCAGTGCCTGCAGCAGGGAGTCCGGGCACTCCGCAGGGGAGGCTCCGGGGCAGCCGGCCCCAGCGCCCCCCAGGAGCACAGCGCCGCCCCACAGCCTGCGCCACTCGCCTTCGAGCAGGACGCCACCCTGGGCCGAACGGCATCGGGCCCTGCCTTTGCAGGCCGCCCGAGCAACGAAGGGACTGGGGAGGCCATACCAGGGCAGGCTCCCCCGTCACGCCTTACCTGTGCCGCACCCGCTGGCTCCCACTAGCCAGGCTGGCCAAAGGACCCTCGGCTCACCACCGCAGCGGCTGGGAGCGGCACGTGCCCGTGGCCAGCCGTTCGGTGGCCTGCCTGCACGCCAAGCAGCCGGCCACAAAGCGTGGCGTCTGGCCGGCAAGCGACACTTCCAGAGAGACGCTGCAGGGAAGGCTCGGCCCACCAGCCCAGTGACGGAGGCAGGAGGGGACTCGGGGGCAGCCCTGGCTGGCCTCGGTGGGGAGGAAAGAGCCTGGGGGGGGGGTCCTGTCCCCCAGGATCGCCCCACTGGGCCCACAGGCCACCCTGACACTCATGGCTACGGCAACCAACCCCGAGGGCACCGAAAAAGGGTGCCGGGCCTCAGAAACAGAGGGCCGCCCCATCGGCCTCGGCCTGCGGGAGGGCCCTGGGCTCCGGCTGGGTCCCTCTGCACAGGTGGGGCTCCCAAACCCTGAAGAGGCCAGCAGCAGAGGACCCTCCTGGGTGCACAAGGCTGGGGCAGACCCCCCTCAGGCACCGGATTTCTGGGTAGAAGCGTCACCCCGCGAGGGTCGCTGGCTGGAGACCCGGAGGTGCAGAGCCCCGCGTCCAGCTCGGACGGAGCCTCCACGGAGCGCCCGAGAGGACTAGACGTGGTATGTCGTGCCGCGTCCCTTACCCGGCGGGCAGGCAGGGAAGGCCCGGGTGGCCCCTGCAGTTGCCCGAGGGGGCCGAAAGCGTGGGTCGCGATCTCGGCCCCCGCCACGGATGCCGCCGTCGCCCCTGAGCCGAGCCGAGCCGAGCCGAGCCGACCGGGGGCCCGCCGCAGTGGAGAGGGGAGCGCTCAGGAGCGGCGCGCGCGCAGCAGATCCCCGTTGCCACTGGCGCTGGAAGCCCAAGCACGTGCCGGACAGGGCGATCGCCTCCTCTGGAGGGTCCCACAGCCGGAGCGGGGGCGGGCCGCAATCACGGCACTGCGGCCCCCTCCCCCGCGCCTTCACCAGTGGCCGGCTTCCCCCAGCCCCCGAGGGGGTCTCGAGCCCTGCCCGATCTGCGCCGCACGACCTTCCGGAGGTGGCGGGAGGACCAAGCCCTCGAGTGGCGCAGGGCAGGCCGAGCGAGGGGCCGAGCAGCGCCGCAAGCGGGCCGGGGATGGGAAGAAAGGGACACCCCCCCACCCCGAGTGCCCGGCAGCCGGCAAGTGGCGGCCTCGGCGAGACAGGCCCGGCCTCGACGGCGCCGGACTCTGCGCGGAGCGGAAGCGCGGCCGCCAGCGAAGGCACTCTGCAGATGCTCAGGGGCCCGCTCGGTGGCGGGCAGGCGGGCGCGCCGCCCGACCAGAGGCCTGCAGAGCAGGGGCTGGCGCCGGCCGAGCTCCGCGCCAGGGCCGGCTCGCGCTGCCATCTTGGCGCGGCCGCGTCCCCCCGCCCCGCGCCGGCCCCGTCCCGCCCCGCGCCCGGAGCTCACCTGCACGATCTCGCCCTCGGCGCTGAGCGTGGCGCCCGCGCGGGAGAAGCGGCCCTGCAGCCCGGTGGTGTAGGTGGTGTAGTCGCCGCCGGGGCTGGACTCGAAGAGCACCACCTCCACGAAGGCCGTCTCCTTGGCCAGCGCCGCCGCCGCCAGCAGCAGCAGCGCCAGCGGCAGCCCCGGCAGCGCCCGCGACGCAGGCGCCGGCCCGGCGAGCAGCCTCATCGCGCCGCCTGGCCCAGCGCGGCCCACCGC
>JAJKFI010000092.1:40719-80784 GCA_029204185.1 Lerista edwardsae
TGGGTGGGGGGGGCGCCGGGTGCCTGGGCGAGCAGGCGCCCCCTCCGAGGTGAGGGAAAGCCGCGCGGGGCGCGCGAAGATACCGGAAGTGAAACGACGTGGTGTCAATCACTCCTACTCCCGCCCAGCGAACTGTCTACTGGGGAGTAGGTGACATCTCTGGAGGTGAGGGTCCCCCAGACGTCACTGGTGTGTCGCCTACCCCTGTCACTTACAGGAAGGGAGTCCTGTTCCAAACCAGGATATGCAAACAAGCAGCACCTTCCCACAGCAGGGACTGTGGGCGCCTGTCCTGGGAGAGCAGGTTCAACCTGCTGCCTCTGAAGCTGAGCCAGGCTTCTGCCGTCTCCGGCCCCTACCTTCCCACCAGCACCTCGCAGGCCTGCTTGACTGCCAGCCTGAGCTCACAGCGGCCTCCCTCCCCCCCAGAGGTCTCATCCGCAAGAGCTGAACTTCGCAGCACCCCTTGCGGGCAATGCCTTCTTCTGGGGCAGAGGCTAAAAGGCGGGAGGAAAGTGCGAGGACTAACACAGGCAGACCAACGTTGGCTCAGAATGCGCAGAGCCTGGCCGACCAGAAGAAAGCTGCAGGGTCCCGCGGCAAAGGAAGCCTCCCTGCTCAGGGCCAGCTTCCGCCAGCCCCCCCCCCCCGAGGGGCCAGGCTCTCCTGGCGGGGCAGTCCCGCTCGCGGTGGGTGGGGGCAGGAGTGGGAGTTTCGCCAGAAGGTGCAGCTGGCCTCGCCCGGCTGGCGAGGAGAGCAGGACGGCCAACCTCCGGAGCTGGACTCTCCCTGCTGATGCCTGGGCCGGCAGGCTCTGGGCCTGGAAGGCGGGCCTGGACGCGGAGCCCCAGGGCGGTTCTGGCACAGCACGGACTCCCTCCTAAGGCGGGGAGACCAGACGCGTGGAGGCCTCTGCCCAGAGCCACGGGGCGGAGGGGGGAGTCCGGCAGGCGCAGCCTTTCAAGCCCTTCCCTGCTGAGCTGCACCTGCCAAGACTCCCTCCCCCCTGCCACGGCTCCGGGCAGAGCCACTCCGCCCTCCTGGGCATCTGCTGGGCACCCGAGCCAGAGGGAGCCGCTGAGAGCGAAGCAGGGGCAGCACACGCCGGTGCACGTCCACTCGGAGTAGGGCCAGTGGGGCTTACGCCCAGGAAGGCGTGGCGGTTAGGAGGACCTCCGCTGCCGCCGCTCATCGACGGGCGCTTCCAGGCCGGGGAGCCGCTGACTGCAGGCTCCTCGCGGACAGAGCACAGCAGGCAGCGCGGGGAGGGCGCGGAGGGCCAACGTGGCGCTGTGGGCGGAGCACCGGCGTGGCGTGGCAGGCTCCTGCGCAGCCGCCGACTAGGTCCGTCTGACGCAAGCGCGCGCTGGCCAATGGACGGGCGCTCCTGTCGACGTCACCGCCAGGCGGCCAATGGGGGCGAGCCACGATGTTAGATAGGCGGAGGGGCGGCCAGCCGCGGCCAGAGCGAGAGTGGCAGCCGCCGGAGACGGACGTGCGGGCGCGAGGAGAGACGCCGGGAGGGAGCCGAAGGCCGAAGCGCGAAGCCCCGTCGCCATCGCCATGGTCCCCCTGCCGGGCCCGGCCCAGCAGCCCCCGCAGCCGCGGCTCCTGCTCCTGCCGGCCGCGCCCGCCCCGCCCCCGACAGCGCCCTCCGCGCCCCGCAAGCGGCAGCGCCTGGCGCACCTGAGCCCCGAGGAGAAGGCGCTGCGCAGGTACCCCCGAGACCCCCCCCGCCCCCGAGACTGACAGGCTGGCAGACTGACGCATGCGCGTCTCTCCCCCCCCGCAGGAAGCTGAAGAACCGCGTGGCGGCGCAGAGCGCGCGAGACCGCAAGAAGGCGCGGATGGGCGAGCTGGAGCAGCAGGCGCTGGAGCTGGAGGAGCAGGTGGGCGGCGGGCGGGTCGCCGGGCGGGGGCGGGGGGCAGCCCCTCCCCCCTCTGACGCCCCGCTCCTTCTCTCCCCCCCCCCCCGCAGAACCAGCAGCTCCTGGCCGAGAACCTGCAGCTGAAGGAGCGCGCGCGCAGCCTGGCGCTGGAGAACGGCGAGCTGCGCCTCCGCCTCGGCCTGCCCGCCCTCCGGCACCCGCAGCAGCAGGAGGAGGAGGACGCGGCGGGCGCCGGGCCAGGGGGCGACCCTCCCGTCGCCCTGAAGGTGAGGCTCCGCCCCCGGGGGGTGCGCGGGGGTCCGCCCCGAGGCCCTCTGACCCCGCTCGCTTCCCTCCTTCCCGCGCAGGTGGAGATGCCGGAGCCCCAGGAGGCGGAGGGAGGCGCCGGGGGGGCGCTGGCGACCGGGTCCGCTGAGTCCGCAGCACTTAGCCTACGTGTGCCTCTGCAGCAGGGACAGGCCCAGCCGTCGCCCGCCTCCTCGGGGGCCTCCGCCTGGATCCGGGCGGCCTGGACGCTTCGGATGCTGAGGTGAGTCCCGGGCGGGGGTGGCGCCAGCAGAGGCTGGCCTGGCCAGGGCCACCGGCTGGGCGGGGCAGGGGAGGGGGGGCGGGGGGGGGGGGGCACGGCCAGGTGGGCGGGCTGGGCAGTGCTGCGTGTTCTGTGGGGGCAGGGCAGGGCAGGGCAGGGCAGGGCTGGGGGTGGCCGCCTCCCCCTGACGCCTCTGTCTCTTGCAGTCTGATCTCCTCCTGGGCATTCTGGACAGCCTGGATCCAGACATGTTCCTCCGTGGCAGTGGCTCTGCGGCCACCTGCCTGGAGCAACTGCAGCAGGGGCTGTACGGCGGCGGAGAAGGGGATTCCTTACCAGCCTCCCCCGGTTCCCCACTGGGGCCCGCAGCACCCAGGCTGGACGCCATTAATGAACTGATCCGCTTTGACCACGAGTACACCAAGCCCTTCTTCCTGGAGATTGTGTCGGAGGGGGGTGACCAAGCCAATGTGCTAGTGAGGATAGAGGAAGTGGCTCCTCCCCTGGCCCCCAGCAGCCCCCCTGAGCCCCTCATCTCTGTGAAGGAGGAACCTGCAGACATTCTGTTACCAGAGCTGGGCCTTTCCCACCTGCTGTCCCCCGAGCAGAAGCCTCAGCCGCCCTGCCCACTGCTGGACGCCTCCAGCGACTCGGGGTACGAGGGCTCCCCCTCCCCTTTCAGTGATTTATCCTCCCCACTGGACGCAGAGTACAATTGGGACGAAGCGTTTGCCACGGAACTCTTTCCCCAGCTGATCAGTGTGTAAGTGGGACACACACCCCGTCCCCCTGGCCAGAGGTTTTCATTAAGGAACATTCCTCCTGAAAGTGTTTCCGCAGAACCTTAAAAAGTATTGCTTTTTTTGTATGTGGTTGGGCCAGCGTGCCCCAGTGGAGGCTTCTTTGTAGGAGAGGGGAGGTGGACCCCCAGCTGGTTTCTGAAGGAGAGGTCCTGCCTGGGTTCATCTTAAGTAGAAAAAAGACCCCTCTACTGCATATGGAGCTTGTGTCCCTCCATGTAAATAATGGGTTATTAATGTGGAAGAGAAATCTTGTTTAATTAAAATCTTGTTTAATTACCTTGTTTTGAAATGTTTTCCAGTTTTTTTTGCTTCATATTTAAAATTCTGTGCAATTAAAATGCCATGCTCAGTGACACGTCTTGCCTGTTGATAAGATGTTGGGGTGGGAAAGAACCTTCTCTTCCAGGAGTTTCCGTGGGGGCTAACACTGCCGGAGGAAAGGACTAGTTCTCTCAGGCATTCAGTAGCCCCTTTCAGAGAGGGGTTGGTGAGATCTACCTGGTGCAGTAGGTGAGGCCCAGGAGCAAAGAGGCGAGGCAGGCACACGCTGATTCACCTGGGAAAGGGAGTGGACTAGAGCACAAGGGCAAGGAAACTTACCTGCGTGGTGGACCCTTAGAGCTGCAAGGTGCCAGCTCCCCACTAGAGGACAGTAAAGCTTTGGGGTGGAGCAAACAGGATTTGCCCCATTGGAGTGTTATGAGAGGAGTGTTAATCTGCAGCCTGGAATCTCTGGCTGACAAAAATAGAGCTTGGTGAAAGCAACAGCTGTGGCATTCCTGTTACGATGCAAGAACAGAGGCCAGGAAGTGAGCCTGGGGAGGGGGTGTTCTCTGGGGCTGGGAGTTCAGGGAAATCTGACTGAGGGCAGCAGGACACTCACCCCCCCAAGCAGGGTTTGGGCAGGAGCATTCCTGGGCAACTTGCAAGCTCAAGCCACCATTTCTTAAGTAGCAGCACAAAGCCCCATGCTGGAAAGCTGCCGCCACCAAGGAAAACCTGCTGCCAGTACAATTAAGGGGGCACTGCGCAGGGAAGAGGCCCCTGCTGTGGTGGTGCCGCACAGTGGATGAGTGGCCCTTGTCACCTTGCCTGGCACGCTGGAGGCAAACCACCTTGGCCAGCTTGCTGTATCAGTGGTGCCCCAGGGAGCACACAAGATGCCTACATCCTGCTGCTTCTCCTGTAGCTGGCATTCTGAAGTGATCTAATGCAAGGAGGCTGCACCACCCATCATGGCCAGTAGCCCACGATGGACTTTTCCTCCAGAAACCTGCCCAGTTCCCCATGCCAGTGATGGCGAACCTATGACACACGTGTCAAAGGTGACACACCAGCAATCACCACTACCTGACAAAAGCTGAGTTTTACTTATTTTTCGTTTTTGTAATTATTTGATGTTTCGTTATATAATATAAAGCACCACACGATTGCACTGTATTTTTTGTTTAAATGAATATAAATAATAGTTTCTCTTTGGGAGGGGAGATTGGCACACCAGCAGAGCCAAGCATCTTCCTGAGCTTTGACACACTGAGCCCAAAAGGTTTGCTATCACTACCCTATGCCATCACCAGCTCCTGTGGCAAGGCGTTCCACAGATTAATTGCCCATCTGGTAAAAATGTATTTTATCTGTTTTACCTCAACAAAAAGCTTCACAAGGCCTTTGTGCAGTGGCCGGGAGGGAAATGCTGCAGCTATGCTCTTCCCTGCCTTGCAGAACATTTAAGCACAGCCTGTGCCTAGCCCAGCTAGGGCAGAACAAACCTGAGCCTGGGAAAAGCCCATTTCAGCAGCAAAAAGGGCCTGCTGTCCTACCAAATCTTGGCTGAGCATAGACTGCACTTAAATGTTCTACGAGGAGAACTGGCAACTGCTGTCTCTTGCAGGAAGCCACTCACTCAGCTGCAGCAATACCATCAGCTCCTCGTACATGCCACCCTCCCCCCATCAGCTCTAACACGCGGAGCTTTTCTCTACCCTGCCTGCTGTACATCATGGTTGGAGCCTCAGACTTCCGGTGGGCCCACAGTTTGAGAGACACTGCCTTAAATTATTTATATCTCAACCTTTCTGAATACGCTGCCCTTTCCCTAAAACTCTGGCACGCTCAGGGCAACAGGCCTGAAATCTCATAGGGGGACAGGAGCAGTGGCTGTGCACAGGCAGTGTGCTGCCTTGTCTCACCTGCAAGCAGCAGAGCCCACAGACCCTGGCCACAGCGCACGCGTGGTGACAGTTCCCCCCCCCGCCCCGACTGCCCAGCAGCAAGGCCGCCATAACCATGTTTTAAAAACATTACAAAACTTTATTGAAAATGAGGATGTACAAATTGTGATTCAGCCCAGCAGAAGACAGACCAGATTCAGCCGTTTCTTCTTCCAAACTGGCTGGCCAGCAAAAAAACAACATACACCCCCAGTAACGTGTGTGGCGGACGGTTGCAGGAAGGCAGGCCCAAGGCACCAAACCGGCACTCCACTCAGCCTCCCACTAGCCAATGACTGGGGAGCTTGAAAACAGGCTTACAACACAGGCGTGCCTTGAGAGCCTCTCCCCACCCCCCACCCCCGGCCTTCTGACAACAGCAATGAAGCAGAGCTGGACAAGCTCCCCTCACCCCACCAGCCGCTTCCCCTAAACACACAACCAGCTTTGTCCACCCGATCTGTCTGGAAGCATCACCCCCAAGCGCCCCTGACTTCAGGCTCTAAGCTCTAAGCCCCCACCCCTGAGACCAAAGGCCGAGAGAGGCTGACAGTGCCCCCACTGCCATGTAGCCCTTTTGTGCTTTCTAGGAGGCACCTCTGCCAAGGGGCAATTCCAGCAGAGGAGACCATTCTAGGAAGCACATTCCCACAGGGAGTCTCTTGCAGGCCGAGAGGGAGTTTTGAAGACCGAAGGGCACAAGTGGCCATCACAAGGGGGAGGTACTGAAAAGCCAGCAGCTTCACCCCTTTGCCAAGCACAGAAATCACGGTGAACCTGTAAACATGACGCAATAAAAAGATTTTTTCCCCCCAGGCGCCATGCCCCAAAGAGAAGAATTATCTAGTACCAAAATAGAGACGTGTTTTGCATGTAAACTGTGAAGTCTCTGATGCCTTGTGTAAAAAGGAGGCCGGTGGGGTGGGAAATGTGGGAACCCCCCTAAAGACCAGCAGAAAAAGTGTTTGCTGAATGAGACCCGTTGACAGTTCACAGGGAAGCAGAGAGGCCTGGAGGAGCAGGACAGGGCTTCCCAGCCTCCCTCAGGCACTCAAGGGGCTGGCGCTGCCCCTCTGGAGAGAGAGCCCTGGGCACGGCTTCCAGGGAGCGCTGCCCTGCTCCTCAGAAGAGCCGCTTTCCCACTGGACCCTCGGCGGGAGGTGGTGGTGCCCTGGAGGAAGGGGCTGTGGGCTTGCGCAGACGGCTTGCGGGGGGGGAGGCTGGCCCTTGCCAATGCCTGCAGCGGCCCAAGAGCATCTCGCACCTGACACGCAGGCAAGGGATGCCTCCGCGGCACAGACCTCAGGGTGGCTGCGTGGCCGTCATCCTACCTGGGTCACGACCGCCACGCTGGGTCTTCCTCGCCTCTGCAGCAGGCCCAGACGAGCCGTCCCGGTCCTGAACTCGGGGAGCCACTCCCGCTCCCTCGTCACAGTCCGCACCCGGGTGCTGGGAGGCAAGCAGGGCCCCGGCAGGTCACGAGCTGCCTAGGCTTCCTCCTCCCATACCACCCGAGTCCCAAGGCTGGGATTTTCTCTTCCAGGCTCAGGGAAGCCCGTCACCGGAGCGGGAACAGAGCAGCTCCTCCGTCGCTCAGCAGCAGCAGCAGCGCAAGCTGGGCTGAGCCGGAGCGACGCTGCCGGTTTCAGAATTTTACTCTGCAAAGAGAAGAGTCTGGAAAGGAAGAGGCCAGCAGGGCCTCGAGTCTCTTGGGCCGAGCACTCGTGCCTGCGGGCAGCAATGCTTCTCTTCCCAGTTCCTGGATCCGCCACTCTGGCTTCTCACCACCGTTGCCCCAGCCCAGCCCCCTAAGGAGCCGGCCCACACAGCCACCCCCACCCCAGCCCTGAACAAGAAGAGTCCCGTCTCCACACACCTGGACGGCAACAGAGCAGCCACGGCCCGCTGGCTCTACAGCTCCATCTCCTCTTCAGCCCCCGCAGTGGGGACCGCAGCGCCATGGAGCCCCGAAGGCATCTCTGCTGGCAGGGGCTCTGCGGCCTCTTCGGGCGGAGGGGGGAAGGCGGCGTGCAGCAGGGAGGCTGGCCGGGCGTAGCAGCCGTCTGCCGCTGGCTTGTAGCTCTTCGCAGGAACCGGCTTGGATTTGTCCAGAAGGAAGTCAGGGAGAGGCTTCCAAAGCACCAGCTCCATGGAGGGACGGCTCCTGCGCAGAAGGGAGCAAGCCCAGGAATCAGGCCCACCCCCTTGTGTGCAGAAAGCCAGAAACAGCTGTGTGGCCTCATTGCCAAGGGTGGCTGCCGCCGCCGCCACCACCTCCATTCCCACCCTCACCCCCTGCGGGGGGGGGGGGGCACAGGAATCAATGCTCCATCATCAAGCCAACCAGGCCTTCCTGGTCAACTTTCTCACCAAGCCCCTTCTGTGCCAACTGCATACGCTGTTGGTCCTGAACTCGGAGAGGTGGGCTGAAAGGAGAGGTGGGCTTGGCTGGTGCCTAGGAAAGGCTTTGCTCCCCTCCACTGCCGTTCCAAATCCGCACCCACCCAGAACCCCCCACCCCACTGCCAGGGGAGGCCCTCGCTTCTTTCCCAGGTGTTGCAGGACCATTCCTCCAGCTGCCAGCAGGCTCCTTCTGCCTGGTCAGCTCCCCTCACTCACATGGACTCCACAATCTTCTTGGTGAGGACTCTGTCATAGTCCCGCTCCAGCCCCCTTTTCAGCGTGTCCGAGAGAACAAGGGTAGGCAGGCGGCCAGCACTGCCGTCCACAGGCACAGTGTCCTCTTCCTCGTCCTCCTCGTCAATTATCCTGACAACCAGAAAGACAACTAGCAGGTGCTGCTCCAGTCCAGGCAGTCGGCCTTTTGCTTGGACCACCCTGCGTTCTGCCCAGGCTGAGTATTCAGGAGCAAGGAGAGAACCAGCCACCGAAGCATCTCGCTCTCTTGGCTGTCAGTGCCTAACAGAGCTTGGGCACCACTGGCCAGAGAGTGGAGAAAGTGGCAAGCTGATCCCCAGGGCCTCGGCCACCCCACCTGCCTGCAGAGACCAAAGCAGCTGCAGCTGCCCAACCAACCAGCCAAGCGGCCTGGACGCTCGCCAGCGGAAGAGCCTCTCTGTCTTGGGCTCTGCCGGATGAGAGTGGCGCTTCAGCCTTCAGCAGCCTGTTCCCTGGAGCCCAGCACTGCTCAGGGCCACGGGGCAGAAGGGGCCAACTGGAAGCAGCAGCAGCTTCCAGGCTGGTTGCCTCAAGCGGTCAAGGTAGCCGCTGGGGAGGGCAGAGATTTACCTGTCCTCAAGCTCCTGAAACCTCTGGCGGGCGGCCTCGCAGGGCTGCTCGCCCATCACTTGCTCCATGTCCTCGCAGGGGAGCTCGAGTGTGCCAGGGGCGCAGGGCGCAGCTGGCTGCAGACCGAGCCCTTGGCCGATGGGTGAGGCCACAGGAAGGGTCCAGTCCTCCAGGCCGGTGGCAAGCGCCGCTGTCAGTCTCCTCTTCCTCGCGGGGCAGCTGGGAACGAAACAAGACGCTTGCAGAGAGCCGCCCGGCACTGCCCTCGCCGGTCCCGGACCCAGGCAGCCCCCCGCGCCCGCCACCGCTCGTGCACTCACCCGTCTGCCGTCGCCTCCTCCATCTTCAGCTTGTGCTTGTGCCGGCAGCTCGGAGGCGCCCTGCGAGGAAGCAGCGGAGCGAGACGGTCAGTGGAGCGGGGGCCGACCCGACCCCACGACCCCCACCCGCACCAGCCGGCGCACTCACCGTGGGGGGCTCCCGCGGGGCGGCTGCTGCTGCTGCTGCTGCTGCGCCAGGCCGGGGGCGGCGGCGGCGCGGGGGCTCCCCGGGGGCGTTGCGGGGTCGCGCGCTCCCAGCAGGCCCCTCCCTGGCGTGGGCAGGAACTCCGCCGCGGGAGCCGCTCCGGGGAAGGCGCGGCCCAGGGCCGCCATGGTCGCCTCGTGGGCGGGGTGGCGGTCGCGGGCCGGAGGACGCGTGTCAAGGCTCTGTGGGGCGCGTCCAGACGTGACGCGAGGGCGGGTGCGCACGGAGCACGGGGCAGACAAGCCCGAGAGTCGCGCGGGGTACTCGGGACTCGTGAAAGCGTCATGTGTGGAGCGGGACACGGAACCCCCGTGCCTCGCTCGGGATCGCCTCGCCCCCGGGCCGGAACCAGCTCCGCCGTCTGCGCACGCGCAAACCCTTCCGGACTCTTCTTCTGATAACTGCTGGGAGCAGTAGTCCTACGGCGTGCAGGACAGGAAGGCGTCAGGTGCATGCTGGGAGCAGTAGTCCTACGGCGGGCGAGACGCAGAGGGGCCCGACCATAAAGGTAAGATAACAGGAGAGGAAATGCCTTAAGAATAGATAGCAGCCGAATGACGCTAGGGGGCGGGCTTAGCAGCCATGTTGTCACACTCAAAACATTGCTCATTCCAAGCATTTCAGATTGCTTTGCTCGTACTGTTTAGGACTGAATAGTTTACTCCTGAAATAAAAACTTACCAAAATAAAAACGTGTGATCGTGGAGAAACATTATTGGTAACCTGATTCTGATTTAATATGCATTTACAAGGTTTAATTCCGCATAATTATATTACTGAACACACCGGACGAAATGCTACTTGCTGTCTATTTAAACTCGGATTGCACTGTTTTGACAGACTTATTTTTTGAAATCTACACAACCAAACATAAAAAGGCCCTGCCCCATTAAAAAAAATTTCTGATAATGTTCAGAATTTCATAAATATTACAGTAGAAAATGAAAGGTGGAAAAATAAAATGTGAACGGGAAGGAAAGAAAAAAAATGGAAGGTGGGAAAAGAAGTGTAAACGGGAAGGGGGAAAAAAGGAGGGGGGAAATATACATTTTGTATCCGAAAAATCACTGCTGAAGGTTGTGTGTGGATTGAGTTCCTTTTACTTCTTCATACCTACTTCAGTTTGTGAAGAGTTGCATACTTTAGGAAGTAATATTTAGCAATTAATCACAATGATTTTAAGTACCTGTGAAAAGTAATCCCATTTTTCGTACAGCGATTCGTGCACCCATATGCAGAACACGCAGTCATTATTAAAGACGTTGAGATTAACTTTTACACACGTGCGGGGAGATTTTGATTCGTGAATGCGCGGCAATCCTCCTTGGCGGGAATGATCTGAGTCAGCCATATTGTTACGACCATGGCTTCAAGAAATTGATGTCATGTCATCTCCTGTTATCTTACCTTCATGGGCCCGACGCTCGCTGTGCGTCGGGAGTCGCATGCGTGCGGGAGAGGGGCGGGGCGGTGCCAGACACATGTGGGAGTTGTAGTGGAGTAGCCAGTGAGAGAGGCGGGGCGGGGCCAAGTGCATGCCGGGAGTGGTAGTCCTGCGGCTGGAGAGCCAGTGCCTTTCGGGGAGGGGAGGGGCCGAGCGGCTGTTGCGGATGTCCGAGGGGGCGGCGGGGGACTTTCGGAGTACGCGCCGGCACCTCAGCCTGCACACGGGCACGCTGGGAGTCATAATTGGCGTGGAGGGCGGTACCAGGCGCACAGCAAGACGGAAAGGTGCGAGATGGACGTGCCCCCGACGGCGGCTGCCGAGGGACACGGGGCTGCGCTCATCCTTCGGTCGCCTCTGACGGCTAGAAGCGAAGCACCCTCGTTCTCAGGGCGGGAGAGGGCCGCCCCCACGTCCAAGCCCAGGCCCCTCACCCCGCCACCCGTTTGCCGTCCAAGATGGCTGCGCCAGTGGCCGCCTCCTCGAAGCAGAGCAAGAGGGAGGGGCCATCAGGAAGCCCCGCCCAGGGCCACGCAACACCCTCGAAGAACGTAAAAGCGTCACGTCACGTCTCAGAGAGAGCCGGAAGTTCCGCTCTTTGCCTCCAGCGGGCCCTCTATCTCTCAAATCTAACCTCCTTGCTATCTCTATGGGCCTGAACCAGCACGCGGGCGTGGGTGGGCTCTGCTGCTCTCGCGGGACTCTTGTGCTGCCGTCTCCGTGGCGCGAGGCGAGTGAGCTTTGCAGAAGCCTCCGAAAGACCCGCCCTGGGACGGCTAGGAAAAAGCAGCCATAGAGACGGACTGACGGTGACAGCCGGAAGTGCTCCCCGCAGCGGTTGCCTGGCGACGGCACTGAGCCCTCCCTCCCCCCGCCCGCCCCAGCAGACGAGAGAGGCGCCCGAGGCGTTTCCATGCTTTAATAGACGGAGGAGAGTCACAGAGGAGGCGGCGCGGGAGGCCAAGTGCCTTCGCGGTCGCCATAAAAAATACGAAATCTTTGTACAGGGCAAACTTTGCGATACAAAAGGCGGCGTCGCGGGCCGGAAACAGGCCCCGTGTTACAAAAAGGGGGCTCGGGGGCCAGAACCTTCCTCCCCCCCCGCCAGGAAGGCCCCCATGGAGGGCAGCGCGGGAGTGTGTCTGTGGTTTCTGCACGTGAGGAGGACCGGCAGCCCCTGCTTATTGCTGGGGGTGAGTGGAGGCGGCAGGGTGGCCACGTGTACATGCACATACATACGACGACGACGACAAATGCAGGAGATGCGGTGGCTGCACACCGGGAGGAAGGGGGGCCCTGCCTGCCCCACACAGGACCCACTCCCCGGCCCAGCTTCCCCACTTGCGGGACGTACACAGGAGATGGCAGGGCTGGTGTGTGTGTGCATGTGTGTAAGGCAGTGGACAGAGAACAGGTGGGACTGCAAGTGAGCAAGGCAGCACCACTGCCAGTGCATGACGCGTGCCCATGTGAGCTGCCACTGGGGAGGGTGTATGTGAACCCGGAGGGGGACACACAGCATCTGGCACCACCAGAATGGCAGGAGCCATGGAGAGCACCATTTCTTACGAGTCCTCCTGCCTTTTGGCCAGGAAAGGATGGAAGCACAACAGCTCTGCCAGGGGAGGGAAGACGGGAGAAAGGCTCCCCTGCCCCCAAGCCCCAGCTTTGGCTGAAAAATGCCTCCCGGTGCCTACAGAGCAGCTTTGCATAGGGTTAAAGAGGACCAGAGGCAGGTCCCGTTAACAGTCTCGCAGCCTCGGTGTGCGCAGGGCAGCTCCGGGAAGTGGTCCTGAGGGTTTGAGCTTGTGGGAAAGACAAAGGCCTGCACAGGCCTGGGCCGGGTGCGCACGTTTCAGGGACGAGACGAGGCCAGTGGCAAGACGCTGCCAGGAGCACGCGCAGAGTTTCCCTTCCAAGGACTGGCTCCACCCCAGGGCTCAGCATAGCACAAGCAGAGTAGAGGGCGGCACTGCTTTGGGGCTTCAGTCAACCCACGACCCCTCTTGTGTCCCAGGATTTGGAAATACTAACGGGGACCCCCCCCCCGCCTTGGCAAGCAGCGAGACACCCACCTGCTTCACCACCCCTGATGGGGAAGGGGAAAGAGCTCCGGCCGTTGTGGGTCAAGGAGCCTGGTGGTCCTGTTCAGATCACCTGTGCCCTCCCCAGCTCAATGGAGGGAGAGGAAGACGGGGGGGGCAGCCTCCAGCTGAGGAAGGAGACAGCTCGGAAAAGCAGCCGTGGGGGGCGGAGGGGCCGGCCAGGCCAGGCCGGCAGATGTGCACGGCCCAGGGGCTGCTCTGCTTTGCCACACACTTGCCCGCATCACCGAGTTATTTGCAAAGGACGGATCCTGCCGTGGTTTCCTCTGCAGCCACAGGGGGATCCTGCCTCTCCCCACAAGACGGACTTTGCAGCTGGAAGGGGTCAGAAACTGCCACCTAGTGGCCTCTGGCTTAAGTGCAGCCCCATCTTCCCTCTGCCAGCACTGGCAGGGCTGCAGCAGCACCCCCTCCCCTCCCCTCCCCTCCCCATGCAATGGCTTTGGCCCTCCTGTTACCTCCCCCTGCCCCCCACTCCCCACAGCAGCCCTCGCTGCTTCAGGCCGACATCCAGGAGGCACCGATCCACAGGGCCTGCGTCGTTTGCTGTTTGCAAGACTCCAGTCCCCCGGTTTGGGTTCCAAAGTTCCACCTCAGTCCAAGCGGGCGGGCAGAAAAAAAAGGCCCGGAAACGTCACACACTCGACGAGACGGCAGAAAACGAGGCTTCAGCACTTGGAGGACGGGAAGAAGCGCCCGGGCGACAGGAACTTGTAGCCGTTCCCAGAGGGCAGCCGCACAGGGCCGGCAGGGGGAGGGGGCTGGGGGGTGGCGTCGGCGCGCCTGTGCCCGTTGGGGGGGTCCTTCTGGGGGGAAGGGAGGGGCGCGGGGGCAGGCAGGTCCTTCAGCTCCAGCCTGTCGGGCGCCTTGTCCTTGCCGTGCTGCGGGGACAAGTTCAGCAGGCTCAGCACGTCCCTCCGGGAGGCCCCCCGCCCCGCCGAGCTCCGGAGGATGCGCGCGGGGCCCGTGGTGGGCTGGGGGCCGCTCTGCCAGAACATCTTCAGGCTGTGGACGGCCTGCACCTTCTCGTCGACGGCGGCCCCCTTCAGCTTGTCCAGGGCCGGGGCGTCGGCCGGGCTGGAGCGGGTGGAGCTGGCCGAGGAGTAGGAGAGGGCCGGGGACGGGGTGCTGCCGGCGGGCGAGTGGTGCCCCGAGCTGGGCGAGAGGTTCCGGGGGGACTTGGAGATGTGGGTGCTGTAGGGGGAGCTGGGGTACTTCAGCCGGAAGAGGGCGCCGTGGGGGTCGGCGCTGGGGGAGGGCTGGCCGCTGTGGGGGCCCCCGCTGCCCTCCTTGCCCGACCCCTCGGAGGCCGTGGGGCTGCTGTAGCCGGAGCTCACCTTCTGCAGGGAGGAGCTCCTGGGGGAGGGCTTTGGCTTCGGAGGGGCGGGGGGCGGCTGGCCCTTGCAGCCGGAGCTCAGCGGCCTGCTGAAGGCGCTGGTCTCCGAGGCCCGGAAGGCGGAGGCTCCAGCGGGCAGGGCACTCGTGCCTTCCAGGCTGCTGCCCCTCTGCAGGTGCTCCACGGCCAGCAGGTGGCTCTGGGTCTCCTCCAGGATCCTCTGGGCCAGCTCCTGGGGGCCCAGCCTCGGGCCGCCCTCCTCCTGGGACTTGACGGTGCTGTCGGTCTCGGTGCTGGACTGGTCGGACTCGCCCGTGTCCGAGCCGGCCAGCTTCCCCACCTTCTGGAAGGGGGAGTTGGGGCTGGGGACCAGAGTCATCTTGAGCGGGGAGTTGGGGGAGCTGACGCTGCCCTTGGAGCTGACCGAGCCGCCCTTGGCCCTGCCGCCAGCCCTGGGCGTCCGGGAGGCCCCGAGGTCGGGGGAGAAGCGTGTCCATGGCGGCGGCGCCGCCGGGTGGGGAGGGGCCAGGGGCTCGGTGCTGACGATGGAGAAGCCCTCGTACTCCTCCTCCTCCTTGCCGGGAGCCCCGCTGGCCTGCGGGGAGGCCTGGCCCTGCGGCCCCGGGGGCCTCTGGGGGCCGGGGTTCTTGGGCCGCTCGTGGTCCTGCCGCCCCCTGGAGCCGCCCACCTCCGACAGACCCTCCGGCCTGGAAGCGAAGCTGACGGAGGAGGCGATGGAGCTCAGGCTGTACACGGAGACAGCGTCCGAGGCCAGGCCGTCGGGGCACGTCGGGGAGAAGGGCGGGTTCGGGTAGCTGAGCGGCCCCGGGTTGGAGGTGGACTGCGCGGAGGCCAGCGACTCCAGCGACGAGGAGCTGTCCAGGCTGAGGCGCTTGGGCAGCTCGGTGGAGTCTGCGGGGAGAGCGTTCGGCCCGTCACCGCCAGGCCTGTGGGGCAGGCAGAGGCCCTCTGGAGCCAAGGGCCGGCCTGCACGCCTGCCCCCCCTTGCCCCACCCAGCCAGTGCGCCACTGGCCCCGTCGGTCCACAGGGGGCCTGCCGGCTGGCAGGACTGGCGCTCAGGGCCGACTCCACCCACGGCCAGCTCTGCTGCCATTCCCTTGCCAGGGTCCCTGGGCCCCTCGGACGGCAGGGCAAGGCCTCTGCAGCTGGGGGAGCGGCCACCCCCACCCCCCGGGGCCACATGCCAGCAAGCACACCCCTCCTCCCGGAGAGCAGCCTCACCAAAGAGGGCCAGCAGCGTCTGCAGGGCGAAGTGCATGGCCCTCCGGCTGGCCTGCTTGCCCGTCTTGAGCGTCACCTCCTCCTGCCCCACTTCACAGAGGTCGAAACCTGCAAGGGACGCACCGGGGGGGGGGGGGAAAAGGGGGGGCCAAGGCCCGCCCCCCTTGAGCAGTTTGCCCAGCACGGGGGGGGGGGGGGGCCCTGCCCCATCTCCCCCCCCCCCCGGGCTCAACAGCAGGGCCCCCCGCGAGGCCCGGCCCCCCCTACCTAGAGCGGCCAGGAACTCGTGGCAGCCGGGCAGGCGCCACAGCTGGACACTGATGGAGACCTGGATGGGCGCCAGGGAGAAGTCCGGCTCCTTCTCCCCCACCTGGAGCTGCACCAGGACCTGATGGAGCTGCGGAGGAGGAAGAGGAGGAGGAGAAGCACCAGTGAGAGTCTGGCCCGGCCAGGGCGCCCCCCCGACCCCCGCCCGCCTATTGGGTTGTGTCGCCAGGAGCGGGCAGGTGGTGCCAGGGGGCAGCCACATCGTTGCTCAGCCCAGCCCCCCTTCCGAGCGGGGCAGAAAAAGCAAAAGCCTCAGCCTGGCCCCTCCTCTCTCCCGCCGGAGCCTGGGGGTGGGCCCCTTACTCACCATTCCCACCATATTTTTAACAGCCTTTTTGCAAGCAGAAACGAGAGGCGGGGAGGAGAGAGAGAGAGAGAGTCACGTGAGCGGGGTCAGCAGCCCGGCGGAGCCTCTCTGCAGAAGGGGGGCAGCAAGGGTTCGCTCCCAGCCCCCGGCGCAGCTCAGAGCGGGGACTCCCTCCGCCCGCCAAGGGCCCCTGCCCGGCACTCACCCGGCTGACGAGCTGCTCCCCGGCCTCAGAGGCAGCGATGAGCTTGCAGAGGGCCTGCAGGGCTGCAGCGGGCAGGCCTGCAGTGGAGGAGGAGGAGGAGGAGGGTCACTCTCTGGGAGGGAGGGAGGGAGCGCCCAGCTGCCCCCAGCACTCCCCCCTCCCTCCAGCCCCCACCCCGCCCCCCACTCACCCAGCAGGGACTGGATGGCGGTGCTGCACTGCTGCAGGCGGTCTCCGGGGTCCGCGGTGGGGAAGAAGACGGCCGCTGGGAGCCCGCTGGCCGGGGGGTCCAGCCGGAAGCCCACGGCCGTCAGCAGCGCCTGCCAGCCGGGGATGCCGCCCACTTTGTTCTCCACGCTCTGCTGCGAGGTGTACATGGAGTTGTGCTGCCCGCCGTGGATGCGCTGAAGCGCCTTCTCCACCTGCCGGGGGGGGGGGGGGGGGCGGGCGGGGGGGGGGGGGGGGGGGAGGCCCCACGCCTGGCAGCCCCATTCCCAGGCCCCGGCAGCCCCTCACCAGGTGCAGCAGGACCCGCAGGGCGTCGCGGGCCCGATCCGGGTGCTGGAGGATGTCCGTCAGGGCCTGGCCGACCAGAGAGGAGGGGCTGTTCAGCTTCACGTCACTCCCGATCAGCATGTAGCCTGCGGGGGGGGGGGGGGGGGGGCAAAGGCCCCCCCCCCCTGCCCCCGCCCACGCCCCCGGGGGGGGGGGCTCACCCAGTGGTGGCCCCAGTTGCAGCAGCAGCAGCAGGAGGAGCGGTCGTAGGGGAGCGGTGCTTTGGCTGGACTGACCCCCCCACCAAGCCATGCCCCCCCCGCCAGCATCCCAGGCAGACCACCTGGGGGCCCCCCCTGCGACGTGAGGCCGCCCCTCCTCACCTGCCCAGTTGGAGGGGTGGGCGAACTGCGGGCTGCTCTGCACGGTGCGCATGGCCTCGCCCAGGGCGCTGCTGGCCTGCAGGCCGCCCAGGAGGGCCGTGTAGAAGGCGTGGGCGAAGGCCTTGGAGGCGGCCACCGGGACGGGCCACAGGGCCAGCAGCACGCAGCGGGCGCCGGCCGCCAGGAAGGCCCGCGTCAGCCCGATGGCCCCCTCGGCCGTCACCCGGCCGCTGGCGGACTCCTGGCAGGCCCCCAGCACCACCAGCTTGAGCGGCAGGCGGAGCGCCAGCAGGTCGGCGGCCGTCAGCAGGAACTCCTGCAGCGGGGGGCAGTCCGAGAGGCTCTCCGCGTCGCTGGCCGCGTCCTCCTGCACGCGCAGGGACTCGGGGATGGTGTAGGCGCTGCCCTTGCCGCTGCCCGCGGAGGCGGTGGCGGTGCTCTCGGCGCCGGGCGTCAGGACGAGGGCCGCCAGCTTCCAGGAGACGTGGGTGGCGAAGTGCGCGCACTCCGCCTGGCCGAGGGCGCTCAGCACCCGCTCCTTGGTGGCCAGGCTGCCGACCAGCGGCTGGCAGCCCAGCAGCTCCGCCACGCAGCGGGCCTCCTCCTCGGCGGACGGCATGGGCCCCCAGAGCCAGCGGTCCATCACGGCGGGGGGCAGCTTGGGGTTGCCCACCACGGCCGCCGTGGAGGGGGCGTGGCTGTAGGCCGCGGGGGTCTTCTTGGCCAGGCCCTGCAAGGGGAGAGCGAGAGCGCCGTGGCTGGAGGCAGGCTGGAGGCAGGGCAGGGCGGGGCGGGGCAGGGCAAGGCCGGCCCCTGCCTACCTTGGCGCTGGCGCTGAGGGCACGGATGGAGGGCACAGCGATGAGGCTGAAGCGCTCGTACAGGTACTCGTTGGAGGCGCTGCCCTTGAGGAGCGCGAAGGGGACGAGGCAGAGCTCCCCCTCCAGGACCAGGACGAGGTGCCGATGGCGGCCGACGGGCCCACTGGAGTGCATCAGGCCCTGCAGCAAGAGCCGGGCGGGGGCCTTCAGGCTCGCAGGCCGCGAGACAGCTGCCCCCCCGTCCAGGGACGCCCCCTCTCCAGCTTAAAAGCACCGCACACAGAACTGCGGCCAGGACCCCACCAGCACTGCCCCCCAGCTCCACAGAAAGCCCCCCCCCCAAGAGGCTGGACAAGACCAGCTTCCACAACTCCCCCCCCCCATTTTTTGAGAGGGTGGGTCAGTGGGCCGCACCGAGGGCTCCTTCTTGCAAGCCCCCCCCGAATCTGGGTGTGCCCCACCCCCGGCCAGAGAACGCCCCGCTCACCCCCTCCATGGGCCCGATCAGCAGGTCGTAGAGGGCGCGCAGCGGAGGCTTGCTGGCGGAGCTGGGCCGGCGCGGCAGGGAGGCGCTGAGCTCCTTGGCCGGGGACCCAGGGCCACTGCAGGGGCCGCTGCTGCTCCGGAAGCTCCTGCGGGGGGGGAGAGAGAGAGAGGCCGGCCGGCCGGGCAGCGAGGCTCAGGCGGGGGCGGCGGCAGCAGCCGGGCCTCCGGGGGCAGGGAGGAGGCCCGTGGGGCGAGGCGGGGGGCTCCGGGGGGCCAGCCTCACCTGCTGCAGGGGCTGCTCCGGCTGACCATCCGCAGGAAGCCCGTGGGGTCGGCGGCCGAGGCCAGCCTGCTCTGCACCTCCTCGAACTGCTGCTCCAGGAGGTCTCCCGCCTCGCTCTCGGTCTCACTGCTGGCGCAGGCTCTGCGGGGGGGGAGGGGAGGCGTCAGCGGGGGCGGGCGGGGGGCTCCGGTGCCTCCGGGGGTCGGCGGGCCCAGAGCGAGGCCGAGAGGGGGTCCGTCCTGGCCGGAGGGGGGCAGCACGCACTCACCGCCCGCAGTACGAGTCCACGCCCAGGGCCTCCCGCACGCTGGCGCTGAGCTGCTCCAGGGCGGAGCCGGTGGCGGCCTGGAGGCTCCCACTGCCGTCCTGCAGGCCCCCCGCGGTCTCGGCCGGGCTGTCGCCCAAGTAGCACTCGTGGAACTTCAGGATGCCTGGAAGCAGAGGCCGAAGCGGGGGCCAGGCCCTGAGCAGAGGCTCCCCCGCAGAAGCCCCACCGAGGCAGGGGAGCCCAGTGAGGACGGCTGCCCCCCCTTCCTGCCCCCCACCCCGCCTCTGTCCTGGCCAAGGCAAGCTGGGGGTACAGCGAGTGGCGCTGCCTTGGGCCCTCCCAGCCCCCCCAAGTCCTGCCCAGCCGGCAGTGCAGTCCCAGGCTCCCTCCAAGCACCTTCCCCGCACACCTGCCCCGGGGGCCAGCAGCCAGCTGTAGAGGTAGCCCGCGGCCAGCGAGTAGTAGAGCACCAGGCCCCGCTGGCCGCTCACGGCTTCCAGGACCTGCTCCACGGTCACGGGGGAGTAGGGGTCCGCGTCCTGCTGCTGCCCGGTCTGGCGCTCCACCAGCAGGTCGGCAAAGGCCCTCGTGCGGCCCCGCTCCGCCACCGCCAGGGCCTCGTCGTGGTGCCCTGCAAGAGCCCGGGGAGAGCTGTGAGCAGAGGGCTGGCGGCGGCAGCAGCAGCAGCAGCATCAGGCCTCCGCCCACACAAGGACCCCGGTCCCCCCCCCCCCCCCCCGGCCCCCCCCCAACCCCCCCCCCTTACCCAGGCTGACCAGCACCCGCTGCAGGGCCTGATAGGACGAGGTCTGCAGGTCGAAGAGCGAGAGCTTGTAGTCGGTGCTCAGCTGCGCCTCGTGCCGGATGCCCTCAAAGAGCGCCGAGGCCCGGTAGAGCTGCAGGGGGAGGGGGCAGAGCCGGGCCCAGTCAGTGCTGCACGCCCGGGGCCCAGCCGGGCTCCCCCCAGCGCAGCCGCCCCCTGCCACCCCCACCCCCCACTCACCTGGTGCTGAGCCTCCTCCAGGTTGCCACTGGCCCAGAGGGCGAGGCCCAGGCCGTGGCGGATCCGGGCCTCGTCCTCCCTGCGCCCCAGCTGCTCGGCCAGCCTCAGCCCTGCAGGGGCAAGGAAGGGACCGGTGAGCCTCCCCCTATCCCCCCCCCCCAGGTGGAGCCCCCCCCCAGAGCACCCAACACCCGCCAGCCTCTGCTCCGGGAGGCCGTGCTGCAGCCGCCCCTCCGGCCCCCGACGCCCGCCCCTGCCCAGGAGCCCCGGCGCACCCTCCTGCAGGTACATGACGGCCTGGGCGTAGTTCTGCAGCGCGTGGTGCGTCCGGCCCAGGCTGCTGTAGGAGGCCGTCTTGGCCACCAGGTCGTTGGTCTGGGCGGCGATGCTGAGGTGCTGCTCCTGGTAGACCACGGCCCGCTCGTAGGTGCCCAGCGCCTCGTAGGTCAGGCCCAGGTTGCCGTAGGCCCGGCCCTGGCAGGCGGGGCTGCGGGTCTCCTCGGCGATCTGCAGGTCCAGCTGGTGGTAGCGGAGGGCCGCCTCGTACTCGCCCATCTGCTGGTAGACGCTGCCCAGGCCGCAGGCGGCGCTGCCCTCCAGGGCCTGGTCCTTCGTCTCCCGGGCGATGGCCAGCTGGCGCTCCAGGCAGGAGACGGCCTGCTCGTAGTTGCCCAGCTGGCTGTGGAGCGCGCCCAGCTCCCCGTAAGCCTGGGCCTTGTCGGAGGCCTCGCCCAGCTCGTGCGCCACCACCAGCCGCTTCTCCAGGCACACCAGTGCCTGCTGCAGGTTCCCCATGGCCCTGGGCGGGGAGCGGGACAGAGCCAGCCTCAGTCTGGGCGCCAGGCCGCCCGCCAGGAGACCCCTCGGGGGGGGCACGGGCAGCGGCCCCCTCCCCGCTCCAGTGGGCAAAGGCAGCCAGCGACTCTGGGTGCCAAGCTGGGCACTGAGCTGCCCACGGAGAAACGCCTCCTCCGGGTCTCAGCGCCCCGCCGGCTGCCCCCTGCCAGCTCCGGGGGCTCCCCCGCCCCGCCCCGCCCCCTCGCCCCGCCTCACCTGTGCCCGCTGCCGAGGCCCCGGTAGGCCTTCACCTGGTCCTGCATGCGGCCGAGGCTCTGGGCCACGGCCAGGTACTGCTCGTAGTACTTGACGGCCTCCTCAAAGTCCCCCAGCGCCTCGTAGCAGTCGCCCAGGCTCCCGAAGGCCCGGCCCCGGTCCAGCAGGGCCTCGCCCCCGCTCAGCTGCTGCAGGGTGGCCAGCTGCTGCTCCAGGTAGCCGATGGCCTCCTCGGCGGCGCTCAGGTTCATCTTGGTGATGGCCATGTTGCCGTAGACCTGGGCCTCCACGCGGGGGTCCTTCAGCTTCTGGGCCAGCTCCAGCTGCTCCTCGTAGCACTTGAAGGCCATGCTGCACTTGCCCAGCGCCAGGTAGACGGCGGCCAGGTGCCCGTGGGCCCGGCACTCCCCCGGCAGCTCGCCCAGCTCCTGGTACACCTCCAGCTCCTGCGTGTGGTAGCCCAGGGCCTTGTCGTGCCTCTGCAGCAGCCGGCAGGCCGAGCCCAGGGCCGCGTAGGCGCTCGCCTCCAGCCGCCGGTCGGCCACCTGGTGCGCCAGGCCCAGCTGCTGCTCGTAGAAGCGGAGGGCGCTGCCCAGGTCCTTCCGGCAGGCGGCCAGGTCGCCCAGGTTGCCCAGGGCCCGGAACTTGGCCTGGGCGTTGCCGAGGGCCTGGGCCAGCGAGAGCAGGTACTTCTGGCACTCCTCGGCCTTGCCGAAGTCGGCCAGCGCCTTGAAGGCCAGGCCCAGGTTGCAGTAGGCCTTGGCCTGGCTGAGCTTGTCGTGCAGGTCCTTGGCCAGGGCCAGGTCCTGCTCGTAGTACTTGACGGCCTCCTGGTGGTGGCCCAGGCAGAAGTGCGCGTAGCCCAGGTTGTGGCAGACCTTCCCCTCGCCCTCCATGTCCTGCAGCTCCGGGGCGAGCTGCAGGTACTGCTCGTAGTAGGGGGCCGCCTGGGCGAACTCCCCCCGGGAGCAGTGGAAGTTGCCCAGGTTGCCCAGGGCCCGGGCCTCACTCTGCACGTCCCGCAGCTCCCGGGCGATGCCCAGGTGGTTCTGGTAGTGCTGCAGCGCCCGGTCGTGGGCGCCCAGCGCCTGGTAGGCCACGGCCAGGTTGCCGTGGGTGGAGGCCTGCGAGGCCCGGTCGTTCACCTCCAGGGAGATCTGCAGCTCCTGCCGGTGGTACTGGACGGCCTGGTCGAAGGCGCCCAGCGCGTTGTAGGCATTGCCCATGTTGCCGTAGGCCCGGCCCTGCGCCGCATAGTCGTTCAGCTCCTGCGCGATGGACAGGTGCGCCTTGTGCAGCTTCAGCGCCGCCTCGTAGTCGCCCTTCATCTGGTGGATGATCCCTGCGAGGGAGCCGGGGGGAGGGGGAGAGCGGGTTGGGCAGCCTGCAGGTGCCAGCCGTGGCCTCTCGGAGCGGGCTGAGGGTCGGGCACCCAGGAAGGCCCCTGCCCTGCCAAGTCCCCAGGACCAGACGCAGGGCCTCCTACGCTCCTTGCGGGGCTGGCACCGCTCTCAGACTCCCTGTGCCCAGGGGCGGGAAGGAGTGTGGCCCCCGCCTCAGCCCCTTGGGGAAGGGGAGGAGCAGCTCTGCCGGCTCAGGGACGCCCGCCCTCCCAACCACCCCCCGGGCCTGCTGGGACCCCCGTGCCCGCCCACCGGGACGCCCCCATCCACACTGGGGCTGCCACCCGCTGCGTACCCAGGTTGGAGGAGGCCCTGCCCTCGGCGGCCCGGTCCTGCAGGCTCTCGGCGAGGCTCAGCTGCCGCTCATGGTACTGCCGGGCCCGCGCCAGGTCCTGCATGCAGCGGGCCGCGTGGCCCAGGCCGGCGTAGGCCCGCATCTCCACGGCCTTCTCCGCCAGCTCCTGGGCCAGCTCCAGCACGCGGGTGTGGTAGGACGTGGCCTTGTCGAAGTTGCGCCGGTAGTGGTAGGCGCTGCCCAGGTTGCTGTAGGCCCGGGCCTCCTCCCGCCGGCTGCCCAGCGCCCGGGCGATCTGCAGGTGCTGCTCGTGGCAGCCCACGGCGTTCTCGAAGTCGCCCATGGCGATGTAGACGGCCCCCATGTTGCCCAGCTCCCGGGCCTCAGAGAGCTCGTCCTTGCCCTGCCTGGCCAGCAGGACGCACTGCTTGTGGCTGGCCAGCGCGTTGGGGTAGTCGCCGATGGCCGTGTAGACGTGGCCCAGGCTGCTGAGGGCGGAGGAGGCCGCCTGCGGGGGGGGGCAGGAGAGGGGGCGCGTGAGGGGGGGCTGCACGGCCACCAGCTCCTCCCCCCCCCGTGCTGGCTTTGCAGACTCTTCCCCGCAAGCCTCTGAGCAGGCACTGACACACACCCCAACCCTCCTCAGCACTGAGGTGCCCCAGCTCACCCCCATCGCCCGCTCTGCCCTTGCCCAGCCCTTCTCTTGTGCCATGCGCTGCTAGAGAGCCCACGCGGGGAGGGGGGAGAGGCCAGGACAGAGCAGCTCTCCAGCTTCTGTGAGCCGCCCCCCCCGGGATGCCAGCTGCTGGGGCAGAAGGAGCCCCCCTCCCGCCTGGAGGGGAAAAGCCATGACCTCACTCCACGTCCACCCAGCCCGGCTGCAGCCTGCCTGCCTGCCTCCCTCCCTCCGCTGCTGCCTGTTGCAAGAGAGCTGCCCGGGCAGCCAAGAAAAACAGCTGGGCGCCCAGAGGAAGCCCTGTGGTGGGGGTGATGTCATCAGCAAGCGCCTCAGCCATTTCCTGCGGTCGCCTCCACAGGAAAGAATCCAAGGGGCTCGGCTTTCTGGCGGGCCAAGGAGCCGCTTGGCGTCCGGAGCTGTTCATTACGGGCCCGGATGGGCCGCAAACGGAGGACGGCCGCCAGGTGGCACAAGGCCTCCACGGGGAGGGCCAGGCGGGCAGCGGGGCAGGCTGGGCCAGAGACGTCAGCTGCCCGTCCGCTCCCCGCACCCACACGGTCACACGAGGGACGGCCCAAACCAGCACCTCCCACCCCAAGGGCCAGACCTCCACCCGCAGAGCACTCCGGGGGGTGGGGGGGTTCCTGGCTGTCGACGGCTGCTCCCCCCAGAGCCCGGCACCCGAGGCCAGGGCCGTGTGCTCAAGCCGGGCAGAGTCGCCTCCCCCCCTCGCCCCGCCCCGCCCCGCCCCGCCCCGCCCTACCTCCCTGTCCTTGAGCTTCATGGCCAGCATCAGCTGCTGCCGGTGGTTCGTCAGGGCCTCCCGGTAGTTGCCCTTGGAGAAGAAGGCGGAGCCCAGGTTCCCGTGAGCGCGGCACTCGCCCATCTGGTCACCTGGGCAGCAAGCAGGGCACAGGCAGCTGTGAGGGCGGGGGCGGGGGGCGCCCGCCTTGGGGGGGGGCCAGGCCACTCCTGCCCCGCCCAGACCCAACGGGCCCTCAGCCGTCAGCCCGGCCGACGCGCAGCGCACAGCAGGCACGGGAGCAGCCGCGGGGGGTGGGGGTGGCGGCATCTGGTGGGGCCAGGGCTGGCCCCCCAGCGCCCCCTGGGCCGCCCCACGGAGCCAGGCAGGGCCGCCCACCTAGCGTCTTGGCCACGTCCAGGTCCTGCAGCATGTAGCCCGTGCTCTTCTCGGCGTTGCCCAGGGACCAGTAGGCGCTGCTGAGGGCGGAGAAGACGGAGCCCCTCAGCTTCAGGCTGCAGGTGCCGATCTTCAGCGCGGCCTCCAGCACCACCACCGAGGCCCCGTGGTGGCTGGCCGTCAGCAGCTCCTGGCCCACCACCGAGACCACCACGAAGGGGCTCTTGTCCAGCTTCATCTTCTGCAGCTGCTGGTAGGTCGGCTCCAGGGACTCTGGCAGAGACGGGACAAGGGACTCCCTCGAGCTGCTTCCTCGGCCGCTCGCCTCAGCCCTTTGCCCAGGGGCCTTCCGGACCTTCTCCCCCCCCAGACCTGATGCTCCTCGCAGCCAACAGTGACAGCGGCCCCTCGCTCCCCCCCCAGGGCCTTCCACTGCCCTGGAAGCGCCGGTCCCCCTCTCGACCCCCAGAGCCGGGGACAGAAGCCAGGAGGCCCCCCGCACACTCCCAAGCACGGCACAGCCATCGCGGGACTGTCTCCCCCTTCCTCCAGCAGTGAGAAGGGGGGAAGGGGGCCACCCTTGGGGAAGCGGGGGAAGGGCAGCCCCTTGGCCGGGCGCCAGCCAGCCTCCGGAACCGCACAGGAGCGCCGCCCCCCGCCCACAGCGCAGTGCCGGGCAGCCCCGGCTCTCTGGGGCCCCCGCGCACAGCCCCCGGAAGGCCACGGAGCCCGGCCCACGCGCCCTCCCCCCGCTCACCTCGCATGGGAGACTTCAGGGCGGCCTCCACCATCCCCACCAGGAGCTGCAGACTCTTGGGGTCCTGCGCCAGGCCCGAGGCGAAAGCGGCCAGGGCATCGGCATGGCGGCCGAGGTACTGGAGGGCAACACCCTGTCGGAAGTAGGCCTGCAACGACACGAGGCAGCCGTCAGCGGGCCAGGCGGCCGGGGTGGGGTGGGGGGGACTGACAGCAGGCACCGGGCGTAGCGCTGCCTGACTCGCGCACACAGCCCTTGCGGCCGGAGTGGAGCAGACCTGCAAGTAATAGCCAGAGCGGCGATTCATCAGGGCGCTCCGGAGCCGGCCCACCGAGGCCGAGACGAAGAAAAACCAGACGCGACGCGGGAAATTTATCAGCATGAATATTTAATCTCTCCTCCGTCAGCCGGCCTCGATTGCGGAGCCGTTTCTAATGAACTGGAGGGACGCAGAGTGCAGGCCGTTCACCTTTCACCTGAGAGGGACCCCAGCCGGGGAGGGCTCCGGCTGCTCCCCGCCCAGGAAGGGGACCGGCCCCAAGGGCAGAGCTCTGCCCCGCCCCCGGTCCCCAGAGCAGCCCTCTGGGTGGGCACAGCCTGCGCAGCGAGGGTTCGGGTCAGGAGGCCGCCCTGGAGCAGCTCCGAGTCCTGGCCGGAAAAGGGGCTGCCCAGAGGGTCCGCAGCCAGCCTGCAACCCGAGGAGGGGCAGAGGGAGTTCCGCCTCCTCGCTCGGCTCTGCCAACCTCACCAGCTCCGCAGACCCAGAAACGAGAGAGGCCCAGCCGCAGCTGCCAGGCAGGAGGTGGCGGCCCACCTCACCCTCAGCCCGAGCCCGTTCGCAGGTGGCACCCCCAAAGCATGGGGCGGGGCAGAGCAGCACCCCCCACCAGTGGTGGGATTCAAATAAATTAACAACCGGTTCTATGACATCATAGCTGGAGCAAAAAAAACCCCAAAGCCAGCCGAGGTAAGCAAGTGGGTGGGGCCCGGCCATTTAACAACCGGTTCTATAGAACCTGGGCGAACCCCCTGAATCCCACCACTGCCCCCCACCCAGAAGACCTGCCCCTGGTTCCCTGAGCTGGAGCACCTCAGCCGGAGGCAGGTGGGGGAGCTCAGCCCAGCCCCAACTCGCCCCCCCCACGTGTGCCTGCCAGGCCACCTCCTCCTCCAAGCCCGGCACACAAAAGGGAGGGCGGGGGGCCCGCCCTGCCCTCGCCACGCGCAGCTCCCCGCCCTCCCCTCCTCTATCGCAATCTCCGAAGCAGCAGAGGATGCGGCGGTTGCCAGGGCAACGCCTGGCTTCCCCTGGACCATCTCGGAGACGTGGGCGCGACTCGCCCTGCCCTGCCCGGATTCCCTCCACGGAGGGGCTGCCGCCGGAGCCCCCACTCAGAGGGCTGCGGAACCAGCCAGGCGCGGGGCCCCGAGGGACGCCACCATCGCCCTGCCTGTGCCCACCCGGCGACCCCAGCGATGGCGAGCCAGGCGGCCAGCGGCACCCTCAGCCTCCAGCCTGGGCTTCCCTCTCCCGGGCAGCTGAGGCCGCCGCAGGCACCCCGATGCCCACAGCACAGAGACGGCCGGCCGTGGGGAGGACCGGGGCTGCCTGGCTCTCTGGTGCTGCAGGCAGGAGTCGCGCAGCCCGCGGCTGCCGTTCCGTGGAGGAGGCCACTGGGGAACTGGGTCAGTGGCGAGGAGGCGCCAAGCCACGGGGCTCCAGCGCTGGGAGGAGGCGAATCCCCGCGACTGCCGGCTCGCTCGGGCGCCCGGCGCAGGGAGGAGGCAGAGGCTCGCCACCCACACGGACAGAAGCAGGGCAGCGTGCGCCCCTTGACCACGGCGCTTTGCCCGGGGCCCTCCGTGCGCATGCAGGAAGTCCTTCGAGCCACTCAGGCCTGGCCTTGTCTGAGCGCAGGTCAGGCGGGAGGTGCATCGGAGCGTGGCCGTGAAGGAGAGTCGCCACACGCCGGCTCCTGGCCCGAGCGTCAGCGGCCGGCAGCACGGGAGTGGGGTAAATACTTCAGCCGAGAGCCCGAGCCTCAGAGCAGCCCAGGAGAGGTGAGGCGAGGCCCTGGGAGAGCAAAGCCCCCCCCCCCGGCAGCCCCGCTCCACCCCCAGCAGGGGGGCAGGCCAGCAGGCCTCGCCTCTGCCCCCCGCCCTGCGCGTCAGTTCCACTGGCAGCCCCACGCAGAGGGCTCTGCAGACCCCCACGTCCTGTCCTCCGTGCACCTGCAGAAGCAGACCTGAGCGAGCCCCCCCCCCAAGACAGGGCAGCCTTAGCCGCATTCCCCCCAGAGCACCACCTCCTGCAGGCGGGGGGCAATGAGGGAGGGGGCCACCCCAGGCAGCACCAGCACGCGAGGCAGCTTCCGGTCCCCACGTGGGAGTGCAGCCCAGCAGAGGAACCCCTTGCCACAGGGTGTTGCAAGGGCACCAGCCTAGACGCTCTCCAAGGGAACTGGGCAGATCGACGGAGCGAGCCCATCCCAGGTCACGAGTCGCGATGCCTGTAGGCAGCCTCTGCGCTCACAGCGGCCGACCCGGGAGCAGGTGCGAGGGAGGCGGCCGCAGGGGACAGCCGGTCTCTGGAGACCTCGCGGGCTCCCGGAAGCACCTGGTGGGCCACTGGGAGCCGCGGGGAGCCGGGCCAGGTGGGCCCCCTGGGCCTGATCCAGCTCGGCCGCAGGAAAGCCTCTGGCCCGCAAACTGCTCTCCGCACGCGGCGCTTCCATTACGCCCGGCTGCGGTGGGGCAGAAGGTGGCAGGAATCGCCATTTGCGCCGCTGCTGTTCATGCCGCCCCCGCCGCCCCCTCCCGCCTCAGCTGCCGCCAAGGACTTGCTCTCCAGCAGGCGGGGAAGCAGACGCCCATGCGCTCACGCCGGTCTCCGAGGAAGGCCGGGGGGGGGGTCGAGGCGCCTTAGCGGAGCCTCCCTGGGGCACGGGCAGTCCTCGTCCCCCCCACTGCAGGATGCTGCTGCTCTCGGAGGGAGGGAGGGAGGGAGGGGGCACCATGCGCCCAGCCGGACACTGGAGGACTCCTTTGCGGGCACCACTGCCAGGCCAGGGGCGGGGAGCAGGCCTGCCTGCAGCCGCACCCCCACCCTCGGCAGTGCTGAGACCCTCTCTAAGCCCCCAACCCTCTGAGCCGCTGCGGAAGCCAGAGCTGAACGGGGGCACGTCCCATGGGGGAGGCCGAGGCGGGAAGAGGCTTCCCCCCCCACAGGCTGCTGGGGAAACAGGGGCCTTCTTGCCCCAGAGGGTCTCTGCTGAGGCCACCGAAGGCCCGGGTGGGCGTAATTTCGGGGGGGGGGAGGCGTTTAGCAGCCTCTGTTCTCTGCTGCAGCCGTTCCTACTGCTGAGACCTGCCTGCCCGCTCTGATGCCCCCCCCCAGGCCTGGCCCCCTCTGCCACACGTGCAGCAAAACCCTGAAGGCTCCACTCCGGCCTGCCTTCTTTCTGGCCACCCCCCCTGCCCAACGGCGGGGTGCCCAACGGGGCACAGAGATACGGAAAGCTGGGATGTTCCAAGACGGAGCCTGCAGGAGGCTCCCCCGAGCAGACCTCAGTGGGGCGGGCGGGCGGGGGGGGGGTGCCGTCCTCAGCACTTGTGGCTGGGAGGCCTGCGGCTTCCGTCGCGAGCAGGACGTGCTGTGGCAGCCCAAGCCCGGGAGCCTCGTCCCAGGCAGAGCATCAGCCTTTCCACTCCGCCCCCCCCCCCAGGCCTGCTCAGAGCACAAACGCAGGCAGCAGGCAGGCCGGCCGGCCGGCCAACCAGCCGCTGGGCCAGGCCTGGAGCGCCTTCCCCCTAATTACCACAGGCTGCCCATTAATTGGGCTGCTGCGTTGGCAGCGCCCACCCTCTCCGGGTGCCCGAGGAGCAGCACGTTCCAGCCTCAGGCAGAGGCTTCCCTGGGGCCCCTGCCACTGGCGGAGGGGAAAGTGCTGAGCGGACGGAATCCACAGCCAGGGCAGGCCGAGGACGGAGCGCGGCGCAGGGGCCAGGGCCAGGCTCGGCTCCCCCCCCCCGGAGGAAGGCCGGATCCACTCGGCTCCACGTCCAGCCCCGGAGGGGCTCCGTTCTCTGCAGCGGCGGCTCTAGCCTGGCTCGGTCTCCTTGCCGGCACACAAGCAGGCAGCCACCCACAACCGGTGGCCTGCTCTGGGCCTCACCCGTGCTGCCCGGAACGTTCTCTGACAGCCCCCCCCCGCCCAGGAGCTGCCTCTGAAGACTCCGAGGATCGACCTAGCAAGGTGTGCCCAGGCCGCGATCCCCCTGACGCCAGCCAAGGCCGCCAAGCCGAGCGAGCGCTCAGGCTGATGCAGAAAGAGGGCAGGGGGCGCACCGTGCAGTGACGTGCTTGGCCAACAGCCCCCCCCCGCAGCCTCTCCTTGCCAGCTCCCCAGCAGGATTGTGCCACCACGTGCACCCAGCAGCAGAGCCCGCGAAGGGGAACGGTTTGGACGCGCCTGTGGCAGCTCCAGCAGCACAGAAGAGAGAGGCCAGCAGGAGCAGGGCGCACAATCTCTCCACCAGCGGCCTGCCCGGCCTGCCCCCTTGCCCCACGGAGCCTGCACACCCTCGCAGGCCAATCCCTCCCGAGTGGAGCCCCGTCGTGCCCGAAAGGGGCTGGACTTTCCCACACTTTGGAGGGAATTCTGGAAGTCTGACCGTCCATCGCAGGCGGCAAGCCCTGACTGACGGGGGGGGGGGGGCAGCCCCCTTGGCTCAGAAGGGGGGGGTCCCCAGGGAATCCTGTCATTCAAACAGCATGGGAAGGGGGGGCGTGTGCTGCAAGCCGCTTTCTGCACCCCGGACGGAAGAGCTACCAGCAGACAGGAGGCCAGAGCCCCCCCCCCCGCCAGCCTGTGCAGTGAGGTTGGAGGCTGCCCCCCCCTCGCGCCCTCTGCCCAGGACGACAGGGTGGGGCTTCTCCTTTGGGCCCCCCAGCCCCAAACCGTGGCCCTTTCCCTCCGCCCCTCACTCGTCACCCAGCATGGAAGGACCGGCTTCCCCAAAGGGGAGGGAAGGGCAAGGTTGAGGGGCTGCGCTGGGTGGGGCCAGGGGGGCTGGGCGGGGCACGTGGGTGGGCGGGCACCAGCGCCGGGCCCTCTCACCTCTTCCCCGCCAGAGTGACAGCGATCTGCTGCATGGGGGGGGGGGCAGAGGGGAGCTGCGCCCCCACCCAGCTCACAGCTGTCACACTACAAAGGCTGCCGAGCTCCCAGCGTAGCCGCCGCCCCGCCCACCCCGCGCTCACTCTGCCCAGCCGAGTCGGGAGGAGGAGACCCTCTTCCGGCCAAGGCGAGGGGAGAGCAGCGAGGCAGGCAGGCATCCGGCCGGCTCCCAACAGAGGACGGCGGAGATTCAGGCTCCGGCCTCTGGTTTTGCGATTAAGCGTCGCCCGGGCAGAGGACGCGGCACGCCTGAGCGCCGCCGCCTCCTCCTCCAGCTGCGGCCAAGAACAATAACGCCGCCGCCGCCGGGACTCGCGTCGAGGCTTCCGAGGGGGCTTGGAGCGCTCCAACCGCGGGCGGGCCTGAGGGGAGCTCTGGGGCGAGCGACCAAGACGGCGGCGGCAGAGGGCAGCTGCGGCTGGGAAAAGGCTCCCCTTCGCCGCTGGCACCGAGGAGGAGAGGCGTCCCTGGGCAGCGACCTGGATCCAGGGGGCGGGACGCGTCGGAGGAGGCAGAGCCGCTTGACCGGCTCCCCCCCCCCAGCAGCCTTGTGCCCGTCTCACCTGCTTCCCCCCCCCATCCGCCCGCTGCGTGGAAGAGGAGCCGGCCCTGCACGGCAGAGCACAAAGGAGGGCCCGCTGGCCGGGGTGACACTCCCCCCCCGCCCTCAGTCGCGAGGCGCACGGGCCAGTGCAGCGCCGGGAGGGGCCCAACCCAGAACCCCCCCCCCCGAATGTCAATAACGGGGCTGCCAAAAGCTCCTTCCAGCGGCCTCGCTGCAGAACCGGGAGAGTCGCGAGTGGCCCCAACCCCCCGCCACGCACACGACCCACCTCGCCCCACCGGGGAGGCAGCAGGCGGCGGCCCTCTCCCCAGCGCCGAGCCGACCAGTTCGGGGGCCGGCAGGGCCTGAGCCGAGAACGCGACTTCCAACAAAGCAGCCATATAAGGCAATGGCCTGGGAGAGGCAGATTTACTGCCGGCGGCGGCGACGCGGCGAGCTCGGCGCCCACGGACGGGTGGGCGAGGGGCTCCGCCGCAGTGGCACACTGGGGGCCACCGGGAGCCCGCACGTGCGCCGACACGGCCGCCCCGAGACCTGCCCCCGCCCCGGGGCCACATCCCGGACATCCAGACGGGGGAGCCCGGCCCGGGGAGTCTGGAGCGGACCGCGGCGATTGCGCCCTCCTCCTGCAGGCTTCCCAGACCCGCCCGGCGCGCAGCGGCCACGGGGTGGGCCAGAGCCCCCTCCCGCAAATGCCTCCCCCCCCAGCAGAGCATCCCAGGAGCGGGCTGCCCCCCCCCCCACGGCCCACTCACCTTCTTCCGGGGCTGCCATTTCATCATATTTGGAGAGCAGGACTCTGGCGCGTCAAGCCGGGGGGCTGCTGGGGGCCGGGGGCGCGGCGGCGGGCTCGGAGTCCAGGGGGCGCCCCCCACTCATGCTGCCTTCGCGCCGCCGCTCGACGCGCCCGCTGCCCCGCTCAAGGCGCCCCGCCGCTGCCGCCGCCGAAGCCATGGGCGCGCCGCCGCCGCGGCACCTCCGAGCGCCCGGGAGGGCTGCTGGCACCCTCGCCCCAGACACCGACGCAGGCGAGCCGCGAGAGCGGGAGGGGGGCCGCGTCCATGCAGCATCAGGGCGCCGCCGCCAGGCGGCCACAGCAGCAGCAGCAAGAGGGAGCCCCCCCGCCCTGCTCCATCAGAGCCCCCGACGACGTCGACGCTGCGGGCGGGCGGGCAGGCAACGGGGGCTCCCTGGCGCGCGCGCGCCCCGGCCGGGCGGAGGAGCCGCGAGGCGATCCCGGGCGCAGGCCTGGCAGTGCTCGCAGGAGGAGCCCCTCCGCCCGCCGCCACGGCCAGCCTCCGCCGCACTAATGACTTCCTTCCCTGGACTCGGGCTCAGCCTGCCTCCGCCAGCCCGGCCCTGGGCCCTAGCGCCCGTCCCTCCACGCCCCCCCCTCGGCGGAGGAAAGGCGGCCCCTCCCGGCTGCTGTCAAACGGGCCCTGTCAAAGCGGGCTGGGGCGTCCAGGGCTCCGGCCAGCGGATCGCCCCCCCCCAGGAGCCGGCTGCAGAGGCCCAGCTGACGCTCCCGCTGTGCCACCCGCCGGCTCCAGCGCAAGAAGCCCTGCTTGGGGCGCAGCTGCAGGCGCGGGCACTTCTGCCCCCCCCATCCCGTTCAAAATGGGCATTGCCACCGACTCCCTTCGGCCCTGGTTTCAACATGGAGCCACGCCCTGCCACCAGCGCCACCACTCTGCGCCTGAGATCTCGGAAGACCCCGACGGACGGCACTTGGGGACTAACCAGTGGGCCTGCCAGCCCTGAGAGGTCCCACCCTGGCCACCTGTGGGGAGCTGGTTTCCCCGAGGGGTTGGGTGCAGATGTGGGGATCTGGCGACCGCCTGGGCAAAGGACACCCACCTTCCTGCCTCAGGCTGCCATTCAAGCAACTGCCCCCCGTTTCCTCCAAGGAACTGGCAAGGTTGGTTTTTGGTGCCTTTCACATTGTGCTCTTGGCTTGGCACTGCCGGGGGGGGAGGGGTCAACATCTCAGCCAAGAAATACAGCTCCTGTTTTTGTTTGGCTCGCCTTCCTCCTCCTCGCCTTCCTCTTTGCGCTCATTTGGACAAGAGTTGCCTTTAAAAGCCTCCTCAATGCCACGGTTCAGCCTTGCTGGCATCCTCCTGCTGGAATTTTCGGCCTCCCGTGACTGAAGGGGGTACGAGTGCAGCCTCCTGACTCCCACCCTCCACCCCCTGGACAAAGGGAGGCAAGTTCCCCCAGGCAGTCGTGGGCCTCCTTGCCTAGCAGCCAACTAGTCCCTCTCACACACATCCCGGGTTGCAGATGGCCGGCAGCTGAGGTCAGAAGAGCCGAGAGGAGGCTTCCCCCTGACCTCACTCCAAGCCCCACAACCCCAGCCCTCACACTCTGTGGGAAGCCGCAGGGCCCACAAGCGCAGCACAGAGGAGGGCAGAGTCCCCTGGGTGCATGCGCACAGAGTGGGGAAGGGGTCTCAAAGGGGTCTGCCCACGCCTCACGCCCGCCCCGGACCAAGGCAGGTGGGCTGTGCCAAGGCAGGAGTCCACAGCAGGCACGGCGGGGCCTCCCTCGGAAAGGACGTTGCCCAGCCAGGCAGAACAGAGCTCCTTTCTCTGGGTCTGATCCAGAGACGGCCTCTGAAAAAAACGAGAGTGGGCTTAGCGGGAAGGTTCCCCTCTGAAGGGGGGCTGAGAAAAACTCCCCACTTGGCGCTAATTAGGGTGCTGCGGTTGGCGTCACTCAGTTCAAAGCCCCAACAGGAGCAGCTCCCAGTGCCTGGCGCTAATTGCCGTGATCCAGCGGGGCTGCGAAGTGATCAAACAGGTTAATGCAGGATTAGGCTTAATCTCATGCCGGCGGAGAATCCCTGGCCTGGCCTGGCCGGGACTGCTGCTGCTGCTGCACGGGGGGTGGGGGGTGGGAGGAACAGGCGCTCAGCCCCCTGCACCCCTCCAGCCCCCAAAGGGGGCAGCCGGCCTGGAGGCACACCTGTCTCCTCAGCACCCAGGCTGGCCCCACCGGCAGTGGGCACGTCCCGGCCCCACTGAGAGTCCTGGCAGATTTTGCCCTGGTGAAGTAAGGCTGGGGGGGGGGGCTGCTCCAGGGCCTACAGCTCACGCCTGTGGCTGGCGCTGCCCTGACCGAGAGCCTCCCAGCGGGGGCCAGGCCTGCAGGCTCCGTCTGCACATGCCTCAAGCCCTCCGCGGCTGGAAGAAGGCTTCGCTTGCTGGTTTACTAGGCCAGGCGGGGCTCCGGCTTCCACTGGTGAGGGGGCAGGACTGGGGCAGGGGGGAGCGGAGGGCAGCCCACCCGCTCCCTCCCTCCAGGCGCAAGGGCAGAGCCCGGGCAGCCAAGTCGCCAGCAGACCCTTCAGCCCTCCCCTCTCTCTGCAGAGGACCAGCCGCGCTCCCCTCCTCTACTCACGAGGCAGCCCCCTGCTGTGCAGGCAGGGAGCGCAGGGAGAGTCCCTGGGGAGAAAGCAGCCGCCCCCCTTGCTCCCCTGAGCCTCCTTGGGCGGGGGGGGCAGACTCCTCAGGGGACGCCAGGGTGGGAGAGCCGGAGGGACACGCCTCGGGCCACCCCCGACACTGCCCGGGCAGGAGCTGCCAAGGGTGCCGCCTCCCTCCCTGCCTCCCGTTGCCATCCCAAGGCCAGAGGACACCCGGGGGCAGCCACAGGCGCAGGGCAAAGGGCCCCTCCGCCCAGCAGGTCACACACACCCGGACCCCGCATGGCCCCCCTCGCTCGGAGACCCCCTCCTCTGCCAGGGGCTGGCCAAGCTGGTGCACAGCCAGCCCCAGAAGCAGGCGACGGGCTGGCGCTGTGGCCCAGCACCCCCTTCCTGAGGCAGTCCAGTCCGGACCGTGGCCAGCCAAGCCCCGACAAGTGAGGGCCGAGGGCAGGCAGGCAGGCAGGCAGGGGGCGCTTCCCCCCCCACTCCAGCCTCTCCTGCCCTGCCCTGAAGCCACACAGGAGCTGCCTGCAAGGGAACCCCCAGCCACACGCACACGCAGAAGCCAAACGCCCGTCCTCCGCTGGCCAAGCAGGGCCTTGGCAGATGCCCCGGGGAGGGCCGGGCAACGCGAGCAGAGCCAGCCCCCCTCCCCTCCCCTCCGCCGAGCGAGGCGGCCTGGCCTCCCTGTGCCTCCCAGTCGCTGTAAATCACCGGCCTGAAGGCGCCATAAAGAGAGCGAGAGACTTCGCAGCCCAGCCCAGCCCAGCCCAGAGCAGCGGCGGAAAGAAAGAAAGAAAGAGCAGTGCTGAGTAAGGCCTTCTCCTCCTGCGCGCTTGCCCGGCCCCTCCCCGCACCTTCCCAGGGACGCCCCCTCCCCGCTCCCGCATCTGGACGCTTGGCACACAGCAGCCGGGCGGGGGGGGGGGGGGGGCTATTCGGCCCCCCCCCCACCCCCACCCCTCCGCCCGCACGCCGGGGCCAGCTGCTCCAGTTCGGACCACAGGGCGGGGGGGGGGACAGCCCCAACCAGCCCCAGCTGCCCACTGCAGCAGCACTAGCCCGCTTTGCCCCGAATGGCCATCTCCCTTTTCCCTCAGGCACTCCCTTCCCCGAAATGCAGCTCAGAGGGAGGAGCTCCTGACCTGTTCCCACCACCTCAGCCCTCCTTTTGCAAGAAGCGGGGCAGCCGCATTCTCCTCCCCTCCCCCCCCCAGGGCTCCGTGTTCTCCCAGCAGTGCCCTCTCCTCCCAGCGCAGGCCTGGACGGCCACTGTAAGGCACTGTAAGGCCTGTCCTGCACACGGACTCTGCAGCCAGGAGGCTCTGCTGACCCTCTGAGGTGGGCAGACGGGCACCAGCAGGCACCTGCCTGTTTGAGCAGGGGGTGGGTGGGGGTCCGAGGCCCCCTCCTCGCCCACACACCTGTGCTGCTGGGGGAGAGACCGGCGGAGACACGCACACCTTCCTGCCGAGTCGCAAACGGATCGAGGGCCGACTCCAGGGAGGGCGACAACCCGCCCCCGAGGCTCCACCGGCACCACGAACTGCCACGGCAGAAGGAAGCAACCAACGCCCCCCTCCGTGGAGGCAGCCCCTCCGTCTTGCCCAGCGCCAGGCAGCCCTGGGAGGCGGTCAGCCGATGGGCAGGGGGGCAACTGCAGGCATACGGCCCCCTCAGCAACGCACATGAGTCCCACGGCCAGGGAGTGGGGAGCACGTGGTGCTTGCGAGGCCCACAGAGCCCCCCGCCTCTCCCTGGCACAAGACCTGCCCTGCTTGGCTGGGGGGGGGGCCTTGCCGCCTCCGCCCTGCCCGCCTTACTGAGGGGCCGTTCTTCGGGGAGCCCAGAGCTGGCTGCCAGGCAGGACTGCCAGGCAGGCTTGTGAACAGATGGGGAGCCAGACAGGCAGCGTCCCCGAGCTTGGCGGAAGCCGCCTGGGCATTCCTGGCCAAGAAGACTCTGGCAGGCAGGCAGGCAGGCGGGGGGCCCAGGGACTGCGCCAGCCACGGCCCCCTCCTCCCCACGGCTGCCTGGAGGACACGCCAGCAGGAGGCCCCCAGGCAGGGCGCCCCATCTGCCAGGACCCACCTTAAAGCCGCTGCGAGAGCCCCAACCTCCCCGCCGTGCTCCCCGAGGGCTCGGCGCCCGCAGAACGTGCCCAAGCGGGCACCAGCACAGCCACTCCCGTCAGCAGCCGCAAGGCAGCCAGAGGGTGGGAGAGGCCGAGGAGCAAGGCCAGCTGGGGGCCGAGGCGGGGTGCAGGGGGCCGGGCGGGAAGGACGCGCTGGGGTCGGTGCTGAGCCACGCAGGGCCCTGCTCTGGGTCCCTGAACCGCCAGCCGGGGGCAGCCTGCGCTCCGCTTCCCAGCCACTGTCCCTGGAGCGCAGAGGCGCATCCGGCCGCACGCGAGGGGCGCATTCGGGGCATTCTTGGCACGCGGCTTTCACGCGGCTTTGGCTCCTGGGCTGTAACCTGATCACCTGCCGGCTCTGCAGAGAAGCCGGGATCACCTCTCCTGCGGAGCTCTGGGAACACCGTCTGGGGGAGGGGGAGAGTGCTGGTTCCCCCCCCCAGGCAGGCCCTGCAGAGCCAACGCGCTTCTTTCCCGTCCTTGCCCAGCTAAGCTAAACTTCTCAGCGTGGGCACAGGACTCCTCTGAACAGGCTCCTTCCATATAATCCTGCCCGTACTCTCAGATCACCTGGGGGGGCCCTTTTGACCTTTTGAGAGGGGCAGCGGCCAGGAAGACGGCCTTCTCGGTGGTGGCCCCCCAACTTTGGAACACCCTCCCCTTAGAATTGAGAACTGCTCCCTCTTTGTTAACATTTCGGCGGGGGCTGAAGACCTTTTTATTCCAAAAAGCTTTTAACTGTTGACAGGCCGGCCGGCCGGTTGGTTACATTTCTATAATACCTTACGATCCACTGGGCTTGTTGTTTTTTGTTTTTGTATTGTTTTGTTTTAATTTTGTTTTATTGTATTGTTTTAATATTGTTTTTAAATTGCTTTTTAACATTAATTTTACATTGCATTTTTATGTTGTAATGCCGCCTTGGGTGCCTTCGGGCAAAAAGGCAGGATAGAAATCTAATAAATAATAATAAAAATAACAGCAGCAGGCATGGGGGGCAGCAGGCAGGATTTGCACCCGCTCCTCGGAGAGATGCACCCGCCTGGGACCGCCACCAGGGGGCCCAGGCCGGAGTCCCGTCCCCCCCACAGCCCGTGGAGGCAGCCTGTGTGGACCGGCAAGGCCGCCTGCCGCTTTCCACACTTCTCTTCCGCCTGGGAAGCTTCTCGTCCTGAGAGGCGGAACACAGGTCTGGACAGCAAATGTGAGGAGGCCCTGGCTGGGGGGGGGGGCACACAGGCCTGGCCGTCTTCCCACGACTCCCAGCCTGAACGCTGCTGCACAGTTCCGTGGGCCTATCTGAAAGCGCGGGGGGGGGAACAGGACTGGAGAGTGGCCAGCCTGGCCCAGCGGAGTCCTCCGGGCCCTCCAATTCCAGCCCCAGGATACTGACCGTTTCGCCGGCCGCAGTCCAGCTGCCCAGTAACACTCCCCCCTGCACCCCCCTCCTGAAGTTCACAACTTGATTGCTGCTGATGCTGCATTGGGCGGGGGGGGGCAGAGACAGCACCATTTGGCAGCCGGCAGCAGACTGCCAGACCCGCTTTCTGTGGCTTCTTCTGCACCAATTCCACGAGGGCACAAAGTCTGAGTCTCCCACGGACCTGGCCGAAGGACCCTGGCCGACTGGCCTGGGCAGAAGACCCCGCGGCTCTCCCAACCTGAAAGGCAGCTTTGCAGGAAAGAAAGAACCGGTCGCCGCACAAAGTCGGCGTGTGTTTGCGTGCGTGTCACTGTGCGATCAATTCCTGGCAGATGCCCACTGGTGGCTTTCCTTCCTGCCACTCCCTGTCACGGCTGAAACGCAGGACACGCCCCTGCCCCCCCCGTCCAAATGGGTGCCTCTGCTGCAGGGATGAAGCCTTGTGAGGCCCTTGGCAGTGATGCGTGTCTGGAAAGCGAACACCCTGTTGATAAATTCATGAACTCCTTCGGGTCAGAGGGGTTTTGCTTTCCGGCAGAGGAGCTGCCAAGGCTGCCTTTCTTTCTAGGTCACCCGCAGTCTGCAGGGACTCTCAGCAAAGCCTCCTCCTGGCCGTTAGGAGCCGTCACCCCCAGACGGCAGGACACGGAAGGCAGCGATCAGCTGGGCCCATCCCCCGTCCCTCGGGGGAGTCTGACGTGTCCCCAAGCCGGGGGCCAGAAGCAGAGGGGCGGGGGAGGGGGCAGCCTTTGCCCAGGGCCACTGAGACGGGCACCAAGGGCAGCTGCTGCCTGGGCCCCGCCCACACACGAGGTCCAGCGGGAGCCTGCCCGCGAGGACAAGGAAAAGGGCGGCCCTTTTTGCAGCCTTTTTGCAACCATTTAACTTTATTATTACTATTTGCCTGTAAACCGCTTTGTGAACTTCGTGTTGAAAAGCGGTATATAAGTACCTGTTGACTGACTGACTGACTGACTGTCAGATTTTGCCCATCGCATCTGCCGCCTCTGCCCAGCGCCCTGCCGTGCCCAGCCTGGTGCTTCAAGGAAGCTGGCAAGGAGCAGCCAGGGCCAAGCAGCATAATGCTGCTCCTGAAGCTGGAGGTTCTACAGCAACCCACCAAGGAGGAAGGACCCAAGTCACACCTGGTGGCTGCAAATTCCAGGCACGAGGCGCCTGCTGCAGACCTTTCCCTGCCCCCGTCTTCTGCTAACCCGTTTCACCAGGTGAGCCCCTGAGAGCGAGCGTGGCGAAGAGGGAGGAAGCGGCACTCCCCCTCCACTCCACTTGCAGGCAGACCGTCCTCTGCCCCCACACAGCCACAGGCTCCAGGATTTCGAGGCACAAGCGACTCCAAGAAGCCGTCATTTTTTATTTAGCGTCCGTGTGCTGGTCATGAAAAATTTACTCCCTCCACTACAGTCGCATGCAGTCAGTCGTCCCGTAAAATGCAATTTCCTCGAACGAGCTCTGGGAAGGGAAGGACGAGAGCCCAGCCCAGCCACATAAAATAAACATGGCTCGGGCCAGCAAAGAGCGGCGACCCTTACGCCGCGGAAACGCCTCGGCACGCAGCAGGCAAAGGTGGAGAGGGGCAGGGGGGGGCTGCCGGAGCCCTCCAAGCACCCGAGAGCGGGTCCGAGCGCGGCAGGGGCTCCCAGGGAGGCCACCCGCCTTGCCAAGCCTCTTCCTGCCCCCCCAGCAGCCCTGCCGTGGGGTCCTTTGCTGCCTGCACGCCAGAGGCCCGGCCCCCTCCTGCAGACCAGGACCAGCCACGGCTGCAGCCCGTGTCCGGCGGGCGGGCGGGAGGCGCGAGGCAGCGCTGCCCAGGGGACTCCCCCGACAGGGAAGAGGCAACGGGCGGGTCGAAGGTGAGCTGGTGGAGAGATCCGTTGCCCAAACAGCACAACGGGAGGCAGCACAAAGGGCAGTGACAGGGCTGGGCCCTCGGCACCCGGGCGGAGACTGGCAACGTCGTCACCGCCGACGGGGTCTGAAGCAGCTGTGAGCTGCCCTGAGCGGCCAACCCTTTCCCCCCCTTGCTGAGGAAAGAAAGAAAGAAAGAAAGAAAGAAAGAAAGAAAGAAAGAAAGAA
>JAJKFI010000092.1:80794-120896 GCA_029204185.1 Lerista edwardsae
GAAAGAAAGAAAGAAAGAAAGAAAGAAAGAAAGAAAGAAAGAAAGAAAGAAAGAAAGAAAGAAAGAAAGGCCACTGGCCCGCCAGAGTGGCGCGCAACCGAGTGCCCCCAGCTTGACACCCCCTCAGGCAAGGAACAGCCAGTCATCGCAAACAGGCCCCACAGACCACTCGTGAGACAGGCCCCTCACCCCACAGTTACTGATGCTCAGCATCATTGTGGCCCCTCGGGTCCCACCCATAAGGCGCCGAGCTCCAGCCACACCTCCTCCGCCTGCACATGTGGTCCATCGACAGGCGCCCCCTTGTGGTCACCAAGGCCTGTTCCTCCTGTGGCTTGACAATGGAAGCGGGCCTGATCTGCTCGTCGCAGGGGGCTGGGAGGCCAGGGGACGTCTGCTCCCAAGGCGCACCATGTGCCCCCAACCCACGCGCCTCACTGGGGCCCCAGAGAAGCCCCACAGCCCTGCTCAGCAGCAGTCTCACGCCTGTGAGGCTGGAGAACGTCGTGCTGCAAGTCCAAGGCAGATTCTACAGCAGGGGCACAGCAGGAGAGCCCCCCCCCGCCGTAATCACACACAAAAACAAGGGTGCGTTCATTAAAAAAAAAAAAAGCCCCACTGCAGTGGTCAAGTTTCCCTCTGCGCGCTCCGGTTTGTCTGAGTGGCCGGGGGAAACAGAGCCCACAGCGTGCGCAGGGGACAGGCACGTGCCCTCAACACGGATCACATGACCCACAGCTGGGGCCGATTAGCAGGCAAGGGAGGGAGGAAACGGGCCAGGGCGGTTTGTGGACACCCCCGTTCCCCCCCCCCCCGAGCCGTGCTTTGCAAGGGAGGGGGAGAAGACCCCACCCCTTCCAGGCACAGCCAGGCTTCCACACGAGCGGCAAAGGATGCAGAGCGCTTGGTGGGCAGGGGGCGGCACCAGGGGGGCTCCGGTGCCAAAGCAGAGGCGTCAGCTGTGCAGGGGCCGGAGGGCCTTCACGAGGCCGAAGACAGCCTGGAAGGGGGCAGCCAGCAAGCTCTCCACCACCAGCTTCACACGGACAGAAAGCGCAAGAAGAGTGGAAGGAAATCCAGACGCACAATTTGCCCCTGAAACCGAAAGGAGCGTTGTCAACGTCTTCCCAAAAGAGCCGTCTCGGACTCTGCAAAACCAGGGCAACGGAGAGCGGCAGTGGACTGGCACAAGAGCCCAACTGGGTGTCCAGCTACCAGGAAGAACGGGCCCAAAGACCAGCCCGCCTGCTTGTGGAAGCAACAATGCGCACACGCACACACACACCGGCAGCACGACAGTTGCGAAGGCGGCACTTTCAAGCAAGGCAGACCCACGAAACAGCAGCAGGGCTGCTCCAGGGGGCAGCACCTGAGTTCCAAGGAAATGCCACGTCTCTGCCCCGCAGCTGCCAGGAAGGAGGAAGGAGACCACAGGCCTCGCCGAGAGAAACGCGGGCGGCTTCTGCACATCCCTGCACAAACGTGCTTTGGCGGCCGCAGGAAGCGTTCCAAAGGAATTGTCTCAGGGTGAGTCCTCTCTCCAGCCGCCACACATCTCAGGAAACCACCGCAGATCTCAGACTGGGACCATGCGCAGACCCAGAGGATCACACAAGAAGCCACACCGGAAATGGGAGGCGGCAGGTGGCTCCGCCCACGCCAGGGAATGCCAATGTCCCAGTGCCCGGGGGGGGCATCCTGCGGCACGCTCAGATCAGGCTGCCAGAGCCGTGGTGAGCCAGGTGGGTTGTGCCCGTCGTGCTGCAAGCTCCAGGGGACAGAGGGAGGCCCTGCCTTCGGGGCAAGTGCCTGCAGGCGGGACTTGGCACCCTCCATGCGCCAGGGGCAGTGGGGGCAAAGCCCTGCCAGGAAGCCTCACGGAAAAGGCTCCAGCCTGCAGGGAGGGGGGGCACCGCTCCCTCCACCACCCGGCACGACGGAGCTCCCCCCAGAGCCCGCGCAGGCCCTTCCTCGCCCGCAGGACCCCCTCCCAGCGGCTGAGGCAGGGGCGGGCGCCACCCCACCCCCCCGGGGGCCTGCTCACCTTGGGCCACTTGGGGTTCAGGAGCTGGGCCTGGGCGGCGTCCTCCAGGGCGCGCTCGTACTGCTGGGTCTTCACGTAGGCCGCGGAGCGGTTGCTGTAGAGGATGCAGTTCTGGGGGTCGACCTCCAGGGCCTCGCCGTAGAGCGCAATGGCCCTCTGGAAGTCGCCATCGTGGCAGGCCTGGTTGCTCTGGCGGACCCTCGCCACGAACTCGGCCTTGCTCAGCATGGGGCCATCGGGGCCGCTCCCGCCCTCCGCGGCGCGTCTGGGGGCCGGCAGGGGAGGCTGCAAGAGGGAGGGGGTAAGCGGGAGGCCTTCCCAGCCCCAGCCCCAGCCCCCCCCCCCCCCGCAGCAGCTTCGGGCCCACTTGGCTCCTTCCCCCCCCTCCTCCTCCTCACGCCAGCCCCGCGAGGCTGGCCCAGTGTGGCGCGATGGGCCCGAGGGACGCCCCCAGGGCACACACGGCGCTCCCCGCAGGCAGCCTGCAGGGCCACCTCGCCCACCCTGCTGCCCACAGGGGCGCCCTTCCGTCCGGGCCAGCTGGCAGCGGAGGCGGGCAGGAGCGCCGGGGCCGCCGAGGGCTGGGGAAGGGCCGCGACCCGCAAGGGGCAGCCAAAGCGCAGGACCCCGCGCGCACTTGGCCCCTCTCTGGAGAAGCGGCCGGGACTCCGGGCGGAGGGCCCCCCCCGGGCACTGCACGCCCACCTGGCAGGAGGCCCCGACGGGACTCGCGCAGGACCTGCTCGGAGGCGGCCCGCCCGCACTTTCACCCGCGCCGGCCGCTCAAGGCTGCGGGCCGCTGCTGCGTGGCGCGCTACGCGACCGGGCGCGAGAGGCTGGAGGCGGCCGCGGGCACCGTCGCGCGTGCCCCGCCCCCAACCTCGAGGCGGCGGCGGCGGCGGCGGCGGCAGCATCAGCCTCCGCTAGCGGGACGTCACAGAGTAGGGGAGACGTCCTTCCAGCGGGGAGCGGCGCCAGACGAAGTCTCCCCCCCCCCGCCCCGCGCGCCAGGGCCGCCCACATCCCGGGGTCTCCCCCCGCTGTCAAGCGGCCGCGGCAGCCTGCCCGCACCTCCCCCCCCCGCAGTCGCCGCTCGCCTCGACTCCTCACGGTTCCACCTCCGCCGGCAGCTCCGGGCAGCGCGGGCTCCATCCCTCTCCCGCGGGACAGCGGCTCCCCCCGCCCCGGCCCGCCTGCAGCAGCGCCTTCCCGCCGCCCAGCCCGGCTGCCCTGGTCCTCGAACGGCCGAGGCCGCTGGCGAGAGGAAGGAAGGAGGACCGGGCGAGCGGCTGCCTCCGTCCCCGACCCGCTGCTCAGTCGGGGGCTGCCGGGGAGGGCGGCGTCACACCGCGCCTCGTCTCCCCCACCCCGGGACTGGCCACTGGGACCCAGCGGCGTCTCGCCTTAGCAACGCGGCTGCCCTTCGGAAGCAAGTCGGGCGCCGGCGGGGGGGGGGGCAGCGCTGGGTGCCTCCAGCCCACTCGCCGCCTTTCAGCCTAGCCCACCCCCGCCGCGGCACTTCGGACTGTCCTCGGGAGCGGCCCTGTGGCGCCGCCGGGGCAAGAACGTGCGCCAGAAGACCGACTGAAGGCTGGGCGCGGTTCCCCGGGAGCAAGCACAGTCCGCCTCCGTCCCCGCTGCTTCGTGGGAAGGCGGGTCGCGCCTGAGCATCACCGGCCTTTCGGCGCGGACGGAGAGCTCAACCAGCTCCCCCCACTCCAGGCCGCTGGACCGACGGTTCGCCGCGACACCCACCGCGCGCCTCACGAGTCTCGGGAGTGGACGGGGGACCCACCTCCGGGAAGGCAGGAAGGGGGCCCGCGGGAAGGCGGGCCAAGCCCGGCTCGCTGCCAGGAGATCGCCCGCTGCTCGGAGTCCGCCAGCGAAAGAGATCGGGGCCCGGCCGCGGCGGGAGGAGCGCGGCCCGCCTGCACCGCTGCTGGGGCGGACGAAACCCGACACGGGCGAGCGCCGCGGCTCCTCCTGGGCCCCCGGAAGGGGCGCGCGGCTCTCTCCAGCACAAAGAGGCGCGCGGGGACGGGGCTGCCTTCGGGGTGCTCGGCTCGCGCTCGTCGGCGGAGGGGGCGACACGGGCGCCCCGCAGAGACCGAGCCGCGCGCGCTCCCGCCCGCTCCTCACCCGCCGCTGCTGCAGTTGCTGCTCTCGGCTCGGGCTGGCGCGCTCCGCTCCTCGCCGCCGCCAGCAGGTCCGCGGCGCCCGCTGCATGGCGCGCCTCCTCCTCCGCCTCACGCCCCCGCCGGGCCCCACTCCCGGCCCGGCCCCACCGCCATCTTCGGGATCCGGCCGCTACGGGGGGGGAGAGAGGAAGACAGGCCTCCGCCCCGCCCCGCGGAATGGGAGGCAGGCAGGACGAGGCGCGCCCCCGCCCTCCGAGTTGGAGAAGTTTCCCGAGGGGAGCCCCCCACGCAGCCGTGCGGGCGGACAGGGAAGGCCCGTTCACTGCTCTACGGCCTGGAGCTACCCGGGAAGGCGTCCTCTCGCCGAAACGCCCCCCCCCTTGCCCTACTCGCTCCTCCACCCCAAAGCCCCCCCCCCACTGAGACAAGGCTGCAGCGACTGGTAGAAAACTCTTTAATGAAACGGGGGGGGGTTGTTGGCACAGCCAGAGCACTCCAGGGCATCAGGAGGGGGGCAGCAGCAGGCGGGGCGCCTTGGAGGTGGTCGGGGCGCTGGACTCTTCTCGGGGGCGCTGGCGCTTCCGGCTGGCAGAGGGCTGCAGAAGAAGGCAGGAAGGCCGCTGTGAGGTGAGGTAAGGGGGCTTCTCCACTCCCCCCCCCCGCACCCCGGGGCCCAAGTTACAGCCTAGATCAGCATCAGACAGGCACAAGCACCAGCTGCCCCTTTAAGCACAGGGCCGCCCAGGCAGGCAGGCAGGCAGGCAGGCAGGAGCATTGCGGAGGGTGGGGGTGGGAAGGGCAGGAGCAGAGGAAGCTCTCCTGGCGAGCAGAGCAGCAGCCGCCTCTCCCCCCCCCCCACGGCTGTCACAAGGAACACGAGAGGGTACCGTGGTCAGCACCGCTGGGACAGGAGGAGCCGCTTCCGTCTGTGCGAGCAGCTGCTGAAAGGTGCGCTTCATGCTTTCGTCCTGTGGGGGAGGGGCACTTTTCATCACTTGGGGCAGGGGGCGGGGTGGGGCGGGCGGAGGGCCACAGCCAGGGGCCAGGACTGGACCGCCTCCGCTCCGGCCTCCGCCACAAGGGCTCTGCATCCCACCCCTCGCCAGCATCCCTTTCCTGGTGGAAGCCTGGAGGCTGGACACCAGCGTGGGGGGGACGGACGGACGGACGGACAATGCAGCCCAGCCACAAGGCCAGGCAGGTGAGCGCATACCTGCAGCCAGGGGTGCTCCAGGGCGGCCTCTATTTTGAGGCGCTTCTCCGGCTCCACCGTTAGCAGCTTCTGCACGAGGTCGAAAGCTGCAGCAAGACGGGAGGGTGCAAAACACACCCCTGCTCAGGGCGCCTGGCCTGCCCCAAGACGTGCGCAGGGCCCAGACACCAACTCCCCCCCCCATCCCACCCCGGAAACTCTGCACGCCAGGGCCAGCTGAATCCTGCTCCCCCAGGCAAACCTTGGCACCTGTTGGCCAGGGCCAGCGGCACGGGCAGGAGATGGCAACCGACAGCCGCCCACAGCTGCACATGCCCACTGGTGCATCGCTGCAAGGCAGCCACAGAGCCACAGAGGCCTGAGCGGCTGCTGAGTGGAGTTTTTAGGTGGGTCTCAGTGCTAAAAGGGTTGGCACTGGCACTGCCCCCTCACCGCCTGGGAACCGGCCCGCCACAAGGCCGTACCCTCCTTCGACACAGGCGTCCACCTCTCTTTGCAGTAGTAGAAATGCCCTCTGGAGATCTGCTCCTTCAGAGAGAGCTGCGTGTGCTTGTTCTTGTCCGAGAAGGGCGGATACCCAGACAGGCTAAGTCAGAGAAGCAAGCAGAGGGACAGGCCGGGTCAGGCAGCTGCCGTGTCCGACGGGCGTCCTCCACACTGGAGCAGCAGCAGCCCACCCCCAGCTCAAAGCCGCGCTCAGCAACACAGCCTGGGAAAGCTGCAAGGGCGGGCACAAGTAGGCACCTGCTCCTACCCACACCTGGCACCCTGACCTCCATGGGGCTCACTCCGCCGCCTGCACGCAAAGGGTGGCAGCCTGGGCAGCCACCCCGGCACAAGAGTCTTTACTCCAAGGTAGCCCTGCCGAACTCCTCACCACATGAAGAGGATGACTCCGAGGCTCCAGCAGTCCACAGAGCGCCCGTAGCCAGTGGTCCCGTCCTGAACCTCCGGGGCGAGGTAGTCGGGCGTGCCGCACAAGGTCTTCATGAGCGACGTTTCCCCCAGGATCTTGGACTGGCCGAAGTCTGTGATCTTGCACAGGAAACACGGTGTGGGCCAGACGCGGGTTCCAGCTGTGCCTGCACAACTGCCCAGCACACGCCCCCCCCCGGGCGCCTCCCGCTCACCTTGATAATGCACCTCTCCTCGGGAGACGACAGGAGCACGTTCTCCAGCTTCAGGTCCCGGTGAATGATGCCGTGGCCATGCAGGTACTGGCAGGAGAGGAGGCGCAGTCAGCCCCCAGCAGGCAGGCACAGGACCAGACCCCCCAGGGAAGCCCCGGGCCTCCGTTCTGCAGACCGCAGCGTTTCTGCTGTGGGCCCGCTCGAGGCTCCCGCTTGCCCTCCTCTGGGCGCCTGCGGACCAGTGTTTTGAGTTTCGCCAGTTACAAGCTGCCTTGAGCACTTCCCCACGGAGAAGGCGGGCTGCCCGAGCGGGCACACGTTTTAAGTTGTCGTCTCGTGACCCTGGCGCAGCAGCCCCAGAAAAGCCATCCGAGCTGCAAGCCGCAGGCACACGGCCAGCCTCGAAGGGGGAAGGAGACGGAGGGCACCGGCAGCCAGTCCTCAGAGGACTCCCCGCGAGGGACCCCTCCATGGGGCCGTGGCGTCTGCGGGCACCCAGGCAGCAGGGCGAGCCCCACCCTGGAAGGCCAGAGCGGCCAGCACGGCAGCAGCCGCCCCCCCCAGGCATGCCTCCCTCCAGACGCGCCGTGGCACTCTCCTGCGGGAGTTTCCCTGCCCGCCCTGCCCTGCCTTGAAGCGTGGCGAGCCATGCAAGGCAACCCCTCGCGGCGCCCAGCTTGCTGCCCCCACCGCCTGCCAGGCAGGGCCGAGGCACCAGCAGATGCCCACAGACGCTGCCTGGCTGTCGAGGGCCTCCCTTGGAGCGCGTGGAGCGTGGAGCCGGGGGGGTTCCGAGGGTCACCTGCACAGCCAGCAGCATCTGGTAGAAGTACAGCTTGCAGGTCGCTTCGCTCAGCCGGGCGGGTCTCAGGACCCGGTCGAACAACTCGCCTCCCCTCATCCTGAAAGGCAAGAGGCCGCTTGAGGGTGGACGTGGCCCCTGGGGAGGCCGAAGGCCGGGAGGAGGCTCTCGTGGGGGTCCCGTGCTGGGCCAGAACCGGAGACGGAGGAGGGTGGGGGGAGCCAGGCTGCTTGTGGGAAGGCTCTGAAGGATACCCGCCCAGAGGGAGAAGGGCCCCTCTCTCCACCATTTGCACGGGGAGACGCGGACTTGAGGGGACACCGACCAGCGGGCCACGGCACTCAGGACCCCGGTCCCATCCTGCTCCAAGGCGTGGTGCTGTAACCAGGGAGGGCCCACCTGGGCAGGGCTGCAGATCTCGGCCCAAGAAAGCGCAGCCCAGGCCCCCCTCCCTCCCGCCTGCCCCCGCCCGCCCTCCATTCATCCAGTTTCTGCCATCTAGTTGTTTTGGGCTGTTTGACTAGAGCAGTGCTGAGGCCCCAGACAACAGCCGAAGGAGACCTGCCCAGGCCGCGGGTGCAAGAACAGGGCTGCAGCCGCTTACAGTTCGAGGACGATGTAGAAATCCTCCCCCTCGAAGAAGTCCTTGATCTTGATTAAGCAGGGCTGCAGGGAGCGAGAGCAGAATAAGGCCCGGGTGCCTTCAGGGACCGCAGCCCACCCCAGAGCGAGGAGGAGTCCAAGGAGAGTCCAAGGGGGCTTGCGTGCGAAGGGGGCGCGGCGAGGAATTATCCCCTCCTCCTGAGCGTCACAGCCAAAAAGCTGAGAACCTGAGGATTTGGAGGCTTCCCAATCACCGCCCGGGGGGGGGGGGAACTGGGCAACGCAGGAAGACGGGACAGACTCACGTGGTCAATCTTCTTCAAGATCTCCACCTCCATCTCCTCCTTGGAAGGCTTGGCCTGCTTTGGAACAGGGGAGCGGAACAGCCTGTCACTTGCGCAGCGCAAGCAAGGGGGGAGGAGGGCCGGGAACGTGAGGAGCACCTTTACAGCTAAGGGCACAAACCACCACCACTCCCCCCCCGCCCCGGCAGCTGCGACGGCTCCGTGTTCAGGACTGCGCTGCTTCAGGTTTTCGTGGCACCTGCAGGGGACTGGAAGCGACCATTGAGCAGATGGCCAGGAAGAAGCTTCCCTCCCTCCCGCTGCTGAAAGGGCTGAATTGGGACAGCCTGTCAGGCTGCAGAGAAAGCCTTAAAGGAATTTTTTATGGCTTTAAGGAATTGAGTTGTGGACTGAATGTAAGTGACAGCCATCAGGTGGACCAATCACCCCCCTGAGGGGAATCACTGTCGGAGTAGCATAAAAAGCAGTGTGAGGCGAAGCTACCTTCAGCTAGCTAACTACTAGCCCCTAGCCCAGCAAGCCAGCTAGTCGAGGTAGTACTGGTTAATACTAGTCAGCTTGGATATGCTAGTCAGTTAAGAATGCCAACCACTATGTTTACTAGTAGAATGGAGTATCTCTGCTAAAGTTATTTTAGTAAGAAGAGAAGTGAGGACTTTATATCGGTGTATCTTGATATGTTATCTCAGTTAAGTACTTTTTGTGAAGATACAAAGAACTGCTTGGGAATATGCTGCAAGTAACCATCTAATCAAGTATTTTTCTACGTTTTTCCAACTGCTGTATGAACTGTACTTGTTTTGCTGCAAACTGCACCCCTTTTGTTTGATTCCCTCAAGGAATCCTTAATTTTCTATAAAGATAAGCCTTAACACTTCTGCTTTTATTTGGTCTCAGTCAAGAACGTAATGCTTTTTGCTGGTTGAGCAAGCGGGTTTTCTAGAACTCTGCTACTGTGTACTTGGAGGGCTTATGTCACTATAGGCTGACTATAGGGACTAGCAGTCCTGATACAGCCCAATTGCCCCCGGGCCTTGTGCTCGACAGCCCTGAGCTACGCAGTACTCCGCACGGACAAGCCTGCATCTGCTGTGTTAATTTGTGGTGCCACCTGCCACGACCTGTTCCGTCATCTCCGCGTCCCCTCCCCACAAGAGGGGCTTTCCAGGCTCCCCGCTCGAGACCGCAACAAGCGGCGGCACTTACGTTCCCCGGCAGCACGTCTGCGGTAAGCCCCCGCTTGCTGATGATCTTGATGGCCACTTTCTGGTAGGTGCTCCTTTCAAAGGCCAACCTCACCTCTCCGCAGGCGCCACTAGCAAAGAAGGAAACTCCTTCAGGCATTGTAATGGGGGGGGGGTGGAAGAGGGATGCACACAAGGTGGGGGCACAAAGCGGGCACCAGGATGCCTTCCATCCCCTGCAGGTTGCTTCCCCTGCACCCAAGGCACAAAGCCCTGCCACGGGCACCACTGAAGAGCCGCTCCAGGGCACCCTTTCAGTGCCAGCCTCAATCGCTGCGAGGTCTCAATAGCCTCGACGTGCTCAGACCTCACACACTGCAGTCAGGGCGAGTGAGGAGGGGAGCTCAGGTGCCCGCTCAGCTGCCTGGCCTCCCCCAGCCGGGCTCTTCAGGGCTGAACCCGAGCAAAGGGGCGGCTCGTCCCGTGGCTGAAAGCAAGGCTGAGAGCGAGCCAGAAGCAAGAGGCGGCGACAGAAGCACCCCGTGCCGTTGCTGTCCTGACCTTGCAGGCAGGACGACGGCCGGCCACCCCTGGCCAGGCAAAGAGACTGTCTGCAAGAGAGCTACTCCGGGATCACAAGGATCCTTCGTGCCAGCAAGTAAGGGAGCTTCCCTGTAGTCCTGCCTTTAAACAGGTGGGGAAAAGGAGCGTGCTTTTTCCGAGAGCTGAGGTGGGCCGAGGAGGAGGCTAGTCCAGCAGCTGAAGGCTCCCTGAGTTCCCACAACCAGTCTCCTCCTCCGGCATTTCCCGGTCCTCTCCTGCCGCTCACCTGAGCAGCCCCAGCAAGTGCAGCAGCACCAAGACCTCCACGCACAGCCTCAAGCGGCCTGGAAGAGGCAGAAGGCCTGGGGCTGCTGGCCCAACCGATGGAGCCCGTCGTGGTGCCAGGAGGCACAACAGCGTTGCCCAGGTCCCTCCAGGCATTCCGGGCACCTCAGCTCCAGCAGCAGGGGCCAGGGCAAGCAACCCTTTAGCCAAGCAAGCTACCGATGGCTGCCTCCCTGCCGGAAGAGGATTCTCAGCATAGCCAGTCCCAGCGTGAAAGCTCCCCACAGCACAGTGCGCCAGGGCAACGTGCCAGGCCCTCCTGCCCTCCCACCCCAGACTCCCCGGCAGGGAAAACGCTGCAGAGGCCGGCAGGAAGGGGCCCCACCCTTGAGCCCCTCGAAGCACACCGAGCTCCAACTTACCGGCCCAAAGTTTTTGACATGATATATTTGTCTCGGAGCTCCCTGGGGTACTCCGACTGCAGGCTTTCCTCCATGAGGTCAGAGAACACAAACACTGGGGAGGGGAGTGGAGAGCGGAGCCCCGTTACTGACGCCCCAGAGCCCCCTTTCTGGCTCATCCGGGCGTCAGGGCGGCAAGCGGAAGGCCTCCTGCAGGCCGTGTGGGACACGAGAGGCCAGGAATGCACCTTCGGTCACGCCAAACGCTGCAGCCGGCTGGGATCTGAGCACGCAGAGCGGCATCCGAGAGGGCGAGGCAAGAGCCAACCTGCTGCCGGGGGCCAAAGGAGGAGGAGGAGGCCCTGCAGAGAACCCCGGAGCAGCTCCGGACGGCAGAGAAGCACCCGCTCAGCGCGCCTCCACTTGTGCCCTCACCGCCACAGGAAGCAGCTTTCTAGACCTGCTGCGCAAAATTGCCAGGCCACAATGGCTGGCAGGGGGGCGGGTCCAAGACCCTCCTCTGCGCGGCCACCTCCAGGATCCGGCCGAGGGCTCTGGCACTCACAGCAGCCGAAGAGAGGAGCCTCCGACGAGGAACGAGCGTCCCCTCACCTTTGTTGTGGGGCAGTGCCAGGGCGATTTCAGCATCGTGCGTCAAGGGGCACCTCCTCCCCTTCTCCAGGCGCTTCCCGTTGACGAACGTCCCGTTGGCACTGTGGTCCTCGATGTACGCCACGTCGCAGCTTTTGGGCTCCAGCTCCTTGGAGGAAGGACAGTTAGGAGGACAATTTAACCCAGCGGGTAGTTAATCTGTGGAACTCTTTGCCACAGGAGGTGGTGATGGCATCTGGTCTAGATGCCTTTAAGAGAGGATTGGATGGATTTCTAGAGAAAAGGTCCATCGTGGACTAGAGGCAAGGATGGATTGTGCAACCTCCTTACATTGGTGGTGGGCTACTTCAGAGTACCGGGTGCAAGGGAGTGGCATGTGGTCTCATGCCTCCCTGGGGCACCTGGTGGGGCCGCTGTGGGATACAGGAAGCTGGACTAGGTGGGCCTTTGGCCTGATCCAGCATAGGGGCTCTTCTTTTGTTCTTAGGAGGCAGCCCAGGCACGGCAGCAAGGACAACACAGCCGCTGCGCTCGCGTAGCAGCCCCCGAGGCCAGAGTGCCTGCGCACAGCACACACATCACACGGATGTTGCAGGGGGGCTTCACGCTAACACCACTGGGAGGGGGCGTGTGTGCGCTGCAGGCCCTCCCCACGCCCGCCGGGACAGCAGGAGGACAGGCAGGCAGGCAGGCAGGCAGGGTGTCTCTGCTGCAGAGCCAGGCTCCAGCCCCAAGGCGACTGCTTGCCAAGGAACACTTGTCCGGGCACAGGCAAAGGGACTCCTGCCAGGCCTGGAGGGGCATCGGAAGTCTCTGCCAGACTTACTCTGACTCTCAAGACGGCAAAGTGCCTCTTGCTGTACTGCTTGTACAGGCCCGTCTCCGGCAGGTTCAGCCTCGCGAAGCTGTAGTCGCAGCTGGGGTCGCGGCCAAACCAGTACTCGCTCTTCACGCAGACTGGGGTGGGAGGAAGCGGAGAGCACAGCGGGCGCCGGCAGGTCACCACCAGCAACGCACCAGGAGCGCCGCGTAGGGAACGGGAGGAGCAGCGAGACTGGGCACTCCCCCCCCGCCCCCCGGTCAAGGCGTCTGAAGGACGCGGGGCTGGGGGACTGCTCCGCCGACGGCGCGCCTGTGCGCGTCTTCAGGCTTGCCGGCATCGCCAACGAGGCAGACACCTTGCAGCCGCTGAGACGCCCCCCCCCCTCCGATCCCTTCCGCGTACCGCAGTTGGGGAAGCCCTCGGCCAGGCTGAAGAGGCGCCCCCAGGGCGGCGGCTGCTGCGGGGCGGACGCGGGCGGCGGCTCCGAGTCGTCCTCCTCCTCGGGGATGGCGGGCAGGTCCTGCGTGGGCAGCGTGTCCAGGGAGCTGAGCGTGCCGGAGCTGGACGAGGACTGGCTGCCCGCGCTCTGCGTGCCGCCCGCGCCGCTGCTGGACGACGACGAGCCCGACTGCTGCGGCGGCGGCTGCTGCTGCTGCTGCTGCTGGGGGACGCCCTGGGACATCGCCGGGGACTGTACCGCGCGGAACTCCTACTCCGGCTGCCGGCGCGAGTCTGGCGCCCTTGCTGGCCACGCCCCCTCGCGCGCGCTGGGGACGGCGGGAGCTGCGGCAGCCAATGGGGCGCGGCAGGGGCGGGGCGCGCGCGCTGCTCGCCGGGAGTTGTGGTCCCTCCGGATGTGGCGGCCGCGGGCGCTGTGCAGAGCTCTGCTGCGGGTCGGGGGGGCGACGGAGGGCGGCGCGTCCGGGCTCCGGGCCTCCGCGGCCTGCTGGAGCTGCGGGCGGCCGTCCCCCTCCCCGGCGCCCCGCTTCTGCCCCGCCTGCCGCGCCCTGCAGCCCCCGGAGCCCGGCCAGGACCTCTTCCGCACCATGGGCTGGTGGGTGGAGCCTCCTGGGGCAGGGGCAGTCTACCTGGCCGCGGGGGGAGGGCGGGGCTGGCGCTGCTGGAGCCTCCCGGGGCGGGGGCAGTCTACCTGGCCGCTGGGTCCAGTCCCACCTCCCCTGAGCCCCCTTCTCTCTCCCCTCCTCCCTCTCTGCAGCGAGGTCACCTTCCGCCTGGACGTAGCCCAGCTGCAGCGGCAGTTCTGGAGCCTGCAGCGGTCGTTGCACCCGGATAACTTCAGCCAGAGGCCCCAGGTGAAAAGCAGGGAGCCTCCTTCTGAGGGGCCTGGTGGGCCGTGGGGGCACGAGTCCCCCTTGCTCTGGAGGATGAGGTCGCCCAGCCTTCAGTGGCCTGAGGCAGGCAGGCAGGCAGGCAGGAGAGCTGATTTACTAAAAGATCCCTTTTCCTTCAAATGGTTCAAAATTCTTGAAACGAAGCTATCTTCTTTGGGTCTCTCCCCTGAAGTTTTGGCTGACATGGATCTTCACACTGCGCACCAGCTTATTAAATCAAAACTTTGGGAACAAGCATTTAATACCCTCCCTCCTAACTTAAACCCGACCCGTTCCCCTCCCTTCTTTGGTCTCTCTCCTTCGTTGGGTAGACCCTCGAATTATTTTGCTAAGTTAACCAACTTTAGTGCAAGAAGGGCCTTTGTGTTAGCAAGGTTGAACGTATTCCCGTCTGCTGTTCACTCTGGTAGGTTCGTCAATATTCCCCACCATAATAGATTGCGCTACTTTTGTGTCTCTGAGCCAGATACATTAGAGCATATTGTACTTCGTTGTGCTCCCCATACAAGTTTAAGAACCAAATTACTTGAACCCTTTCTTCCCTCTTTGCTGCCTTTACCGACCCTCATGTTGTTCTTCTTAGTGATTATTCGACGGACGTTACTTATTTGGTGGCGGAATTTTTATTAGCAGTATCCAAATCTAAACCCAAAGCTCAAACCATCTCACTTACCCCGTAGCCGAAACTTTTTTTTTTCCACTTGTGCCTATCTTTTGTTTGTAAGTGTAATGCCAATAAAGGTTTCTAAAATCTAAGACAGGAGAGCCCGCAGTGCCTCTCAGCCAGGAAAGGAGCTTCGGGGTGGGGGTCAGGAGGACCCACTCTCTTGGGGCATGTCGGGGTGCCACCTTCAGCCCTCACAAGCCTCTCTCTCTCTCCCCCGCCCTCACCCCAGGCAGAGCAGGGCTTCTCGGAGCAGCACTCTTCCCTGGTCAACAAGGCCTACCGGACCCTCCGGAGCCCCCTCAGCCGGGGCCTCTACCTGGTAAGAAGGGGGGGGGAGGACTGGCTGCTGCTGCTGCCCTCTGGTGGTGTTGGAGAAGGCGCTCGTGCCAAGGCCCTCGGAAGCAGCCCTGGCCTGAGAAGATGCGGGTCTCAGGGTGGGTCTCGGAAGGGCTCCTTCTGTGCCAGCTCTCCAAGGGCAGCCCCGCAGAGAGCCGTTTGCAGCAGTCCGTCCAGCAGGTGACGGCGTTTTCAGTTTTCTGCGGTTTTCTCTTTGGCCAGCTGGAGCTCAGCGGGGTGGAGCTGGAGAGGGGGACAGACCACCAGGCCAGTCCCGACTTCCTCACCGAAGTCCTGGAGATGAACGAGAAGCTGGCGGAGGCTGACGGAGAGGGGAAGATAGAGGCGCTGGGGGCCGACCTGGCAGGTGTGGGGCTGCGGGGGGCTGGTTCCGGAGGGGCCTGCAGCGGAGGGAGGGAGGGGCAGCTGGGGCCGAGCGAGACTCCCCTGGGGGCTGGCAGCAGGGCGTGGTGGGCCCGGGGCAGCGCGGCCAGGCTCCTGTTCCTGCAGTTCCAGGCTGCCCCCCACTGCCCTTTGCGGCTGCCCGTGTTGCTCTCTGTGTTCCTCTGACCAGCAGGACCCCCCTCTCCCTCCCCCTCTCCCTGCTTTCCAGCTAAGCAAGAGGAGCTGACCGAGGGTGTGGGCAGAGCCTTTGACCGAGGTAGGTTCCGCCCCTCCCCCCACAGCACTGACAGCTGGGAGAGTTAAAACAAAAAAAGGAAGTACTTTTTTTTACCCAGCGGGTAGTTAATCTGTGGAACTCTCTGCCACAGGAGGTGGTGATGGCATCTGGTCTTGATGCCTTTAAGAGGGGATTGGACGGGTTTCTGGAGGAAAGGTCCATCGTGGGCTATAGGCCATGATGGATTGTGCAACCTCCTTACAAAGGTGGTGGGCTACTGGTACCAGGTGCAAGGGAGTGGCCACAGGATGCAAAGGATCTTGTAGTCTCATGCCTTCCTGGGGCACCTGGTGGGCCGCTGTGAGATACAGGAAGCTGGACTAGGTGGGCGTTGGGCCTGATCCAGCATAGGGGCTCTGCTTATGTTCTAATGCCCTGCCCTGCCGGAGAGTTTGCAGAGCTCCAGACACGGAGCCTGCTGAGAAAACGCACAACTCGCAGACAGGTCAGGCCTGCTGTGCTTTGGTTGGCTCCTGGAGCAGCCGTCCTAGGACGTGAGAGCACCCTTAAAGCCCAAGAGAACCAACCAACCAACCCCCCCCCCATATTTCCCCCCTTGTCAAGACTGGCCTCAGCAAGGATCTCTGCTGGGGGGGGGAGGCTGGTCACCCCTGCGTCCCAACCGCATCTGTGGGCCTCTGATGCCGTTTGGATTCCTTGTAACAGTGGGGGGGGGGGAGAATCGCTCTGCGGGGGTCTTGTGCGTGTGCCCCGTTTCAATTGCAGGTGATCTTCAGGAAGCGAAAAGGCTCCTGGCCAAAATGAAGTATTTTGCAAACCTGGAGGACAAGGTGAAGGCGAAGAAGGTCCCGTCCTGACCGGGCTTGGAGGGGTTTCCTGGAGAAGTGCAGCTCCCCCCCGGTGTTTGTTTGCCGCCAGGGAAGGAACCTGCAGAAAGGGCCTGCCCCCCCCCTGCCCCCATGTCCAGCTGCAGCTTTGAAGGTGGCCTTTGCTGTGGGGCTGAGGCCTCATCCTGCTGCTGCACACACAAGCGACACCTGAGCCGGCCCTCTTGAGGCAAAATAAAGGCGGAGCGTTTCAGTCTCGATGTTGTCGCTGAAGAGGGTTCGGACTGAGAGCGAGTCTCTCTCTCTCTCTCTCTCTCTCTCTCTCTCGCACACACACACACACACACACCCGGACTGGGCAGTGGGGTCTGCAGGGCTATTTGAGGGCATCGGCAGGCTTGCCCAGCCGGCAGGGCCAGGGGTGGGCGTTCCCTGCAGCGCAGAGCGCCAGGTCCCCGGAGTGCTAAGCAGCGCCTTGCAATGGCAGGCCCCGGCGGGCCCAGGAGAGGCGAGGCAGGAAGGCAGCCCCCGCCCTCCCGCCCGTCCCAGCAGCGGCTGTGCGAAGGCCTCCTTCCCCGGGGGGGGGGGGTCCGGTCCACGGAGGCCTTCATTGCACTCTCGGGGCTCAGCGTCTCTGCCACAGACGACGAGTCAGGACTCTGCCCCACTCTGCCCCACTCTGTGGGGTGCAGGCCGAGGGGAGCTGCTTCCCCTTGCAGACACGCCTGGGGAGGGGGTGGAACAGGTTCCTCGGGGGTCTCCTCGCCTCTGCCGGCCACGCGCAGGCTGCCCACCTCGCGTTTCTGGCTGGACGATGCACAGCGGCTGGGATGGCACCACACGGCATCAGCCACGGGCATGGGGGGGGGAGAGGGAGTCGTCGGGGCAGGACTTCCGGGTGTGGCGGGGGCCCTGCCCTGCCTTTGCCCCCTCACAGCTGAGCCCCCCCCCAGTGATTCCCGTTCGGTCCCTCTGAGCGCCCCCGTCCCAGAGCTCTGCCAGTGGCCCCCCCTTCGGGCACGCTCAGCTGCGCCACTCTCCAAGGGGCGGCTCCTTCCCCAGCGCCACTTCCCCAGGGCCGTTCCCTGGACAGCAGGCAGTTGGCGGAACGCTCGTTTTATTGAGCTGCGCAAGGTACAGAAGGCACCGAGGAGAGCCAAGGGCCACCTGCCGGGGCAGAGGCAGCTGCTGCACCGGGCCTGGGGGGGCACACGGGGGGCGCCATCCAGCCCAGGCCGAGCGAGCGCCCGCCTGGCCGCCGGCTAGAACGTGTCCCGCAGCTGGTGCCGCTCACTCAGGTCGCCGTCCCGCTCCGTGGCTCCGCCGCGGCCGAAGTTGAGCCTCTCAAAGTCCCGCTTGATCTGCAGGAAGGTCTTGTGCTTCGTCTCGGGCAGCACCGCGAAGATGAAGACGGCGACCAGGCCGCACTCCAGCAGGAAGACCAGGAAGCAGTACTGGCGCAGGCCCCGCTGCAGGGGGGAAGGGCGGCACCCGTGTGAGGGGGGGGCTCTGGGCCGCTTCTGCGCTCCGGCTCGGTGTGGCTGGGCCCGGCCCCCCCTGCAGCCCAGGCCCCCCAGCCCCAAAGTGGCACAGCTGCTGCCAGCCAGTAGCCAATGCTGAGCGGGGGGCGGGAGAGGCTGACGGTGGCTGTGCTGAGGCCTTGTGTGCATGGCTGGGCCGGCTGTGGCGCCTTCTGACCAGCGCCTTGCAGAAGTGGGAAGTCCCTGGCGGTGGGGGGGGGTGCTGGAAGGTGGGGGGGGAGCTCAGGGCTGCTGCCATCTACGCACCACGATGAAAGGGAAGAGCATCCCGATGGTGAAGAAGCTCAGCCAGCTGACGGAGCCCGCGATCATGTAGGCAGCCGGGCGCGAGGACTGCGTGAACAGCTCCGTGGTCAGGGTGTTGGTCACCCCGCCTGTGGCACGGGGGCACAGCCAAGAGGAAGCCCCTTAGTCCGGCTCAGCCCCACCAGGCCTGCTGCTGCCCCCCACCCGTTTTGTAACCCTGCCGGAGGGGCAAGAGCGCTGCTGGATCAGGCCAAAAGGGGGCCCACCCAGCCCAGCTTCCTGCATCTCACAGCGGCCCACCAGGTGCCTCAGGGAGCACACAGGACCACAAGGCGCCTGCTTCCTGTGGCCACTCCCTTGTATCTGACATTCTGAGGTAGCCTGAAACCAGAATGCTGCACACACCCATCATGGTCTATAGCCCACGACGGACTGTTGTTCCTCCGGGAATCCGTCCAGCCCCCTCCTAAAGGCACCCAGCTTCACGGCCGAGGAAGGAGCTCCCCATGCTGGCCCTGCTGGGAGCTGGGTGGGGGCCACTTCCCCAAGCAGAAGGAGATTGGCTGCTGGGTGGGAAATGGGGGGGGGGGAGATCCGCACCTGGTCCGAGCCCGAAGCTCAGGATGAAGGCGAAGACGCAGGCCATGCTGAGGTAGGGAGCCCACGAGAACTCCTGGAAAGAGAGGGCACGGGCAGCCCTTCCTCGCCCTGGCGCAGGGCCAAGGGGGGGCGGGGAAGGGTCCTCACGGCCGAGAGGCCTGGCGCTGGTGGGCACTCCCTGGCGGCCGTGCAGGGGCGAAGCAGCCCGGAGCCCCCTCGGCCCTTCCTACCTGGTAGGTCAAGGAGAAGGTCAGCACGGCACACCAGAGCGTCATGAGGGAGTAGCCCCCCAGGATCAGAGCCCTCCGCCCCACAGACTCGATCAGCAGGCCCTGCGGGGGGGAGGGGGGGGGGGGGCCTGTGGGGGGGGGGGGGTGGCCCGGAGCGGCCCCCCGGCCTCGCGCACCCCCCGCCGGGCAGAGCGCAGGCCTGGGCGCGGCACTTACGCAGGTGAGGGCCGTCAGGCACTCACAGGCCCCCGTGCCCAGCGTGACGTAGGGGATCTTCCCGCGCGGGATCCCGGCCTCCTCCAAGACGTAGCCGGCGTAGAAGTAGATCTGGCAGCGGAGGGGAGACGGCCAGCCTGAGTCGCCCGGGAGGGGAGGCAACTGCGCCGCTGCCCTCCGCCCGCGTGGGGGGGGGGGCTGCGCACCGGGGAGGGGGCTCAGGCGCGGCAGGCTGGAGCGGGGCAGGTGCTCCGGGCGCTGCTCCGAGGGGGGCACAGGGCACCCCTCAGGCTCTGCCCCGGCCGTGGAGGGGGCGCTGGCGAATGCCTGCCCACGTCCCTTCCCCTGCGGGGGCTCCCCCTCCACGATGCTGCGCTTCCCCCCAGTTCTCGGGGCTGCTGGATGGAGCTGCGCCAAGCCCAGGCTGCCCCGCGAGGTCCGGGGGGCCCCGCAGTTGGGGGGAGGGGCCGCCCCGAGCCTCACTCACGGCGTTGATCCCGCTGAGCTGCTGCCCCGCCGTCAGGAGCACCACCGCAACGAGCTGCCAGCGGAAGCCGCGGTCCACGAAGAGCTCCCAGGGCCGCTTGGGCACCTCGCCCCGCAGGGCCAGGCACTCCCGCCGGATGTCCTCCAGCTCCTGCTGGCAGTGCCAGGGGCCGTGGAAGCGCTTCAGGGCTGGGGGGGAGGGAGGGGGCCGGAGGCCGGCCCCGGGGGGGGGGGGGGGGGGCTTGGGGGAAAAGACAACGGGGGCGTGGCTGTGCCAGTGGGGCTACGTGCCGTAGCAGAGGGGCAGTCAGCGAAGCCACCGAGACTGGAAAGCCGATGCTGGGCTGGAGGAGGGGCAAACCCGGAACCGGGCTGGGCCATGCCGTGAAACAGGCCGAGTCCTCGTGCCGCTGGGGGGGGGCGGAGCGTTGTCCGTCAAAGGGCAGCTGGAGCAGGTCAGGCTGGCTCAGCCACGGCCGGCCTGGGGGAGAGGAGGAGGAGGAGGAGGAGCAGGCCTTCGCCTCCTGCTTGGGCCTCCTAGACGCAGAGGCAGAAAACGGGGTGCTGGGCGGCCCCCGAGCCTCTCACCTCGGATGCAGCCCGCCTCGTCCCTGCGGTCAATGAGGAGGAACCGGGGACTCTCCGGGAACCAGGGCAGGGCCAGGAGCTGCGCCAGGGCCGGGAAGCAGCTGCTGGCGAGCAGGAAGGGCCAGAACTTCTCCCCGCCCAGCAGCTCCCTGCGGAGAGAAGAGCGGAGCGGAGCGGACTCTGGCAGCCCAGCCCCAGCCCCAGCCCCAGGGCAGCGCGCCAGCCCCCCCCCCCCCGCTCGCGCCCCCGGCCCAGACGCTCACCTCAGCCCGACGACCTGCCCGGTCAGGATCCCCCCGGTCAGGAAGATGGAGCTGCCCATCACCAGGGCCCCCCGCAGGTGCTTGGGGGCGGCCTCCCCAACGTAGAGGGGCTGCACGCAGAGGCCCATGCCTGGAAGGGGGGAGCGGCCCTGAGCGGAGCGGCAGTCCCACAGCGCCACGGCCGGCACTCCCTCCAGGGCCAGCCCCACACGGTCTGCAGCGGGGGGGGGGGCTATGGCCAGCCGAGGAGGCAGTCCGCCAAGAGTGGCAGGCCCCTCGCCCAGGGCCCCTCGAGGCCGCCAGCCTACCTGTGTTCATGCCGATGAGGAACCGCCCCAGGATCAGCAGTTCGAAGAGCCCGCTGGGGAAACTGAGCCCCATCAGGACGGCCGCCAGGAGGGCCAGCAGGTTGTTGAGCAGGAGGGCTCCTTTCCTGCAACGCCAGAGGGGGGAGTCGCCTTCCGCAGCCCCCCCCCCCCCCCGGGCCCCGCGCGGGGGCGGGAGCCTTCTCTTGGGGGGGCCTCACCCTCACCCTCCACCCCCCAGCTGCGGCCCTCCCAGCCCTGCCTTCCAGGGCTGCTGTGATGGCGATGTGGGCACCGGCCGGCCCTCAGCCCCCCGGAGGGCAGGGCAGGGGGCTGAGGAAGGCCAGCCCGGATGCCCCCCAGCCCAGTTCTGTTCCGATCAGGAAGGGTCCTCCAGTCTCCCAGCCGGGCGCCTCTCCTGGGGTCCCCCCGCTTACCTCCCCACCCGGATGGCCATGCAGCCCCCGAGGTGTGCGCCAAAGAAGCCCCCCAGGGAGAAGATGGAGGCGATGGTGGACCAGAGCAGGGTCAGCATGCCGGGGCTGAGCTCCGCGCGGTACCGGAGGCGCCAGGTCTCGTTGAGGAACTTGTGGATGTGCTGGAAGGACAAAGCGCGCTGGCAGGAGCCCCCCCCCCCCCCCCCCCCCCCCCCCCCCCCCCCCTGGGACACACGCCGAGCGCCCCGGCTTGGCCGGGATCCTGCTTGCACAGAGTCCCCCCCACACAAGGCGCCAGCAGGCCAGTCTCCCCCCCCAGGCCGGACAGTGCGCATCAGGCACTGCGTTCCTCGGCCGGGCGCACAGGGCTGGCCGCAGCGGCTCACCCACAGCAGCACCCACAGCCCTGCGACCGGAAACTGGCACTGCCCGGTTGCTTCACTGGCAAGGGCACCAGCTGGGGGCAGAGGGCGCCTCTCTGGCAGGCTTCCCGCCAAACCCTGCCCCCGGGCACAGGGGGGGTCAGCACAGGTGCGCCCCCAGGGCAGGAAGGAGCGCTTTGCCTGTTGCCCCTGCTGCAGCCCCTGGGAGCCTCCCCCCTCCCCCGCTGGAAGGGCAAGCAGGAAAGGGCCGGCAGGGGCTGGCGGGGGCCACTGGGAGAGGGAGGGTGGCCGGCCCCCTCGCGGCCCTGTGCAGCACAGCAGCCCGGCTCTCCCTGCGCTCTGCATGGGGGGTCAGAGGGCAGCCGGCACTTGCCTCGGTGGGAGCGTTGATGACCGACACGTTGTAGCCGTACTGGAAGGTCCCGCCGATGCCGGCTGCGCAGGTGGCCAGGAAGAGGGTCCGTGTGGGGAGCTGGAGGGAGCAACGGGAGGCCACGGGGCGTGAGGGGCCAGGTGGGGCCCCGTGGCGAGGAAGCGCCGGTGCTCAGCGCCTGCCACACTGGCACTGTGCCCACCTGCCCGCCTGGCCTGGACTCCAGGGTCATTCGCTCACTTCCCTGGAAAAACGGCCGGGGAGGGGGTGTCAGTGGCAAATGGACAGAGCAAAGGGCTGGGCGGCCTGGTCCCCAAAGCAGGCTCCCTCGCTGCTCCCCCCCCCACACGCACACACACACTCTGCAATGGAGGGGTCAGAGCAAATGCTGGCCAGGAGCAACGTGGTGCTTGGTTCCCCCGCCCCCGGCCTGCAGCCCTTTGAGGGAAGCAGCAATGGCCCCTTTTGCTGCCAACTAGGCAAGAGGGATGTGGTGGCGCAGCGAGTAGAGGGACGTGGTGGCGCAGTGAGTTAATCCGCTGTTGCTGGGCATTGGACTGCAAGGTTGGGAGTTCGAGACTGCGCGACGGAGTGAGCTCCCGTCGCTTGTCCCAGCTCCTGCCAACCTAGCAGTTCGAAAGCACCTAAATGCAAGTAGATAAATAGGGACCACTTCAGTGGGAAGGTATCGGCGTTCCATGCGCTACGGCGTAGAGTCATGCTGGCCACATGATCGGACAAAAACGCCGGCTCTACAGGCTTTGAAACGGAGATTAGCACCGCCCCCTACAGTCGGTCACGACTAGACCATTCGGTCGTGGGGAAACCTTTACCTTTACCTTTAGGCAAGAGGCACTTTTCCAAGAGGTGTCCCTCTTGTACTGAGCAGGGGGAGAGTAACTGGCCCTCTTCACCCCAGCGCAGTGTCTTGTCTAGTGGCTGCTGCAGGGGGGTGTTCTGCATTTTTTTTTAGACTGTGAGCCCTTTTGGGACAAGGAGCTGTTTCACTTTTTATTCTTATTTGCCTGTAAACCGCTTTGTGAACTTTGTGTTGAAAAGCGGTGTACAAATACTGTTGCGTGACTGATGATTGATTTCCTCATAAGCCAGCACCTATATAAGCTTGCCATGACTTGGCTCACCTGGAGACTAGGCGAGCCCCCCCTGGTAACGCTTGGGAAGTTCTGCTTTGCTTAACGTGCCTTGCTGTAGACCTGAACGAGATAAAGCGCCTTCGCATCCTGACGCTGGACTGAGCCCATTTCCTCAGGAAGAACCCCCAGCCTGTGGCGAGGGCTGCCGGCTGGAACAATTGGACAACAAGCCCATTACTGTTGAGGGAGTCTCATGACTTCTCGCTTGTGATGGTGTCACAGACGGACTACGTGGGGAAGGAATCACTTGACAAGCCAGTCGTGCCAAGAGCCTATTTTTCAGCATTCCGCTTATCTTGATTGTGGAGGGAACACCTGCCGCCTCTGCAATGCTGGGACCAGAGGCGTTTCTACAGGGATGGCAATGCTCTAAGTGCTGCAAGAAGCCTTCCCCTGTCATGTGAATCCCGCCTCTCCCTCGCTGCTGTAGCCAGTAAGCAACGCCAAGATGTTGCTTTTCCCTGTGAGGATTGGCTAGAACGGTGCAGGAGAGGAGTGATTTCCACTGCAAGGTGAGGCTTCTTGCAAAACCTAGAGCTTTGCCATCCCTGTAGAAACGCAACTGGCTGGGACCATGAACCGATCCAGGGAGGGAGCCAGAGGCCACGGAAAGCTCCCGTGTGGTCACTTCTGGCTACAGCAGCATCCTAGAACGGGCGAATGAGGGAAAGTGACTGGTTGGGCATCGAGGCTGGTGGGAGCAAGGGGGCGAAGGTGGCACCTGACCCAAACACCGCTGGAGCCCAAACACCGCTGGAGCCCAGACTGCCCCAGCCACCTTCTAGAGGGTCAGCACGCAGGGCCAGTGATTTGCAACCAGTGTGCAGCGCACATTGCATTGCAGGGCGGGGACTGCATCCTACTGCATGTTACTGTACTTGGGCGCCGTTACTTTGCTTTTCGAAAAGACGAGGGGCAAGATTCTGGGTCTTAAAAAAAAAAAAATACCCTGAAGAGTTCTGCAGCTACATCCTCTGCATGCTTACTCTGAAGTAAGCCCCACAGAGCTCAGTAAGACCAACTTCCCAGGATAATATCCCCCCCTCTGCAGATCTTGCCTGGGGCACGTACACACACACACACACACACACACACCCAGAAGCGAGCAGCCAGGAGGGCACACCTGGACCCTCCTGCGGCTGCTTACCTTGCTTGGGCCGGCAGCATCACCCTTCAGCAGCGGCTGGTGCTCCATTCCCGGCCCCAGACGGGCTCCCCCTGGCAAGGCTCTGGAGCTGCAGCAGGGGGCCGCGAGGGGCTCCCAGGCAAACGGGGTGGGCGAACAGGCCAGGCTGTTCATCTGGCGGCTGCTGGAGATCCTGGAGCCTTTATACCCATCCTCGGCTCGGGGCCCCAGCAGGCCACGGGTTACGCTACGGTCAGAGGAGCATTGCAGCCTCCAGGCAAGGGGGGCCGCTCCCCACAGAGCCGGTTCTCAGCTGCTGCTAATGGGCCCTTCATGGTAGCCACTTGGGGGAAGCACGCCTGTTAGCTGCCTGTTCGCCATGGACCCTCCTCCGGGCAAGCAGAGAGCAGGAGCGGGAGGAGGCCGTTACCTTGTGATCTGCCTCCATCCCTCCCTTCTTGGTCCCCGAGCCAGGGGCCGGACCAGGATGCTGCCGCTCACAGCGATGGCGGACCCAACGCGAGCCGTGAGTGGGAATGCGAGCCGCGAGGCAGGCAGGCAGGCAGGCAGGCAGGCAGGCAGGCAGTCTTCCCGCTGGCCCCTGCCCTGCTCCATCCAGGCAGCACCAATGAGGAGGATCAAGATCCTCACCTGACTCGGCTTTGGCTGGCTGGTCAGGAGGGCTTAGCTGGGTCCCGACTACGAACTCCAAAGATGCCCGAGACGCGAGCCGGACCACAGCAGGGAACAAAGGGGGCTGTGTCTGTCTCGCGGAGCCGTGCACGGCACTCAGCCCCCGGCTGGCTGGGGCTGGGCACCTCTGGTGAGGGGAGCCGATGGAGGCCCCACGGAGGGAGAGCAGCGGTGGGCAGAGGGGGGTGCCGCAGGCTGTGCTCCTAGGGTAGGTCGTAAGAAAGGCTGGCCCCAATCCAGGCGTGTGTGTGGCAAGGCCAGCGGGAGCTGTCGGGAGCTGTGGCCTGGCTCAAAGCCAGAGGTGGATCTAAGGGGGGGGCAATCTGTAAGTCTTGCAAGAAGCCTTACCTTGCAGTGGAAATCACTCCTCTCCTGCACCGTTTTAGCCAATCCTCACAGGGAAAAGCAACATCTTGGTGTTGCTTACTGGCTACAGCAGCAAGGGAGAGGAGGGATTCACATGACAGGGTAAGGCTCCTTGCAACACTTAGAGCTTTGCCCTCCCTGTAGAAACGCCTCTCCTGCCCCCGGCAGGCATTCCCTGTGGCAGGACTTCTGAGAGGGAGTGGTGTATCAGGGGGTATAAAGCTTCTTTTTGCCCCTTCCCAAACGGGGAGGGGGCAAAATGGAGTGGGGAGAGTGGCAATGGGGGAGGGGAGAGCCAGAAATAGCATGAATCCTGGTAGACCTGGAATAGTCCTCAGAGCTCAGGTATACCAGGCTTCACACTACGGCACTGGAATTCACCCATCAACTCAGTGTCAACAGCCAGATACGGCAATACAGAAAACCAAACCCACCGCTAACCCTCTCTAAAGCCTTCTAAATAGAGAGAATCACTGCGAACAATTTGCAGCATCGTGTCTAGGGTTGCGCCAGAGCAGAAAGCCTCCTGTGTGTGTGCACCGAAAGGCAGCCGCGTCCCAAAGCTCCCACCCAGATGTTCGTTCCTCCGTCCCTGGGCAGCAGACCCGCAAGCCAACGAGCCACTGCGGGCGGCGGGCCAACTTCCTCCCAGGCCTGACACCGCGGTAGGAGCGTCACGCACTGCACTCCTCGGCCTGGTGCACACGGGCGGCTTCCCGCAGCAGCTAACACTGTGCACCAGAGGTGGATCTACAGGGAGGCAGAGCTCTAAGTGTTGCAAGGAGCCTTACCCTGTCACGTAAATCCTTCCTCTCCCTTGCTGCTGTAGCCAGTAAGCAACGCCAAGATATTGCTTTTCCCTGTGAGGATTGGCTAGAACGGTGCAGGAGAGGAGTGATTTCCACTGCAAGGTGAGGCTTCTTGCAAAACTTAGAGCTCTGCCGCCCCCCCCCCCTTAGATCTGCCTCTGCTGCGCACCCGCAGCACTGCACGGCCAGTGAGCCTGGGACGCTCCCGGGCCCCCTCCTTCGGCTCCTGGCCCCGGGTATAAATTGCCTCCCCACTGCTCCTCCAGAGGGCGCTGCCTGCGGCGGGGCAGGGAGCTGCCTGGGAACGGCCATTGCCAGGGCGCCCGCAAGAGGGCGCCTTCAGTGCAGCAGCAGCAACTGCTGCTGCTGCGTGAAGCACTCGGGGAAAGAGGGGGCGGAGGCGCCAGTTGCATGCTGGGAGCAGTAGTCCTATGGCGGGCGGGACGGGGAGGCGCCAGATGTATGTTGGGAATAGTACTCCTACGGCGAGCAAGAAGGAGAAGTGTCAGACGCATGCTGGGAGTAGTTGTCCTACGGTGAGCGAGACGGGGAGGCGCCAGATGTGTCCTGGCAGCCGTAGTCCTTACGGCATGCATACAGGGTATGCACCAAGGTATGCACTCTCGACGCACAGCGAGCGTCAGGCCCCTCTGCGTCTAGCTCGCCGTAGGACTACTGCTCCTAGCATGCATCTGGCGCCTCTCTGTTTCGCTCGCCGTAGGCGTGGGCGTAGGCGTTGCTCCTGCCCAAGAAGGTTAGATAACAGGAGACGACATGACGTCATTTTCTTGAAGCATCCGGATCAACAAATACGGCTGACTCAGATCATTCCCGCCAAGAAGAGTGCCGCGGATCCACTAATAAAACTCTCCTTGCACGTGTGTAGAAGTTAATCTCAACGTCTTTAATCATGCCTGCGTGTTCTGCAAATCGCTGTCAGAAAAATGGGATTTAATTTCCACGGAAAGATTCATGTATTCACATTACATCGATTCAATAAAACTACAATTCACTGAAATAGTGCATTTTTTAAAGCTGTTTAATTTCTTGTTGTTCCTAGCAGTCTTAGTCACCATTTTCTGACACCCACTGTTGATGGTCTAGAAGGTAAGAAAAAAAATATTTCCCCCCTCCTTTTTCCCCCCTTCCCGTTTACACTTTTTTCCCCGCCTTCCATTTTCTACTGTAATATTCTCAAAATTCTGAACGTTAACAGAATTTGTTTTTGGGGGGGGGGTGAGTGTAGAAGTTTTCAAAAATACTCTTAATAGCCTAGAAGTAAAAAGAATTACTCTCATATTGACAACTACTTGTGTTATGAAGAGATTTTAATGTAATTTTCCTACATATTTATCTAATTTTTGCCCACCCTCCCCTTTTTTCTTTCCTTCCCGTTCACACTTTATTCCTGCTTGTGTAGATTTCAAAAAATGAGTCTGTCAAAACAGTGCAATCCGAGTTTAAATAGACAGCAAGTAGCATTTCGTCCGGTATGTTCAGTAATATAATTATGCGGAATTAAACCTTGGAATTGCATATTAACTCATAATAAGGTTACCAATAATGTTTCTACACAATCACACGTTTTTATTTTGGTAAGTTTTTACTTCAGGAGTAAACTATTCAGTCCTAAACATTACGAGCAAAGCAACCTGAAATGCTTGGAATCAGCAATGTTTTGAGTATAATGACGTCGCCGCTAAGCCCGCCCCCTGGCTTCACTTCCTCCGTATTCATCTAACAAGCAGGGCCGGGTCCTGGATGAGAACCCGCCAAGGAGCTTAGATTCACTGGAGGCGGCATCCCTTAAGAATTAATAGGAGCCAAGTGAAGCCAGGGGGCGGGCTTAGCAGCCATGTTAGTATACTCAAAACAATCCTGATTCCAAGCATTTCCGATTGCTTTGCTCATACTGTTTAGGACTGAATAAAAATAAAAACTTACGAAAATAAAAACATGTGATCGTGTAGAAACATTATTGGTAACCTTATTATGATTTAATATGCAATTACAAGGTGAAATTCCTCATAATTATATTACTGAACATACCTGACAAAATGCTGTCTATTTTAACTCAAATTGCACTATTTTGACAGACTTTATTGAAATCTACACAAGCAGAAATAAAGTGTGAACGGAAAGGAAAGAAAAAAGGGGAGGGTGGGCAAAAATTAGATAAATATATAGGAAAATTATTGAACCGATGTAATGTGAATACACGAACCTTTCCGCGGAAATTAAATCCCATTTTTCGTACAGCGATTTGCACACCCGTATGCAGAACACGCAGGCATGCTTAAAGACGTTGAAATTAACTTTTACACGCGTGCAGGGAGATTTTTATTCGTGAATCCGCGGCGACCCCCCTCCTCCGCGGCATGATCTGAGTCAGCCATATTTGTTGATCCGGAAGTTTCAAGACAGTGACGTCATGGCATCTCCAGCGATTATTCTTTCAAGAAACCCGCCTAAATGAGTCACGTGGGCGGAGGAGCCCGTCCAAGCATTGGCCAGTGACGTGCCGGAGGGCGCCGCAGCCATTGGCCGATCTCCCTGCTAGGCGGGGCCTCTCTGCCCAAGCCTCCAATCGCCGTCGCGTGTCGGGGCGGAGCGGCCTCTCGCGGAAGCGGCGGCTGCGCGCGCGGTGGCGTCTGGGTAGGCGGTGCCGGCTGCGCGTGCGCGGTGGGCTTCTGCGTGCGGGAAGATGGTGCTGATCAAGGAATTGTGAGTCCGGGGAAGGGGCAGGTCGGGGCGGGCGGGGCTGCGACTCGGGCCGCTCCTGCCTCCCCCCGGAGGGGCGGGGCTCATGGCCGGGCGCACCGGCCGCCCGCCCGCCCTCCCTCCGGCCACAGCCAGCCAGCCAGCCGAGGAGGGCAGCCGCGCAGCAGCCCCCGATCGACCCCCCCCCGAATGGCCGCCCGCTGCTGGCCCCTCCCGCGCGGCCTCTGGGCGGGGGATGGGGGGGGGGCGGGGGGGGGGGGGTGCCCGGGGGTGCCCGCCCGCCCGCCCGCCCGCCCGCCCGCCCTCTGCTGCGCTGCTGCTGCCGCTCGGCTGCCTCCTGCTGCCCCGAACAGCCTCCCTCCCTCCTCCCTCGGCTCTGCGGCGCGTGTGCCTTACTGTGGAGCCCGCCCCGGGCAGCTGCTTTGGCGCGGGAAAGGCGGGTTACAAAGCCTGCTTACAATGGTAGTGACGCTCCTTGCTGGAGGCGCGGGCAGAGGCAGGGAGCTGGAGCTCCGGTTCCATCAATCAATTAAAATGTATCCGCTTACAAGTGTTCAACAAGAAAAAAGTTCCACAAAGCAACTTGCAGATCCGATCAAACAACCAAGTGGCTGCTTGTCCCAAAAGAGCTCGCAATCTTTTTTTTATTTTATTTTTTATAAAAGGCAGAACCCCACCAGCAAACAGCCTTTAGAAAAGACACTGTGCTGGTTATTCTCCCGCAGTGGAGCACTACTTGGGAAAAAGTGCCTCGTTGCCCAGTTCGAAGGGGTATACAGAGTCTTCAGATAAATAACTTGCAAGCCGTGGGAGTAAACCTGCAGCTGGCAGGAGAGAGTTCTTCGTCTACCCTGAGGCCAGGTGTTTGTGGCGGGCAGGATAAGTGCTGGGGGAGCTGAAGGCCCCTTGGAATGGTGCTCAGGGTGCGTGTGTCTGTGCAAAGCTTGGCTAGGCCTTGCCCATCTTCAGCCTGATGGGCACAGGTAGCCCCAGGCAGCCAATGGCTTGGATGTGTTTCAGTTTTGGTGGGCACCTTGTGTTGGGGAGAGACACCCCCCCCCCATCAGGCTGCACAACTCAGCCTTCCTTGTGTTGTGTCCAGATCTGGAAGCATTTTGTAGGAAGGCATTTTGTTCTTCACAAAAGAACCAGGAGCATTTTTGCAGAACAGGAAACGTTTTTGCAGAAAGGAAGAGAAGCGGCAGCTTGCAGTTCCCCTCAGGATGATGAAGAGATGCTGGGAGTGGGGCGGGCAAGGGGAAATTAACCACGTTCCTAAGCAAACACATTCCAGGGCAGCTTAGCTGTGAGGGGAATCGCAGGGCTGAGGGCCCAGCCCAGAGTGTCACGTTGCCTTGAGGTGGTGACTCAGAAGAGCAACTCCCTTTGAGGGCAGCCAGCCAGCCAGCCCTCCTGCGCCTCCTCTGTTTCAAGCAGGGTTCCCTGGCAGCCCCCTTGCATGTAGCCTGAGAGGGCAGCTCACTGAACAAGCCCCAGGTTGCTGACTTACCTGGTGGCGGCAAAGGGCTGGGCGGTGCCCTGGTGCCCCAGCTGTTCAGTAACCTCTTTCTGGGGCCTGTGTTATGCCCAGGAGAAAACCCGCCTCCCTGGGAGCCGGCTGCTGCTGGCTGGGCCCAGAATGCTTGATGGCGGGGAGGCCGTGGGGGGTTCCGGCTGTTCTCAGGTGGCTTCTCTCTCTTGTTTTTCCAGCCGAGTGGTCCTGCCTTGCTCCGTGCAAGAGGTACGTGCCTCCCTGTCCCCTTCTCCCCACCCCTGCCGGAATTAGCAGCCCCTTCCTTGGAAGCGCTTTGAGTTGTTTTTCTCCCCTCTTAGTATCAGGTTGGCCAACTGTACTCCGTGGCTGAAGCCAGTAAAAACGAGACTGGGGGCGGCGAAGGGATCCAGGTCTTGAAGAACGAGCCTTACGAGAAGGATGGCGAGAAGGGCCAGTACACGCACAAGATCTACCACCTGAAGAGGTGAGGGGCCGTGGGCAGGTGCCAGCCCTGCCCTGCACACTGTACTGGGCGGATGGGGCTCGGGAGGGTGAGGCCCTGTGTATGTCCCTGAGTGCGTTTCTTGGGGGAGCAGAAGAACCCCGGGTGGGGGGGGGCGGCCTTCTCCTGGGCAGGACTAACAGCTGGGCTCTCCGCTTGGGCTCCTGGCAGCAAAGTCCCGGGGTTTGTGCGGATGATCGCTCCGGAGGGCTCGCTGGTGTTCCACGAGAAGGCCTGGAACGCCTACCCCTACTGCAGGACGAGTGAGTGCCCCTTCCCTGCCCGCCATGCTGGCCACTGGGGGCCACTGCAACTGGAGCCTGTTTCCAGCGTCAGGGCTCAGCACGGAGGCTTCAGGGGCCCCAGAAGACGCTGGCCCTGGGCCCCGGGGCCCTGCAGCCGCTCCCCAGCCTGGGCCTGTGGCGTGCCTGCAGTCACGAGGAGCTCCATGCAAGCAGTGCCGCAGGCCGGCAGTCTTGAAGCTTGGCGCCCGGCGAGTGAGGGCCTGGCCACCCCCCACCCGCCAGTGGTGCACTTCAGCCCCACGCGTTGACAAGCAGCCTTGTCGAGCTGGTCTTCAACAGGAGACGCTTGTGGGCCTGTCCTGGGTAACTGGGGCAGCTTCGGGGTGGGCGGTTGTTGTTGTTGTGGGCCGTCCTCGACGCTGTCATTCATTTCTGCGTGTTGTCTCCTGTTTCCTTCCATGTCTTTCTGGGCTTCAGTCGTGACGGTGAGTACGGATCTCCTCCTGCCTCCGCAGCGTCCGCCGGTCTGTACGTAGGGACAGGCGTTCCGAAGAGGGAGGGCTCGACCCTGCCTGAGCTGCCGAGCCACCCTTCCGGCCGTCTCTGTCACAGGGCTTGCGTCTGGTCTCAGAGCCTGCTGGGGAGCACGTGCGAAGCGGGGAGGGCGGGCTGGGCAGCTCCCTTCCTTGCCCCCCCTTACTCTGAGGTTGGCTGCTCCGCCCAAGGCCAGCTGGGGAGGGTCTGCAGGGAGGCGTTTGGGTTTGGGCGTGAGCCGTGGGAGTCAGCGCCTCGCTCGTCCTTTCGCAGAACGAGTACATGAAGGACGACTTCTTCATCAAGATCGAGACTTGGCATAAGCCGGACTTGGGGACGCTGGAAAACGTGAGTGCCTGGGAAGCCCGTCCGTGGCGCCTGGCTTCTCCCCAGCCCCCTCCCGCCTCTCCCAGCAGCTGAATACGATTGGCCCGATCAGCCTGAGAGTGAGTGGCGGTCCCCAGACCTTGTGGAGCCCCTAGACTGGCTGCTGCCTGGTGTGTGGATGCCAGCGGGGGTGGCCCCCGCCCCCTGCGTTCAAGAGGCTCCTCCACGGGGCCGGGGGGAGGGGGGTTTTCTTTGGACAAAGCAAGGAGCACGTCCACCCTGTGACCCTGCTGCCCGCTCCTTCCTGCAGGTGCACGACTTGGACCCCAACGCGTGGAAGGGCGTGGAGGTTGTGCACATCGACATTGCAGACCGGAGCCACGTGGAGCCCGGGGTGAGAGCGGCCCCACTTGCCTCGCCGGGCTGGGGGGGAGGCGGCCAGCGGCTGCCGTGGGCTCCCTGCGGGGCTGGTGGCCTGGGGCTCTGGGAAGGGCCGGGACGGGTGGGCTTCTGGTCCACAGGACGTTGTCCAGCTCTTGGAGTGCCTGTGTGGGCTTGGAAAGGGGGGTAGCTGCAAGAGAAAAAGGCCTGGTCTCTCCCCCCCCAAAAAACCCCAAGCTGCAGCCCCCTCCCTTCACTGGCGCGTCTGGCTGCGAGGCAAGCGGGTGGCCTTCAGAAGGAGGCGGGGCCTGAGGCCCCCCGGCTGAACCCCAGCGCAGGCCTGCCAAGCGTTCGGCCTTCGCTCCTGCTGAGCCTCGGCCAGGCAGCCTCCTATCCGCCCAGCGGCTCCTCCCGCCTCCCAGACGCCCTCCGCAAGCAGCCTGGCTCCACGCCGGCCCTGCTGGGAAGAGCCTAATGGGACTCAGATGCCTGGGCTGGGCCTCGTCTCCCGGTGTATACAGAGGGCTGAGCGACATCTGCTGCTGGCTCAAGCGGGGGGGGGAGAGATCTGTTGGCGCCCAGCCCTCTAATCGGCTCCAGAGCCTGATCTGAGCAGCTTGACATGGTCTGTACACAACGGTGGCAGCCCCGGAGAGGAGGCCCGTTTAATGTAAAGGGGCCGCAGGAGAAGGGAGGGAGCAGGCTGCAGAGGGGGCTGCGCTGGGGGGAGCGACCGGAAAGCAGGCAAGCAGAGCAGAAGCACAGCTGCGGAACCAGCCGTGGCAGGCCCCCCCCCGCCCCGGTGCTGCCTGCCCTGCTTGTGCCCCCGTCTGTCCAGGCTGGACAGAGGACCGCAGTCCCGGGTGGGGCACGGGGGGCCTGGGCTTCCTGAGCGCTTGCGCCCCTCCCGCCCGCCTCACGGAGCGCTTGCCCTGCAGGACTACAAGGCGGACGAGGACCCGGCCCTGTTCCAGTCGGTCAAGACCAAGAGAGGCCCGCTGGGGCCCAACTGGAAGGTACGGCTGCCCCCCGGCCCTTCTGCTGTGCAGGCCGAGCGCGGCCGGGACCGTGGGGGCCGAGTGGGGCTCAGGGGCTGGAAGTGGCTCTTCCCGAGGAGGGGACGGGCCCTGCGGCACGCTGGGGCCTTCGGAGCCACCCACGGCAGTCCAAACGAGGGTGCAGCGCAGGGACGTAGAGCCACAAAAGCCTTGGCCTCTTCCCTGTGACCCCCAGCGTGGAACTGGACTCCTGCTGGGTCCCCTCAGTGGCTGCATGTCGTGTGTCGTCCCCCCCCCCGGGTTTGCCCAGGGCAGCTGCAGGGCAGCCAGGGTGCCGGTGGGCAGCTCCGGGTCGTGGCCTGCCTGCTCCTCTGCCTTCTGGAGGAGGCCAAGGTCTCTCTGCCCCTCTGCACTCCTCGCCTCCCCCCCCAGCCCCCCCCGCAGTTGCACCAGCCCCTTCCCGGCTCTGCCTCAGCTGCGACAAACCATCGCAAAAGGACAGACGCGAGTTCTGCTGGGGAGCCTCTTCCTGCTGGGGGGGAAACATCTCCGTGAGCCTTCCCTGCAGGGCAGCCCCCCCCAAAGAACCCCTCGCTCTCCGGCTCCTCCCTTCCTCGAGGTGTTTCTCCCTCCCCCCGCAGAAGGAGCTGGCGGCCGACGAGGAGTGCCCGAAGATGTGTGCCTACAAGCTGGTGACCATCAAGTTCAAGTGGTGGGGCCTGCAGAACAAAGTGGAGAACTTCATCCAGAAGGTGGGCGTCCCGGAGCCGCTCTCGGGCAGGGAGGGAGGGCGGGCGATGCCAGGCCATGCGGGGTGGGGCAGGGGGCGCCGGAGAGGAGCCCAGCCCCACGGCGCCACTTGCTCCCCCTCCAGCAAGAGAAGAGGATCTTCACCAACTTCCACCGCCAGCTCTTCTGCTGGATCGACAGGTGGATCGACCTCAGCATGGAGGACATCCGCCGGATGGAGGACGAGACGCAGCGGGAGCTGGAGGCGGTGAGGGTGCCTGTGCCCCTGGAAGCGGGGGCTGGGAGGGGGCCCAGCGTGCGGGGCAGGGGCTCTTCCCCCGTTCAGGCTGGCCGCTGGCGCGGGTGGAGGCGGAGTCCGGCCGGGATCTGGGATGCCGCACTCTGGCGCTGCGCGTCGGCCGTTCCGGGCGCCTGTGCGGGGTGTGCAGCGTCCCTGGCCTGCCGGGCAGCGTCTGTGTGGGGCAGAGTGGGGTGGTGGGGACCGAGGGGGCAGGCAAGGCCGGAGGGAGGGCTCCAGGCGTCTCGCAGGCATCTCTCCTGTCCTGTCCTGTCCTGTCCTGCCTCTGCCCTCTTCGGCCAGTCCCTTCTCCTGGCCACGGCCGCCCCGGCTGCTCCCCCTCTCGCCTGCCCTGTCCCCGCGTCTGTCTCTTCTCCGCGTGTCCCCCTCGGTGGGGCCTCCAGCACTGCCAGCGCCGCTTTCCGCCCTCGCGCCTCGCCTGTGCGTCTTCTGCCTGCCGGGTCCAGGCCCAGCTTGGCTCACGCGAGCTCTGCAGCCACACACGGGCCTGCCGAGGAGCCCGACCCCCTGCCGGGAGGGAGACGTGCCCTGGCCCCTGGCCCTGGCCCTGGCCCTGGCCCTGGCCCTGGCCCTCTCTCGGCCTCCCTGGCCGCCGCCTCTGCTCTCTTCCGTCTCTGCGTGACGTCTCCTCTTGCCCCCCCTTCTCGCTGCAGCCCCGGACTGTCGCGGCTGTCCCTCGGAGGAAGGGCTGGCAGGCCACTCTCCGGCCCCCGCTTGCGCCGCCTTTGGGCGCTCCGGGCCCCGAGGTGTGTGCGTGTGGGTTAAGCCCAGTGGAGACCCCTCGGCCGCGGGTGACGAATCCCCCCCCCTTTCAGCACGAGGCGCTTTGAGTCCTCTGCCGGGATCTGGCACGTTGCCCCCCTCCGCTGTTCTCGCTGCCGCTTTGCTGGGCCACGCAGGGGGCCTCCGCCGGGAGCCTGAGCGGCCGGGCAGGGAGGGCGCTGTCCTTGTCCTCGTCCTGCAGGCTGGCGCCTGGGTCTGTCCGCCGGGAGGCTGCTGGCCGTGGCCCCCCCCTCCTGCTCCCCGCTGCCCGGTCCGCTGCCCGGGGCTGACGTTCTTGTTTTGCGTCTAGATGCGCAAGAAGGGCTCCGTGCGAGGCACGCTGGCAGCTGACGTCTAGCGGGGCCCTCTGGGGGGTCCGAGGCAAAGCCAACCGTGTAAGTGACTTCCGGAGGGGCGAGCGGAGGCCTGTCCTGCCCCAGAGAGCTGTGGGGTCGCCGGCCGGCCGGCGTTGCTGCTGCTGCTCCCGGCGCAGGCGGAGGACGCGTCGTCGTCTCTGGGGCCGGAGTCTGAGCCGTGCAGCTGCCCGCGAGGCCAAGCCTGGCAACAGGCCCTGGGCCGCCGCCCCACCCTGGCCGTGGGCAGCCTCTGAGCGGGGCAGCTGGTGCCTTACGCCGACGGGCAGCCGCCCGCCCGTTCCTGGCCCTCCAGAGAGATGTGCTGGGCTGAGCTGGGCCGCTGGCACAGGAGAGCCCCACTGGGAGAGACGTGGGGGCCCCCAGGCACCCTGCCCTGCCGCAGAGGCAGCAGCCAGAGCCAGCCTGGGCTCCGAGGTCCTCCTCCTTCCCGGATGAGCTTAGCCTTCTGCGCCCCCCCCGCCCCAGAGCGCTTGCTGGCCTCCCCCATTTGAGCCCCCCCCCCACGCACGCACAGACCCCGTGACCGGCCCCCCTGCCGTGCGCTGCTGGAGCTCTGAACTGCTGCCCGGACGGGTTCTCCTGCATTCCCAGCGCCAGCTCCGGGCGGGGCGGGGGGGGGGCAGCTCAGCTCCTCTGGGGAAACGTCGTCCTCCCTGCAGGAGGGTCGAGACTCTCTGCTGACGCCTGCCTCTGCTTCCCCCCCACAGCTGCGCCACCGAGGCCCCGTGCGGGGCACCAGCGCTGCCAACGACGAGTGAAGACCCCTGGCCGGCCGACCCGCCCGTGCGCGTGGGTGCATGCGCGGTGATTGGCACGTGCAGCTGCGCATGCACCCACGCACCAGGCTGCGCCCCAGCGCCGAGGGCCTGTGGGAGCGTCTCTTCCGGAGCAGGAGCGGCTCCCGTTTTGTACCCCTAAAGCAGACGAGGCCCCAGGTGGCTGAGCCCCTTCCATTGGTCTGGCTCAAGGGGGCCCCCCCTGCCCCCCCACCCTGCCCCCCACCCGGAATCGGCCACTTTCTCTCCTTTTATGCAAACAGACTTGGGGCGGCACGTAGCCCCCTCCCCCTTTTTGCGTTCTACATGATTTTGGAATAGGAACTCTGAATGTATTTATAGCTATTTATTTCGGGATCAACTGTTTTGCAATCAACTCGGAAACATTTCTTGTAGTGAGGATCAGCTTTTTGCTATTGACTGAACAAAATTGGGCCCGGCTTTTATCCACCTACTGCAAAAAGGGCCTGTTTTACTGGGATTTTGTACACTGAAAATCACGTGCGTCCATTAAGGTGGGCAAAATAAGAAAAGGCTTCCGATTTATGCGCATCATGAATGGGGACGCTGCGGATTCCCCCTTTGAATCTGAGTCCGTAGGAGAGAGGAGCAGGGCCCGAGACGGAAGCTGGGCAGAGGGCGCCCTTGGTTCTGCAGTCCGCTCTCCTCGTGCTCCAAACCCCACAGTACTGTACTCGAAGAGAGACGCTCCAGCTCGGAGCCGTGAGCGACTCTTGCAGAGCTCCTCGTTCTGGCGTTGGTTAGAAGCAGACGTTCGAAACTGATCTCCTGAAGACCTTTCCGTAGAGAGCGCTTAAAAGTGTCTTCAGCTCCTTGAGGCAAAGTGGGTCGTGTCATGTAGACAGACTATTGCAACGCTTGGTAGATCTGGTAGGACACCCCCCCCCCGCCGGCCAAGCGAGGTGCTGAGGTCTGACTCGCTCTTGTCCAAGGCGTCTCTTGGTTAAACGACCCCCTCGGCCTGGAGAGTCGGCTCTGCGGTGGAGGGCAAATCTGCGTCTCTCTCCTTGGAGGAAGCAAACATTCCGCTGGCTTCGGGGGTGGGGGTGGGGAGCTTCAGTGGGGCTCTCTGCAGCGCCCTGTCTCTGTCTCACGCCTTTGGACTGAGCCCCCCCCCCCCGGATTCGGGCTGCACACGGCTGCTTGTTTTTTCACCGCTTCAGAAAATTGGCTTTGTAAATAATATATAAATACTGTTTTTAAAGAGACTCGCTATTCTAGGCTGTTGCTGATTCATGAGTTAGGGGGGCTTGCTTCTTTCCGGGCAGAGTCTGCTCCCATCGGCCCCTGCGGTGGGGTGGGGGGGGCAGACATGTGCTCCGAAGGGTGAGTGGCCCTTGCGGGGCTGGGTGAGAAACGGGGGGAGGGACCTTGGCCATGAATGTAAAACTTAAGTCTGCAGTTCTTTTTGGCCTGTGCTGCATTAAGGAAATTTAAATAAATTTGCTCATAAAATACTTCTGGCCTCTTCTCGTGCGTGCCACCGTGCTGGGGTTGGGCATTGTGCTGGGCCTTGCCGCAGGACTGTGCTCTGTGCGCAGACCAGGGCACGAAGGGAATGAAAGGAGCTGCCTCGCATTTGGCAGCTGTGTGTTGCCCTCTTTGAGAGAAGAGCCCCATTCTCTCCCCCCCTTGGCCAACTAGCCCTTCTTCGGGGGGGGGGGCAGGGGGGTGTAAGCTTCCCTTTTCCCCACAACACCAGAAAGCTTAACTACTTTGCACTCAAGCCCCAAAGGACGGAGCTGAGCCACTGGCAGCACCTCCCTTGTTCTCGACTCATGTCACGGGGGGTGCCTGGGGGGGGCCCTCATGCCGGATGGTGCCCCATGCCCTTCCTGGTGCATTTGCCCAACGTCCCACCCTGTCATCTGTGCCTGCCTCTGGCAGAGAGGGGGGCTGGTGGGCTTTTGCCCCCTTCCCAGGGGCTGTGTTGCATATACCCTGGAAACTGACCGCAGGGCTGGCCTGAAGCCTGGGCGCAAGGGATTGGCAACTGTGGCGGGGGGGGCACTGTGAGTTGCAGGACGCTGGACTGGATGGGCCCCCTTTGGCCTGGTTCAGCATGAGGCGGCTCTTCTTAGTGCTCTTCTGTGTTGTTGTTTTTTTCCTGAGCAACAGGAATAGCCCGACTTGCTTCTCTGGCTGGTCCTGTGCGAAGTCGTCCTTCCGGGCCCCGAAGGCTCACGAAGCAGAGAGGGCCAGCAGTGGCCCAGGTGCCTCACTGGGGGGCCAGATGCTGGCAGCCTCCACTGAGACTGGCGGCTCCTAGTATGCCCGGCGTTGCAGGCCAGGCCTGAGGCACCCACGGGGGGGGGGGGCTGAGGAAGCACCTGCACTCCTCCGCCGTCACTGTCCTTGCCCAGCAATGGAGTGGGGAGGGCTCTGCAGCCGCCGTCCTGGCCCGGAGGTGATTTAACACTCTCACTTATGGATGCTCTTGGTTAAACGCTAATTTTATCTGCTACAAGTGTGGCAGGCTCACGTGGCGTGCATTCCTGGAGGCCGGTGGCGTATTAGAATAATGGAGTTCATTCTCTCAAGCACTCGCAGTGCTGGTGTGCAGGCGTTATTTTACTCCGCGCCCAGCACTTCATTAGTCCTGGGGCTTTAGAACGGAGCAAGGGTCTTGCTCGAGCCCGTTGGCCAGTCAGAACTCTGGCCCAGGCGCAACTCTCCAGGCCAGCGACTTCAACCTTTTTCATCTCATGGCCCACTTGCAAGGTGCTAAAATGGCCAAGGCACGGTCAGCTTCTCGATAATGGCCAATTTTAATTATCAGGATAATTAAATTATCAGGATAATAATTAATTATCAGGATAATTCTCGATCTGTGAGAACATAAGAAATGCCCTGCTGGATCAGGCCAAAGGCCCACCTAGTCCAGCATCCTGTATCTCACAGTAGCCCATCAGATGCCTCAGGGCAGCACCCAAGACCACAAGAAGCTGTGCTGGATGCAGAAATATTTTTGTCTTGCCCCTGCTGTTCTGAAGTTGCCTACTTCTAATGTAAGCAGGTTGCACCACCCATCATGGCCTGTAGCCCACGATGGACTTTTCCTCCAGAAATCTGTCCAGTCCCCTTTTAAAGGCACCCAGGCCAGATGCCATCACCGCCTTCTGTGGCAAGGAGTTCCATAGATTAATTACCCGCTGGGTTAAAAAGTCTGTAAACTAGGAGTCAGAATGATCTGTTAGAGTTACTGCACAGAGAAATGAATGAAAGGTAAGGGGTGGGTCACATCTGGATCGTGGAAAGTCGCACGCACACCTAGCTCTCAACCACCTCCTGTTCGCTGGACAGTCCTTCTTGCGCTTCCTGCAAAGAAATGTGCCTTTGGTTTGCATTTGTCTCCCATGGCCAGTAGGTGGCGGTGGAGGATACCAGAAGAGGCCCATTTGCCCACATCTGGTCCTCCTGCCTGCCACCATCCACTGGGCAGCATCACCTTGTCAGAGACATGGCAGCCGACTCTGCTTGTTTAAGGGCTTTAACCAAAAGCAGCTGTTGACAGAGTAAAGACACAGCTGGCATGTTTATAAAGTGGAGGGTAATTAGATTGCCCGTAATTTCCTGGCCCCGTGTTTGCCGAGAGGTTGAGGAGCGTGGAGTAGGGGGGAGTGGTGATTGCTTCCTCCTTCCCTCTTCCTGTATTGAGTGATCAGGGTTTGAAAGGGGTGAAGGCCTGCGCATGAAAGCCACGCGGTCGATGCAGGGGGGCTGAGAGGGCACAGCTGCTTGGGCAGGAGGGCGTGGATCCCCACAGCTTGAAGCAGCCGTCGAACTTCAGCCAAAAAGCGGGGGGCAGTTCTCCACAGAAAGGTCCCAGCAGCATTGCCCAGCCCCACAAGCCACACTGCATGAGTCTCGCCCCCTTTCTGGTGCTGCTGCAATGGGCAGGCTCTCCTCAGGCCTGCACCGGCCTGGCATTTCAGAGTGCTTTTGGTGGACCGTGGAGGGGGAAAGCTGCTCCTCTGTTTCCAAGGCCTCTCTCTGGGCTGACTGGTGCGCATGTGGTGACGGCGCTGTGCGCATGTGTCTGATCCTAGTGCTCCTGGGAATTGGTGGTTCCAGCACCAGCCACGGAGGAGAGCCACTTGGAAATTCAACACCCCCTCCATGCCAAAACAAACACAGAAAGCCTTTTGCCGTGTTGCCGCAGCGAGGGAGAACTCACACAGACCAATATGA